>OY755250.1:48940018-49350343 GCA_963576725.1 Azorinus chamasolen | reverse complement strand
TTAACACCATTGTTATCATTTTGAAATTACTAGCCTATGCTAACAGAGTAGATCAAAATCAGGCAGCTGATTGATCAAGATACACTCTGTCATAAAATTGAAATGTGCAGTTTTCCGTTGAAGCAGAGTACCAGATTAACTGAATCGTTTATAGAATACGCCAGCAAAAATCAATCAGAAATAGTAGGGAAACAATCTGTGAAAAAGTGGTTTGGCAAGCTATGTGCGAAAGTGCGAATGTCATGACTATCTAAATCTCACGCCAACACAATTTCTAATTTAGAACACGGTTGGAAAATATCCCATTTTAAACGTTTACACCGCATATTTTTACATTAAAAAATTCTTATAAACATTTAGAATGACTTTACCAACTAATATTGAGAATAACCCTACTATATTAACCACAGTAACCCGATATTTATCGAGTTGGCTTTGTTGACCCTGGATCGACCGGTGTCTGCGTCTTTCCGTTGCTATAATTCGGGTTTTAAATGCAATCTAAGGCAATATTTCGAATATTTAAATATTTTTATTCATTTATTACAGTATAATATTACTATATATGACTGTTTATATATAAATAATGCCCTAAAACGCCCTTTTAAGTTAGTTGTCTCTAGTTGACACTTGTTGTCTCTGTTTACTGTTTAGTACCACCGGCTGCCGGTGGTACTAAACAGAGACAACAAGTGTCAACTAGAGACAACTAGAGACAACTAACTTAAAAAGGCGTTTTAGGGCATTATTTATATATAAACAGCCATATATTTGCAAACAGAGTAGACCCAGATTCAGCAGCTTCAGTTTGCATACCGGTATATATTTGATTGAGTATTGATATGTTGCGGCACGTGGCAAGTGACAGGTGAAGATTAACCGTGCCTTGAGCATAATACATAATCAACAGAGGTGCTAATCCGATGATCGGATCATCGATCACCGATAACTAGCGGCGTGTGTCAAGAGATATGCAGTTTAACTTTTTACCAGTTTAACTTTTACCATGTCTTTTAACCCTTTCCCTGTTCTATATTTGGTCCAACTTTCTATACCTACTTAATATTCATGGACAAAATAGTTATAATGAAATATGGAAGGTGGAACATTGTAGCCATTTTAGAAAGTAAAGAATCAGATCTATCAAATTCCTCTAGCAAACTGAGCAGACGCTTCAGACGACTCGTGTATAGTAGGCTAGCCGTCTGATCTGAGTCTACTATGTTTGCATATATGCGTTAATAATAATTAGTTAAGCTTTATGTTAACCGTCATTCAAAACGATCTGATCGGGGTGATATTTGTTTTTCACCTATAAGATATATGAAGTAAGAGAAATATTAAAGTCTCAAGTATTTCTAAATTTAGAATGGTTACATACATGTGTGTGATATCAGTAAAATTCACTGATTTTGTTTGGAATGACGGGGTATATGTGAAAGCAACTAGGGTCCTATGTGCAAAGCACCTTAAAGACAATGCTGTTGAGAACATACGGAACATCTGGCTCAGCTTGAAGTTTCCCTGTTCAGTGTTTATTCCAAATTTCAATACCTACTGAATATTCATGGACAAAATAGTTATAATGAAATAAGGAACATGGAACAGTATAGCCATTTCAGACAGTAATGAAACATATCGCTCTTTCAAAATTCCATAAGCAAACAGAGCAGACCCCGATCAGATTGCTCCCAGAGGAACCATCTGATCTGGGGCTTCTCTGTTTGCAGAAGCGTGAAAATACGTTTATTATGAGGGAAAGTGTTAAAATGTTATTCACATTATGGGACGTGCTCGGTTGTTTTCGTGGAATTTTCGCGGCCGCGAGAATGCCCGAGGACGTCCGGGGTCGGCCCGGGCACTTGCTCATGGCGAAAGCAGTTATGGTTGTTAAGCATCTTTTGACGGCGTCTGATTTGCGTCATCTGATTACGTAATTTATTCACGTCATGGATGACGTTTACATTCGCGTCATAAGCACTAAGCCTTAGCAATGGTATACTATTAATAAAATTAATGGAATTCCCAGAGTTTAAAATAGTCCTGAAAATTCATGACGTCATTTATCCATGTCATTTTTTGCTGACACAGTCTATGTACATGGTGCAGTTTGTCACTGATATCGTGAGTTCTAATCGATCTAAATCGTCAACTCGGTGAAATGGGGTTGCATTTACCTATGAATTCCACATGCAGCCTTTTTGCACCAGAGCCAACGATTTTTGAATTTCAATTTCTCTTTCCCATTGCAAGCAATGCAGATCCTGATGAGAGGGATCCTACAGGAACTCACTCATCCGGGTCTACACTGTGTGTGGTAAAAATTGTGCTTAGCAAATATTGGATTACACTCAGATCTGTTTATCACCAGCGCAAGGTTGGTGCCTATGCAAAATTATTATGAAAGCATTACAAATTGTATATATGTAATTGTATATATGTTTTCTCTCTGTTTGAGGGCCTCATGGAAGATTGGTCATAACCAAATGAGTACTCTCGTTAAATAAAGTCTTTATTATTATTATTATTATTATTATTATTATTATTATGATAGGTATATATTCTCCATCGAATAAAGTTTGGAGAAAGTAATTAGGCGTTTAAACTGCCGACTTTCCATCCACTATTACCAAATTTGTCTATTTGGTTTATAATCTGATTTTAAATGTATTTTAAACAAACATTTAAGTTATTTAGCCAGATTAACAGATTACTTTAATATATGCGGGATGTTTGTAAATAGCTGTAAAAAGTGTTATCTTGTAACAATTGATCGAAATTATTTTGAGTTTTGAGTATTTTTTGGAACATTGGCATAAGTTTTCAAAATTCAAAATTCGGGGCTCAAAAACGCAGGGTCCTCGTCCCGATTCCTGGGCGCACTAACTTGTGCACATGTACGAGTACGTTAGTGTGACTGATGCGTTCAATAAAAACGTAATCAAAATATGAATTTCTGGGTCTACACTGTCAACTCGGTGGCTGATCAGGGTCTTCATTGTATTCACTACATTCGTCTGAAAAGTGTTTTCCTTTGCCAGACCAAACCCCACATATATTGATCAAAAGCCATATTGACGGTGAAATTACTGATCTGGGTCTACATAGTGCTCAAATGGACCGGTGCTCAAACAGTAGTAGCTTATGTGCGATTATCACGACTTTGTAAATCACACGCCAACACATAATCAGCTATCGTGTGTACAGCGATCAAAATTAATGAACTATCTCACTTTACATGTTCTGATCAAAATGAAAACAACAGAAATAATCAAAATAATAACTTCTTCTATCATTATAATATAATTCTCCACATTAACACTGTTAATAAGAGGTATATCCCTTGTTGACTCCAGTTGACTCTGAGTCGGCTATACTCGGCGGAATATAGTTTGTGTAATTGGGGTGTAACGGGTTAAAAATGCAATCTAAGACATTATTTTGGATCCAAACTGATAATTTTCAATCTGTTACGGTATAATACTACTTTATCTGGCTGTTAATATATAAATAATACCCTAAAACGCCTTTTTAAGTTAGTTGTCTCTAGTTGTCTCTAGTTGACACTTGTTGTCTCTGTTTAGTACCACCCCCGGCTGCTGGTGGTCGTTTCGCCCGATGACCAGTTCGCCCTGTAAATATAGAATACCCGAAGCAGGTCCACATCACCAGTTAGAGAACATACACATGTGGACTAGCAATCCGACTAGTGGTTGCTTCAGTTGTGTTCCCCTTTTCTCCATACATTTTCATTGTAAGAAATAATGACATTGATCATAAATATTATACAAATCAAAGGGATACAGATGGTTTATGGTGAATTCGCCTAATGACCAACTCGCCTACAATTAGATATATAGTAACCTGAATGGTGAATTCGCCTAGAAAGCAATTATATAGTGATTGTATTTCGCACCTATTGTAAGGTAACTATAACATAACAAAATGTATTTTCAGGTAGTGTTGACCAAGATTGAACTTTGAGTGTAGCCTTTGAGTGTAGCCCCTGATCATCATATGCATTTGAAAGCACACAATTGGAAGAGTTTGTGAACATTTTCATTAATTTTGTCAGATGAGCTGTGTACTATCTATAGTTTCTATACATTGTTTGATATTAGTTAAGCTTGTAGCAATAAATAAAAGTTGGGAAATCCCTTTGATGTCGATGCAAACTGGCATCATATGGTGCGTGTAGTGATTATAGGGGCTACACTGATCTTTCTGTTTTATTAAAAAAAAGAATCTGGATAAGAAAACAACAAGGCAAGTTGTTCTTGTTACAAACAGCTTTATTTCATTCGTTATTTACTGGTAGATCTACCTGTAATATAAGGTGTGAAATACAATCTCTATATAATTGCTTTCTAGGCGAATTCACCATTTTGGTTACTATATATCTAATTGTAGGCGAGTTTCTCATTAGGCGAATTCACCAGCACCCATTCAGATAACCCTTTACTCCATGAATATTGCTGTAAGAAGTAATGACATGCATATTAATTAACATTAATGCACCGTTTAGGAAAAATTTAAATCTTAGGAGCTTTTTAGCTCATCTGTTTGGAAGAAATCACGAGCTATTGTCGTAACTCCGGCGTTCGCGTTGTCCGACTGCTCTTGTGGTCTAGACCGTGTTTTAATAAATACCATTGCGAATTTTCTTGGAGTAACCTCCCTTGAAGCAAAGCACAAACCAATTTGCAAGACAAAAACAAAATAAAGGTTTCGAAGAAATCACGAGTTATTGTAACACCGGTGTCCGCGTCGTCCGAAATCTTTACATTGACCATAACTCAAAAAATATAAGAGGTATCAACATGAAACTTCATAAGTTAGTAGATCTCATTGAGGGGAAGGCCCCTACATAAGAACCATAACTCTTGATTTCAAATTTTTTCTTTATATTTTTTAACAATGACGACAGACAAGTATTTGCACCCTCTTGCGGTGCTCTTGTTATCTTTAACATTAACTGTCATTGTTAAACTATCGTGACTATCGCAATATTTGTTTTACTATTAGCAATAATATTAGTTTCTAATTTTTAGATCTATGCATTGACATCGAGACAGCTGTTATCGAGATAAGTAGATCCATCGTTACACCCCTATTGCAAAGGCAGCAAAATATTTTATGATTTGCTGGTAGACTGTATGTCTTAGGGTTAAGAAAATGGCACTTGTAAGTCGTTCATAGCTCAGACCTAAATCTTCATTTTCTTGTTCATTTCAGATATGTTAAACATTATCAAGACACTGGGATTGGAAACTTTACTGCTGGGTGTATGCATTCTTGGAGATTACTTATTGAAGCATCCTATCAGCCCGCAGCGAGTGGTAATAGCAGTTACAGATAGCGTCACACATGGTCTTGTTGGACTTCTATCATGGTCCATTGTATGTGATGTGAAGGTAGGTGTTCCTTCTTCAGTACATCTCTCATAGGTTGTTTTAAGATCATTCCCTCAAAATGCTTTTCACACATTTGCAATCAGAGTAGAGCCAGATTAGATGGCTCCTATCATGAGAAGCCATATGATCAAGATCTACTGTTTGCTTTTGACAGCTAGGCTATAGACCTGATCGAATTTGCATTTTTATGTGAAAGCAAAAAGATCACTTGAAAAGTTTGCATTTTAAAAATTCAGCTTTTTTTCCACATAATTACAACAGTTGGACTGGAAAATTTCAGGAAAATTTAGGTTTTCCAGATTTTTTTCTAAATGCTACCAGATATTGAAAGGATATTTGGTATATAGCTTTATTATAATGAGTTTGAATTTTGTTGCCCTTCACTGATTTTTCATGGAAATGTAGAAGTTGGACTTAAAAAAGTTATTTTTTTCCAGATTTTGTGGTATTGCTAGAAACTAGTGTCTGGTCTAATATAATTTCATAAGCAAACAGAGCAGACCCTGATCAAATGGCTCCTTCAGGAGCTGTCTCATATGTGGCCTGCATGTATTGTTTGTAATTTGCAAAGGTGTAAAAAAGTGTTTATATGAGGGAAAGGGATAAAAACACAGGGAAATTTGGCCATTGCAGAAACTGCAGCTAAAATTCCACATGTCCACAAATGCACTCATTATGAATCAACACATTCCCAAACAACTTGAATCACCATACATGCAAGAAATATTTCCAAAAAAGATATGTCTACACAGATCAGGATACTACAGCAAGGAGTTGAAAAAGTTTATTTCAGTGCCTTTCGACACTTTATTCCATGACTATTTACGTAAGAAATAATGTCAGAACAAAATTAATGTTAATTAGATTAATTGTTATGATAGCATATGGACACAGCTAGGAACTGTAGAATCATATCTTTATTATATCTTAACCCGTTTCTCCTTTTAACATAAACGTGTTTTCAAGTATTTGCAAACACGGTAGACCCAAATCATACAACTCCTATGGGAGCCATTTGATCAGGGTGTGCTCTGTTTGCTAATGGAATTCGAAAGTTCTGTTTCATAAAATTACTTTCTAAAATGGCTAGAACGTTCCACCTTCAATATTTCATTATAACAATTTTGTCCATGAATATTCATTTGGTATAGAAATTTGGGTTAAACAAAAAACATGGAATTAAGAGTTATGCAAACAGCAGATCCCGATCAAACAGCTCCTGTAAGAGCCCTCTTATCTGGGTCTACTCTGTTTGTAAGGTGGTAGAAAGGCGTATTTATGTACAGGCTTTTCATCCATAGGCTATTTTTAGCCGCAACCTCTTTGAATGAATCTACCGAAAAGGAGCATTAAGTAGAGAAAAGGAAAATGTTAGAATTTTGTAGTTTGAAATCATTGTGATAAATAGAGCATTTGCTCCTATAGGAGGAAATGCTCTATTTATCACAATGGTTTCATAAAGTGACTTTACAGAGGCTTAGAAAGGCGTATTTATGGAGGAAAGGGTTAATGGTATTTGTGCTCAATCTTTATTTGCATTTTCCATAGAAAAAAAATATTTCAAGGAAGTGTTATATGATAAGATCTCACTTGTCCCTCACATATATAAAAATTATGCTTTACAATGAACATTACAAATAATACCTAAGAAAGAGCCAGAATTCTGTGTTTTTGAATTTTTTTGTAAAAACAGAAACAGTAAAACTAGATCTATATTATTCCATCAGCAAACAGAGCAGACCCTGATTAGACGGCTCCTATTGGAGCTGTCTGATCTGGGTCTACTCTGATGCAAAGGCATGTACATGTACAGGCGTATTAAATTTCTGGAGTAATGGGTTAATTTTGATCCAGAATATAACAGTTTATGATACATATTTTCCCTATGAAAATGCTTTCACACAAAACACAGACATAGAGCTAGGGTATAATAGGAGTGAATGCGTCAAAGTAAATATATAGGTGTTTTGGTCATCGCCTGAAGTATTCATTCTTTTTATTTCAGATGACTAGATATGATGTTGCAGAATGTCTTCTGTGTTTGCTATTGGCAATGATTGTCGATGTTGATCACTTCATTGCAGCTAAGTCTTTCAGCCTAGAGGTAACCAACAGAATTAACCCTTTCCTCCTTACGCCTTGCTACGCCTTTGTAGTAGTCATTTATTGAAACCATTGTGATAAATAGAGCATTTGCTCCTATAGGAGCAAATGCTCTATTTATCACAATGATTTCAAACTACGACTTAAACTTAAATTTGAGAAGGATCCACCAAGCGGAACTTTAGTTAGAGATGTTACAGACGGACAGACAGCGCCATTCCATAATACGTCCCGTTTTTTCAAACGGGCGTATAAAAATTGAGCTAAAAATATTCAAGTTGTCATTATTTCTTACATGAGTACTAAACAGGGAATGGGTTAACCCTTTCCTCCATAAATAAGCCTTTCTACACTTCTGTAAAAGTCATTTTCCTTTTCTCTAGTATTATCCTCCCAATTTGACCTGAGACTCGATTAAACTTTGGTGTGTTTATTGGGATTTTTCATAATACATGTACTCCATGATAACAAATAGAAAACCAAAAGCCGGTCATGTTCCACGAGGATTGTACAGTAAAACCCTCTAATGCGACCACTTAATGCATAAACATGGCTGTCTTTATAAGTAGGTGCTTGCTTAATGCAGGTCAAAAATTATGCAGAAAGCTCCTTCTGCATAACTTTCGTCCTGTATTAAGCTACCACCTACCATTGACACTGTGAATTATATCCCTTTTTGCTGGTAGCGTTAGAGGGATTTTTCTGTATTCTTATAGCGCATTCTTATACCTTCGGAAATTTATTTGAAGATTACCGACGATAATACACGGAATATGCATGAGTCTCAGGTCAAATTGGTAGGATAATAAATGCTCCTTTTCGGTAGGTTTATTCAAAGTGTGGGTCTAAAAATAGCCCAATGGGTTAACACACCTTTACCACATGATCTCACCTTGCAAAATAAGAGTAAAGCTTAATCAGAGCGCTCCTGTAGTTTTGAAACCATTGAGATAAATAGAACATTTGCTTCTATGGAGCATATGCTCTATTTATCACAATGGTTTCAAAAAAGTTACTTTAACAAAGGCATAGAAAGGTGTATTTATGGAGGAAAAGATTAACCCTTTCCTCCATATACACGCCTTTCTACACCTCTGTAAAAATAACCTATTGAAACTATTGTGATAAATAGAGCATCCTACAGGAGCAAATGCTCTATTTATCACAATGGTTTCAAATTACAAATTTTGAAAAATTTCCTTTTCTCTAGTTAATGTTCCTTTTCCGTAGATTTATTCAAAGAGGTTGGGTCTAAAAATAGCCTATGAGGTAATGTATCTAAAAATAGCCTATGAGGAAAGGGTTAACCCTTGGCCTCATGAATATTAATGTAAAAAATAATGACACCATGAATATTCATCAGCTGAATTTTTATCATGGTCTTTAACCCTTTCCCTCATATAAGCCTATAGGAGCCGTCTGATCTGGGTCTACTTTGTTTGCAAATGTGTGAAAACACATTAATATGGGAGCCATCTGATCAGGGTCTGGTCTGTTTGCCAATAGAATTTGATAGATCTGTTTCTTTAGTTTCTAAACTGGCTACAACGTTCCATCTTCCATATTTCATTATAACTATTTTGTCATTGAATATTCAGTAGGTATTGAAAGTTGCAATAAACATAGAACAGGGAGAGGGTTTTAACACAGGCTTTTGTTGCTTTAGCAGCTGTAGAAACACGGTCTACTGATCTAGGTCTACTTTGTTTGCAAAGGCATGGAAAGGAGTCAGTATAGGGGTAAAGGGTTAACACTTTACTTCATGAATATTCTGACAAAAAATAATGACATGAATATCAATGTTTTTAAATGGCATGATACACAAAATATTTTTTATTGTAATAGAAATTGAAGAATCAGATCTGTATTATGTCAAGCGCAAACAGAATGGAATTTTCCGAGTAGACCCTGATCAGACGGCTCCTCTAGGAGCCGTCTGATCTGAGTCTACTCTGTTTGCAAAGGCGTATTTATGGAGTAAAGGGTTAACCTTGTTTCCGACAGAAGAATTCGAAATTATATTTATTCGATACCAGCTTAATTCATTCAGTAGAGTTTATGACTTTTGGAACAGGAGGTCACAAGTTTGATCTTCTGCTTGGTCCTATCAAAGATTGTAAAAATGGTGGACTGTCTTTTAGAACACAATGTATTAGAGTGTTGACTGGTGTTGGAGATGTTTGTTTAAGCCTTTACCCACTTTTTGATGCCTTTGCAAACTGATTAGACCCTAGATCAGTGGCCTGTAGGAGCCATCTGATCAAGGTCTGCTCTGTTTGCCCATGGAACAACATAGGTCTGATTGCACAGTTTCTACGGCCTTCCATGATAAAGATTAAGTGAACAAATATTTGTGATGTCAATATCAAAAAAATTCTTACATGTATTTAAATTTGTGAGGTAAACGGTTAAATTAAACTGTGGGGCATCCTTGTCCTATGCACATACTTTTCTATTTGAATGCAGCTTTTTAGACTACATTTAACAGAGCTACAGATAACGGTGCGTACCGAAAAGCTAAAATCGTCATTTCTCCACCAAACCCTATATTGTGACCATTCTTTAGAATCGTCTCAAAGAGACGATTCTAAAGAGTGGTCACAGTATAGGGTTTGGTGGAGAAATAAAAGAGCTATTGCTGAAAATGTTCAAATTTACGCATCTTATCTGGAGCTCTGATTTAATATTTACAGGAACCATCTGATCAGGGTCTACTCTTGTTTGCAAATGGGTGAAAGGGTTAAAGTCGATTCCTCCAAAATGTTTTGTTTTACTACACATATCTAGAAACACATGTGGCAGCTTAATGCAGATTGAAAGTAATGCAGAAAGTTCCTGTAGCTGTGAACTCAACCCTTTCCTCCATAAATATGCCTTTCTACGCCTCTGTAAAATTCACCTGTTGAAACCATTGTGATAAATAGCATTAATTTTTGCTCCTACAGGAGTAAATGTTCTATCACAATGGTTTCAATACTACACAATTCTAAAATTCTCCTTTTCTCAAGATAATGCTCCTTTTGGGTAGATTTATTCAAAGAGATTAGGTCTAGAAATAGCCTATGAGGGAATGGGTTAATATATTGTTCAGGGTCCATGCTTATACAGCTTTTAGTTGAGCCTGAGAACGTTCTCAAGCATTTGATTGGTCAGATTTGAGCCTATGGCTCAAATCTGACCAATCAAAAGCTTGAGAACTCAAATCTGACCAATCAAAAGCTTGAGAACGAAACTCAGACTCAACTAAAAGCTTTATAAGCATGGAGCCAGATTAGAAATTGGATGAAGCAAGACCTCTGTTATCTCGGAAGTAATTTGTATTGTCCCTTGAAGTTTTAGATATCGAAGTTCAACTGTACCTCTTATTCTTTAAATCATTTTACAGACTGAATCATGTGAGTGTCCGATAGCTTGGATGTTGATAACACGTAAAGTCTAGTTCCAGTAATTACCCCGAGATTATAAAACTTTTTGCTGAAGTCCGAGATCATTCTCAACCATCTGACAAATCAGGTACTTGAGAATGATCTGAAGACCCAGCTTGTTTTTAACAGGACAAAGGTTCAGTTTTCGTAACAGTTTTTTCAGTTTTTAGCTCACCAGAGCACAAAGTGCTCAGGGTGAGCTTTTGTGATCGCCTGATGTCCGTCGTCCGTCGGCGTGCGTCGTCCGTCGTCAACAATTTGAACCTTTAAAAATCTTCTTCTCTGAATCTACAGGGTTCTCAGCTTTCATCTTTGGCACATAGCATCACCCTTAGGTCCTCTACAAAAGTTATATAAATCATGCCCCTGGGGTCAAAAATGGCCCCGCCCCAGGGGTGGGAAGTTTTCAATAGAAACGTATAGTAAAACTTTGAAAATCTTCTCCTCTGAAACTGGAAGGCTCTCAGCTTTCATATTTGGCACATAGCATCATGTTCAGGTCCTCTACAAATGTTATATAAATTATGGCCCTGGGGTTAAAATTGGCCCCGCCCCAGGGGTGGGAAGTTTTCAATAGAAACAAATAGTGAAATCTTTGAAAATCTTCTCCTCTGAAACTGGAAGGCTCTCAGCTTTCATATTTGGCACAGAGCATCATGTACAGGTCCTCTACAAAAGTTATATAAATTATGCCCCTGGGGTCAAAATTGGCCCCGCCCCAGGGGTGGGAAGATTTCAATATAAACATATAGTAAAACTTTGAAAATCTTCTCCTCTGAAACTGGAAGGCTCTCAGCTTTCATATTTGGCACATAGCATCATGTTCAGGTCCTCTACAAAAGTTATATAAATTATGGCCCTGGGGTCAAAATTAGCCCCGCCCCAGGGATGGGAAGATTTCAATAGAAACATATAGTAAAACTTTGAAAATCTTCTCCTCTGAAACTGGAAGGCTCTCAGCTTTCATATTTGGCACATAGCATCATGTTCAGGTCCTCTACAAATGTTATATAAATTATGGCCCTGGGGTCAAAATTGGCCCCGCCCCAGGGATGGGCAGTTTTCAATAGAAACAAATAGTGAAAACTTTGAAAATCTTCTTCTCTGAAACTAGAAGGCTCTCAGCTTTCATATTTGGCATATAGCATCATGTTCAGGTGCTCTACAAAAGTTATATAAATTATGGCCCTGGGGTTAAAATTGGCCCCGCCCCATGGGTGGGCATTTTTCAGTAGAAACTAATAGTGAAATCTTTGAAAATCTTCTCTTCTGAAACTGGAAGGCTCTCAGTTTTCATATTTTGCACAGAGCATCATGTTTAGGTCCTCTACAAAATTTATATAAATTATGGCCCTGGGGTTAAAATTGGCCCCGCCCCAGGGGTGGGCAGTTTTCAGTAGAAACTAATAGTGAAATCTTTGAAAATCTTCTCCTCTGAAACTGGAAGGCTCTCAGCTTACATATTTGGCACAGAGCATCATGTTCAGGTCCTCTACAAAAGTTATATAAATTATGGCCCTGGGGTTAAAATTGGCCCCGCCCCAGGGGTGGGCAGTTTTCAGTAGAAACTAATAGTGAAATCTTTGAAAGTCTTCTCCTCTGAAACTGGAAGGCTCTCAGCTTACATATTTGGCACAGAGCATCATGTTCAGGTCCTCTACAAAAGTTATATAAATTATGGCCCTGGGGTCAAAATTGGCCCCGCCCCAGTTTTGAATAGAAACCAATAGTGAAATCTTTGAAAATCTTCTCCTCTGAAACTGGAAGGCTCTCAGCTTTCATATTTGGCACATAGCATCATGTTCAGGTCCTCTACAAATGTTATATAAATTATGGCCCTGGGGTCAAAATTGGCCCCGCCCCAGGGGTGGGAAGATTTCAATAGAAACATATAGTAAAACTTTGAAAATCTTCTCCTCTGAAACTGGAAGGCTCTCAGCTTTCATATTTGGCACATAGCATCATGTTCAGGTCCTCTACAAAAGTTATATAAATTATGGCCCTGGGGTCAAAATTGGCCCCGCCCCAGTGATGGGCAGTTTTCAATAGAAACAAATAGTGAAAACTTTGAAAATCTTCTTCTCTGAAACTAGAAGGTTCTCAGCTTTCATATTTGGCATATAGCATCATGTTCAGGTCCTCTACAAAAGTTTTATAAATTATGGCCCCGGGTTAAAATTGGCCCCGCCCCAGGGGTGGGCAGATTTCAGTAGAAACTAATAGTGAAATCTTTGAAAATCTTCTCCTCTGAAACTGGAAGGCTCTCAGCTTTCATATTTGGCACAGAGCATCATGTTCAGGTCCTCTACAAAAGTTATATAAATTATGGCCCTGGGGTTAAAATTGGCCCCGTCCCAGGGGTGGGCAGTTTTCAGTAGAAACTAATAGTGAAATCTTTGAAAGTCTTCTCCTCTGAAACTGGAAGGCTCTCAGCTTACATATTTGGCACAGAGCATCATGTTCAGGTCCTCTACAAAAGTTATATAAATTATGGCCCTGGGGTTAAAATTAGCCCCGCCCCAGGGTTTGGCAGTTTTGAATAGAAACCAATAGTGTAATCTTTGAAAATCTTCTCCTCTGAAACTGGAAGGTTCATACCTTTTATATTTGGCACATAGCTTCATGTTCAGGTCCTCTATAAATGTTATATAAATTATGCCCATGTGGTCAAAATTGGCCCTGCCCGAGGAGTAGCCAGCTTTCAATAGAAACATATAGTGAAAACTTTGAAAATCTTCTCCTCTGATTGTCTGGTGAGCGCTTCAGGGCCATTCTGGCCCTCTTGTTGTTATTTACATGATACAGTATAGTGGCAATGATTGCGCAAAGGGGTAGGGGTGATGGATGGCCCTTCATGAAATAAAAGGCAAACCCTTTCCTCTATAGATAAAGGTTCTAACACCTTTGAAAACAGAGTAGACCCAGATTAGACGGCTCCTGTAGGATAAAAAATCAGCCAACAAATATTCTTGTCATTATTTCTTATAAGATAAATACTCATTGAGTATTCACTAAATGACTGCAGGTTTTTCTTTGACCTCTGTTACATGTATTTACAGGCAGCAGTCAAGTTGCAGTCTCGACCACCGTTCCATGCGACCTCTCTGATACTCATTATTGATATAACACTTGTAATATTAGCCTACATCTTTAAGATACAGGAATTACAACTTCTCAGCCTGATCCTCACTGTGGCTTGGCTGTCACACCACATTAGAGATGCTGTGAGACGCGGTCTGTGGTTTTATCCTGTTTGGGAGACTCCGCCTTTACCAAATGTGGTGTATCTTGGTTTGGTTGCAATTTTACCATTGTGCATTAAGATCCTGTATGATTTGTGGCACGTGCATAGGACTCGAATAATACCTGTTGATTCATTTGTTTAGATCATAAGGGTTTTCATTTTCTACCGTTTGAAACCATCAGCTGATTCAATTTTGCATCTGTTGTTTTACCAGAAATCTTGAAAATCTCGTCTTTATGAAGTCTACGAATGCATCAGTGCAATCTGCTATGTCCAGAAAATAATTAGTTGTTATAAAAATGAAAATGAAAACCCTATATTATACAGAGTAGCAGTTAAATGTGCGTACTCAGATTTTAATATCTTCATTTCTCCATGAAACTCTGTGTTGTGACCACTCGTTAGAATCTTTTCAAAGGAGAGGATTCTAAAGAGTGGTCTCATCATAGGGCTTTGTGGAGAAATAAAAGAGTTATTCTTATAAATGTTTTAATTTAACCCTTTCCCTGTTCTGTGTTTATTACAAATTTCAATATACTTACTATTT
Organism: Azorinus chamasolen; assembly: GCA_963576725.1. Classification (NCBI taxonomy): domain Eukaryota; kingdom Metazoa; phylum Mollusca; class Bivalvia; order Cardiida; family Solecurtidae; genus Azorinus; species Azorinus chamasolen. The sequence goes on along the minus strand of OY755250.1, from coordinate 49,335,610 downwards.
ATTCATGGACAAAAAGGTTATAATGAAATATGGAAGGTGGAGCATTGTAGCCATTTTAGAAAGTACAGAAACAGATATTTCAAATTCTATTAGCAAACAGAGTAGACCCTGATCAGACGGCTCCTCTAGGAGCCGTCTGATCTGGGTCCTACTCTGTTTGCAGATGCGTGAAAATACATTTACATGAGGGAAAGGGTTAAGCATCTTATCTGGACCTTTGGGTTATTGGTCTGTTGCTCAATAGCATGAATATAATAAGAGATGTATTTAACCATGTCTTCCAGGACTATTCATGTAAGAAATAATTATGTCATAAATGTTATTTAACCCTTTTCCTCTCAGAAACGTGTTTTCACGCATTTGAAAACAATAGACCCAGATCAGACGGCTCCTATCTGCTTGGTTAACTTATGGAATGTGATAGGATCTGTTTCTTTACTTTCTAAAATGGCTACAATGTCCTACCTTCAATATTTGATTATACATTGTAACTGTTTTTTTCATGAATATTCAGTGAGTATTAACTATTTAAGTTTGGACTAAACATAGAACAGGGAAATGGTTAATTTCTATAAAAACACATGAACTTTTGTACAAACTGTAGAATGAAATGTATATAAGTCCATAAGCAAACAGAGCAGACCCTGATCAGACAGCTCCTACAAGAGCCATATGATCTGGTGTCTACTTTGCTTCTAAAGGTGTAGAAAGCAAATTGATGGAGTAAAGGGTTAAGAAATCGAAGTACAATATTTTTTTTATTTCTCCATTAAGTACAATATTTATTTTATTTCTTCACTATTTTTTTTATTTCTCCATTAAGTGCAATATTTATTTTATTTCTCCACTAAACCCTATCTTGATTCTACTCATTAGAATTGCTTCTAATTCCAATGAGTAAGGACTTGCTTGGAAATGAGAGATTTTGCTAGATCAGTACTCAATTTGTCTACATACAGTCATTGTTTTACACATTTTAGAACAGTAAATCTCTCCATAGTAACCATCAAAATCGTTTTGTTTGTATTTATTGCAGGAAGTGTTTTAACCCTTTCCACCATGAATATTCATGTAAGAAATAATAATGTCATGATAATCAATTACATTAATTTGTTGTAATAGCACAAGGAGAGAGGAGGGTTTTGATCTTGGCAGAAACTATAGAAGCTTTTGAAGCTTTTGATTGGTCAGATTTGAGCCACATAGAGCAGACCCTGATAAGACAGCTCCTATAGGATCTGGATCTACTCTGTTTGCAAATGATAGAAAGGCATATTTATGGAGTAAAGGCTTAAAATGCATTTTGCAGGCACCTGCCATGTTTATTCCATAAGCAGTTATTTAACCCATTCCCTCATAGGCTATTTTTAGATTCAACCACTTTGAATAAATCTATCAAAAAGGAGCATTAACTAGAGAAAAGGACATTTTAAAATTTTGTAATTTAAAACCATTGTGATAAATAGAGCATTTGTATTTATCACAATGGTTTCAAGGTTTTTACAGAGGCGTATTTATGGAGGAAAGGGTTAATCTTTTCCTCCATAATACACCTTTCTGTGCCTTTGTAAAAGTATATTACAGGAGCGCTCTGATTAAGCTTTACTCATATATTGCAAGGTGAGATCATGTTGTAAAGGTGTGTTAACCCATTGGGCTATTTTTAGACCCAACCTCTTTGAATAAACCTACCGAAAAGGAGCATTTACTAGAGAAAAGGAAAATGACTTTTACAGAAGCGTAAAAAAGCTTATTTATGGAGGAAAGGGTTAACCCTTTTCCTGTTTAATATTCATGTAAGAAATAATGACAACTTGAATATTTTTAGCTCAATTTTTATACTGTAAACTTTTCAAGAAAATGTTTTGCTATGACAAAGAACTTAGAATCTGATCTATGTCATGTCAAAAGCAAACAGAGCAGAGTGCTCCTATGGAATCTGGATCTACTCTGTTTGCAAATGGGTTAAAAGTGGTATATATGAGGGAAAGGGTTAAAGTGTGGAATTAACAGGTAAAGGTGTGTTAACCCATTCCCTCATAGGCTATTTTTAGATCAAACATCTTTGAATAATTCTACTGAAAAGGAGCATTAACTAGAGAATAGGAAATTTTCAGACTTGTGTAGTTTTGAAACCATTGTGATAAATAGAGCAAATGCTCTATCACAATGGTTTCACAAAGTGGCTCTTACAGAAGCGCCAAAAGGCGTCAATATGCGGGAATGGGTTAAAGTGTGGGATTATCAAATAAAGGTGTGTTTAAAGGTGGAATTATTAGATACAGGTGTGTAAAAGTGTGGGATTACCAGATAAAGGGGTGGAAAAAGTTATGTTTGATTATACATGTAGCTCTCATAATTCTCATGTCATTTTCATGTATTTATACTCTCATGTCTACATTATATGCACATGGTAATGCGCAATTAGATAGTACATTCCAATATAAATGCTTTTATTTTTAGATCAATAAGTATTATTATTATACATGTGTTTAAATTTAACCCTTTCCCTCATATAAACGTGTTTTCTGCAAACAGAGTAGACCCAGATCAGACGGCTCCTAGAGGTGATCTTAAAGTCCCGATGAAGCATAATTAACCCTTTCCCTCATATAAATGCATTTTCATGTACTTTTTCAGAGTACAAAACGGGGTCTACTCTGTGTGCTTATGGAATATTCTAGATATATGTTATAAAGCTCTAACTCTAGGGTCATTGTCACACCAACCATTCCAGTGAAACTTTACATTATAAATATCAAGTTGCTGCAGATTCATGTAGTGACTGATTTTTCTCACATAACTTTAACTCTTTCCCTCATGTAAACATGTTTTATAGGAGCCGTCTGATCAGGGTCTGCTCAGTTTGCTGATGGAATTTGTCAGATCTGTTTCTTTAGTTTCTAAAATGGCTACAATGTTTCGTATTTCATATATAACTATTTTGTCCACGAATATTCAGTAGGTATTGAAATTTGGAATAAACATAGTACAGGGAAAGGGTTAATGATCCATTTTTAGTTTACTCGAGTATGACGTGCTCAGGGTCATGGCGTGGTGAGCTATTGTGATAGTGCGGTGTCCGGCCCCTTTGAGGGGAACGATTCACTTAACCCTTTCCCTGTTTAATATTTATTTTAAGGAATAATGACATTACAAGTATTAATGAGCTGAACTTTTATGATGGTATATATGTACATAGAATATGTTTGCTTGTGCAGAATCTATAGATACAGATCTTTATTATACACGGCTATCTGATCTAGGTCTTCTCTGTTTGTGAGAGGTATTTATATGAAGGAAAGAGTTAAACATGATAGTCCCTACAGAGTTTTCAAATTTTCAATAAAATCATAAAACATGGTATTTGTTATGTTAAATCATTCTTAATGAAGTTTGAACTTTTGTTGAAAATACCCCTGTGATACAAAATTGTTGTACATTGATCTAGATACTTATAATTCGTTGCCTTTTGTGACATTTACTTTGTTGATGTTATTGTACCCACATAGGAATACAGCTCTTGTTTTTATGTTATACGTGTAGTACTTGTTTTATTTGTTGAATAAATTTTAATCAGATTGTTGTTATATAGATTAAATATTTCCCTGTTTCAAGAAAGTACGTCATGAATTTTAATCTACACTGTTTGCAATAATTTTATGCCCCAAACGGTGGGCATATAGTAATTGCATTGTCCTTCTGTTTGCCCCAAATTTCATGTCCCTTCTATAACTTTTGAATTTGTGAATGGATTTCAAAATAACCAGGCACAAATGTTCACCACACAAAGACGATGTGTCGCATTCAACTCATTTGTCCATTGGTCAAAGGTCAAGGTAATCCTTCAAGGTCAAAGGTCGGGGCATAGTGTTTCACAAACACATCTTGTTTTATAATGGCATTTGTACATTGGATAATGGATATATAGGTATTGGTAAAGTCAGAACTGCTATAATTTCACAATCAATCGGAGCAGTCCCTCATCAGATGGCTCCTACAGGATCCATCTGAACTGGGTTTTCTCTGTTGGCAAAGGTATGAAAAGGCGTTTATATGACAGAAAGGTTAACCCTTCTCTTGCTGAATTTTAAAATACATTTCTCCTTCTTCACCCATGCCCTGTTGTATGATTACATATATCTTCACTGTCCACAATTATTTCTCTGTGCAATCACTGCTGTGGAGTGCGCTGGTTGTACAATCAATTTGTAAATAGTGCAGACCCTGATGAGACAGCTCCTACAGGAGCTGTCTCATTTGGGTCTTCACTATTTACAGGTAGGTAAATTGACGTGAACAGCAAGCGAAGGGTTAATAACAGTTGATAGGAAATGACAGCACGTGATAAATCTGCATCTTAACCCCCTACCTTGTGAATATTCATTAACCCTTTACTCCATGAATATTGTTGAGAAACATAATGACATCATAAATATTAATTAGATTATTTTTTATAATGGCACATGGACACACACAAACATTGGCCATGGTAGAAATGGAAGAATCAGATCTATATAATTTCCATATGCAAACGGACCAGACCCTGATCAGAAAGACGTATTTATGGAGAAAAGGGTTACATGTAAGAAATAACAACTGTATTAATAAATTAGCTTAACCCTTTCCCTGTTCTATTTTCATTCCAAATTTAAATACCTACCGATTATTCGTGGACAAAATGGGTACAACGAAATGCGGAAGGTGGATTTTTGTAGCCCTTTTAGAAAGTAAAGAAACAGATCTTTCAAATTCCATTAGCAAACAGAGCAGACCCTGATCAGACGGCTCCTCTAGAAGCCGTCTGATCTGGGTATACTCTTTTTGCTAATTCGTGAAAACATGTTTGTATGAGGGAAGAGGTTAATCCTTTCCCTAATCAATATTCACGTAAGAAATAATGACATCATGAATATTTATTAGCTGAATTTTTATAATGAAATTTTTTCAAGAATCTTTTGCTTTGACAAAACCTGTACAATGAGATCTATATCATGTCATAAGCAAACAGAGCAGACCCTAATCAGATCAGTTTCCATCCGTTTATCACCAGGAGCTGTCTCTTATGGATTAACCCCTTCCCTCGTATAAACGTGTTTCACGCATCTGCAAACAGAGTAGACCCAGATCAGACGGCTCCTAGAGGAGCCGTCTGATCAGGGTCTGCTCTGTTTGCTAATGGAATTTGATAGCTATGTTTCTTTACTTTCTAAAATGGCTACAATATTCCACATTCAATATTTGATTATAATTATTTTTTCCATGAATATTCAGTAGGTGTTGAAATTTGGACTAAATATTGAACTGGGAAAGGGTTAATCCTGTTTAATAGGGCATCTGTGAGGTTAAGATTTAACCATTTCCTCATATAAAGGCCATTTTGCACTATTTGCAAACAGAGTACACCCAGATCAGATGCCTCCTCTAGGAGCCATCTGATTAGGGTCTGCTGTGTTATGACCCGTTTTGTAATAACGTTGAAAATTATTTATACTAATGGCTACAAAAGGGGTTACAAGACTGTTGAACCATCATGACCCATTTTGTAGTAACGTTGAAAATTGTAATAATTACTACAAAACTTTCTGCCTAACAATGTTTATATTCTATTATAACTCTTTCCTTCATACAGACGTCTTTTTCATGCTGTTGCAAATAGAGAAACCTCTCCCGACCCATTTAGCGTAACGTTGTATTTAAATATGTACAGTAGAATCCTCTAAACCGGACGTTACATTTAGTATAAAAATCAATCTTGGAGATAGTTGGCAGATTAATGCAGGATGAAAGTCAGGCAGAAAGCTCTTCTACCCTGCATTTAGCAGCTACCTGCCTAAAAGTATCTAAAATAGTATCAATATGTCTTTGAGGCAGCTGGCAGCTAAATGCAGGGTGAAAGTCATGCAGAAAGCTCCTCTAGGAACTTTCTGCATGAATTTCATACTGCATTAAGCACCTGTCTAAGGGTATCTAAATTCTTCTCAATTAAAATTCCGATTTAGAGGGGTTTTACTGTATATATAAGGACAGTTCAATGCAAACTCCAGTAGCAAACTCTGTAGTAATTACTACAATTTGTAACATTACTACAAAACGGGACCCGAAGTCCACTTCAAAATGTAATATACATGTAACCGTTTTCTGGTGTATTTCATCAAATAGGTTAGGCATCGAAATTTTGTTTTCTTGTAAACTCAGATAATGTCAATAAGAAAGATTGCTCAAAATTTCATTGCAATCAGACACTCATGTTTGTGTTATGTACATTTAATACATTTTGAAATTGCATTGCCAATCCAATTTGTAATAATTATTGCAATTTGCAACATTAAAAAACAGGTTGGAAGGGTTACACGCAAAGTGTAGTAGCCAATCTTATAATACATTGTAATTACAGTAAAACTTTTCTAAACTTTTCTAAACTGGATGTTCAATCTAGTATAAATATCAGTCTTGGAGACAGGTGGCAGCTTAATCCAGGGGGAAAGTCACGCAGAAAGCTCCTCTTCAAGCTTCCTGTACGACTTTCACTCTGCATTATGCAGCAATCTGCCTAAACGCATCTAAATTCTTCTTTACTAGAATTCCTGTTTAGAGGGGTTTTACAGTAGAATAATTTCCAAATTTACAATGAAACCTCCTTATAACGGCCACTAAATTACATCAAGTATTTTGTGTTAAAGGCAAGTGGCTGCTTAAAGCAAGGTGAAAGTAAAACAGAACGCTCCTTGCTTTAAGCAGCCACCTGCACTAAATACCAACTAATTAACACAATTTAGTGGCCATTACAGAGAGGTTTTATTGTACAACAAAAGGGTGGTAACAGTTACTCTGCTCTGTTTGCTTGTGGAATTATACAGATCTGATTTTACAGTTTTCGTCAAAAAATCCCTTGAAAAATTTACATTACAATTATTCAGCTAATAAATATTCCCAATGTCATTATTCTTACACACGACTACTGAACGGGGAAAGGGTTAAACCTTTCACCACCGATGTCGCAAAAATGCACCACGACAAATAGTGCAGTCAAAGATCAGAAGCCACCTTTTCAAGGCAGGGTCTGATCAGGGACTTCATTTTTTAACTCAAACTCTATTTCTATATATGTGCTTTATTCTTTTGAACTTTACATTTATTTATCTTGTTTCTTTATCAGCTCTTCTGTTTAGAAGAAAAGTCAAGGTACATGTATTGTTATCACTGGGTCGTAGTCGTCGTTGTTGGAGTGTGAAAACCTGAATGTAGCTCATTACTCGAAAAGTATAAGAGCTATCAACATGAAACTTCATAGGTTAGTAGATCTCACTGAGGGAACGGCCCCTACATACGAACCATTACTCTTGATTTCACATTTTTTGAGTTATGGCCCTTGTTTTACCGAATGATTTAACAAAACTAGTTTGCAGGTGGCAATTAGAAATTTGGTGCCGAAAGAGTTAAAGAAATTGCAGGACTTACTAGGATATACATATTAAAGAAAAATATCTATTTGAAGACATTTATTCTGACTAAATCCACAGCTATCTATAAATAAGATTTGAAATAAACTTTTCACACTTTCATAAATGCATTCACACATCTGTACAATTTACACAAATTAAAAACACTGAACATTTTAAGAATTTTTTACACCGTTATAATTTTTACACATTAAAATTAGTACAAGCTAAACATGTTAAATATATCTCTCAATCCTATGAATATATTCTTAAATACAGTAATCATCACATTAAAATCATTAAAACTAGTACAGGCTAAACAAATGAAACAAATTAGAAATATCACTAAATCTTATCAATCTATTCATAAATACAGTGTAACCCCCCCCCCCCCCCCCTTAAAATTAGTATCAATGCCTCCCTGTATGACAGGTAGCAGCTTAATGCAGGGTGAAAGTCATGCAGAAAGCTCCAAAAGGGAGCTTTCTGCATGACTTTCATCCTGCATTAACCAAGCAACTGCCTAAAACGATATGAATTATTCTTTTACTAAATTTTCTGTTTATCTGTTCAAAGGGCTAAACCAAGAGCTGTTAGGGAGAAATCTAGATGGGATTCAGGCAGGTAGATAGGAAGTCTACTGGGAGCCTATCAATATTAACTCTTACCTGCATATAAACGTGTTTTCACACATTTGCAAACAGGGTAGATCTAGATTAGATGCCTCCTGAACAGGGTCTGCTCTGTTTGCTAATGGCCTACTATGTTTGCAAATGTGTGGAAACGCACTTATATGAAGGAAAGGCTTTTAAAAAACACTATAAACATGTATATATATCTGATATTTAAATATAAATCTAGGGTATATAAAAACCAATAGTCATAAAGTACCTGTCTAGAACAAACAGATTATCATTCTAAACTGTAACCTAACAGATATTTGCAAACAGAGTGGATCCAGATCAGACAGCCAGTAACTTGAATGTCTCAAACAGATTGGATCCAGATCAGACAGCCAGTAACTTGAATGTCTCATCAGGATTCACCGTGTTTGACATTTCAGTAGTTGTGTGTCTGACAAACTTGAAATGAATCAGAAGTAAGAATAATTTGCTCCAAATTTAGACTTTAACCCTTTCCCTCACAGGCATTTTTTTCTAGATACAACCTGTTTGAATAAATCTACCAAAAAGACCACTAACTAGGGAAAAGGAATTTTTTTTAGAATATTGTAGTTTGAAACCATTGTGATAAATAGAGCATTTGCTCCTATAGGTGTAAATGCTCTATTTATCACAATGGTTTCACAAAGAGACTTTTACAGAGTCATCAATATCAGGGAATGGCGGCTAACCCATTACCTCGTAAGCTATTTTTAGACCCAACCTCTTTGAATAAATCTACCAAAAAGGAGCATTTACTAGCAAAAAGGAACATTGATGGATGATGATTTTATTATTTGGGTAGGCACCCTTATCTGTTGTTCTGGAAGACACCTTTTTTCACCTTTGCAAACAGAGCAGACCCAGATCGGAAAGTTCCTGTAGGAGGTTTCTGATCAGTGTCTGCTCAGTTTATGAAATGATATAAATCTTACAGGAACAGTTTATTCCATTGCCAATTGCCTCAGGTTTTTCCAGACCCAACCTGATTGAATAAATCTTCTGAAAAGTACATTTACTAGGAAAAATGAAAAAATTGGAATTGCGTAGTCTTGAAATCATTAGGATAAATAGAGCATTTGCTCAATAGGAGCACACAATCTATTAATCTCAATGGTTTCAAAAAGTAACCTCACGAGGAGTCAAAAAACATGAATAAGGGAAAGGGATAATGAACGATTCTCTTATTTATAACGCCATTATATCAAATTCAGCTTATTTATATTCGTAACATCATTATTACTTGTATGAATATTCATCAGGTAAAAATTTAATCTGAGGGCTGTTCCATGTTTATTCCAAATTTCAATACCTATTAAATATTCATGGACAAAATAGTTACAGTACAACAAAATCTGGAAGGTTGCAAATTGTAACCATTTTAGAAAGTAAAGAAACTGATCTTTCAAATTCCATTAGCAAACAGATCTTGCACTGCTCTGTTTGCAAATGTGTAAAAACATGTTTACATGTGGTAAAGTGTTAATCTGACTTGGCTAAGTGGCTAAGTGATTTATTTTAACCCTTTACTCCGTGAATAGTCATGCAAGAAATAATGCCACCATGGATAATAATTAGATTCATTTTTATAATGGCTTATGAACACAGGAAATTTTGGCCATGGCCGAAACTGTAGTCATACCTATACTATTTCTTAAGCAAAAAAAGCAGACCCTGATCAGACAGTATCTATAGGAGCCATCTGATCTTGGTCTACTCTGTGTCTGCAAAGGTGTAGATAGGCATGTTTATGAAGTAAAGGGTTAACCCTTTCCTCCATAAATAGGCCTTTCTACGCCTCTGTAAAAGACACCTGTTGAAACCATTGTGATAAATAGTGTGTTTGCTCCTATAGGAGCAAATTCTCTATTTATCACAACGGTTTCAAATTAAAAAAATATAAAAATTTCCTTTTCTCTAGTTAAAGCTCCTTTTTGGTAGATTTATTCAAAGAGGTTGGATCTAAAAATAGCCTATGGAGTAAAGGGTTAACCCTTTCCCTGTTCTGTATTTGGGCCAAATTTCAATACCTACTGAATATTCATTAAGAAAATAGTTATAAAAAAATATGGTAGGTGGAACATTGTAGACATTTAAGAAAGTAAATAAACAGATCAATTAGATTATTTTAGCAACTAGAGCAGACCCTGATCAGACCGCTCCTCTAGGACCCGTCTGATCTGGGTCTACTCTATTGTGAAAACATGTTTATATGAAAGAAAGGGTTAACTAATTGTATACTTAGAAACTGACGTTTGCAAAAAAATTGTTGTCTGCTGCAAATTTATGAATATCAAATTTTTGCCATAATTTTTTTTTCAAAAGTATATATATACAAAGTATCAACAGCTTGGCTCCTGATGAGAACATGTGATACAACTTTATGATATTTAATACTATGGGTACAGTGCTCCCTCCCTATAACGGCCCTCCCAATAACATTCCCTCCTAACAACAACGCATGTCACCGTTTCCGAAACAACAAGACTCCAGAAACAACTTTTTCCATCGTATTTTCTTTATGCCTTTATCAAACCCTATGTTGTGACCACTCTTTAGAATCGTCACTTTGTGACGATTCTAAAGAGTGGTCACAACATAGGGTTTGATAAAGGCATAACGGTTTTAGTTCTCGAAATACACCTTATCTGGGGATCTGCAAACAAGCTAATTGTGTTTGATTTTCCCTCCCTATAAGAACTCCCTCTGAACAACACATACAATCTTCGTATCCCAAATGGTGTCATTGTAGAGAGGGAGCACTGTATATAGATTTATATAAAAAATATTAAAAAATTCTACTCAATGACCATCTCAATTCAGACTATTTGCATCCATGTAAGTACATGTAATAACTAATATGCTATAGGAGGAAGAAGAGTGATTCTAAAACCATATTTTTCAAGATGTGATGTCATAATTTAACCCATTCCCTCTTACTGACGACTTTTGACGAGATATAAAAGTCACTTTGTGAAACCATTGTGATAAATAGAGCATTTGCTCCTATAGGAGCAAATGCTCTATTTATCACAATGGTTTCAACTACAAAATTCTATTTCCATTTGTGTAGTTAATGCTCCTTTTCGGTAGACTTATTCAAAAAGGTTGTATCTAAAAATAGCCTATGAGGTAATGGGTTAAGACTGTAAATTAACCCTTTACTTCGTAAGTATGATACTTACTTAAGTTTTTCAGAGTAGACCCAAATCAGATGGCTCTTGTAGAAGCCATCTGATAAGTTTCTGCCATGGCCAACATTTCATACGCCATTACAAAAATTAATCTAATTAATATTCATGATGTCATTATTTTTTACATGAATATTCATGGAGTAAAGGGTTCAATGTGTAAAATCTTTTTCAGGAATAACTTTTTTCCACCATTATACTCTATCATGACCACCTTCACAAGGAACAGTAACCCTTCTCTTGCTGAATTTTAACATACTTTTCTCCTTTTTTACCCATGTCATGTTGTTTAATTACATATATCTTCACTGTCTACCAATATTTCTCTGTGCAATCACTGCTGTGGAGTGCACTGGTTGTGCAATCAACTTGTAAATAGTGCAGACCCTGATGAGACAGGAGCTGTCTTATCATGGTCTTCACTATTTACAGGTAGGTTTTTTGACGTGAACAGCAAGAGAAGGATTAACCCTTTCCTCAATACATACGGCTATCTATGCATCTGTAAAAGTCACTGATGGAAACCATTGTGATAAATAGAGCATTTGCTCCATAGGAGCAAATGCTCTATTTATCACAATAGTTTCAAAACTGCACAATTCTAACATTTTCTTTTCCTCTAGTCAATACTCCTTTTGGGTACATTTATTCAAACAAGCTGGGTCTAAAAATAGCTTATGAGGGAATGGGTTAACATATAGGGTTAAGTAGAGAAATGAGACCCGCCAGGGTGTCAAACAATTTGTCTCCAGCCGAGGTGCATGAGTTACTCAGCATCTAATCTAGATACAAACTGTTTCCACCTGGTGTAATGAATGTAGTTACAGAGGAATAGATAAGACACTTTTAACCCAATCCCTCATAGGCTATATTTAGATCCAACCACTTTGAATAAATCTACCAAAAAGAAGCATTAACTAGAGAAAAGGAATTTTTTTTAACATTGCAGTTTGAAACTATTGTGTTAAATAGAGCATTTGCTCCTATAGGAGCAAATGCTCTATTTATCGCAATGGTTTCAATAGGTGATTTTTACAGAGGCGTAGAAAGGCGTATTAATGGAAAAAAGGGTTATTCCCTCATACAAACACCTTTTCACATATTTGTCAACATTCACACATGTGCCAACGCACAGGCAAACAGAGTAGACCCAGATCAGACACTTCCTGTATGAGCTGTCTGATCAGGGTCTGCTTTGTTTGCTTTTGACATTACATATATATTATGATTCTACAGCTTTTGCTGGAGCAAAAATATCTCTTGAAAAGTTTACAAATTATAGAATTTCAGCTATTAAATATTCATAATGGTATTCTTTCTTACATGGAAATTGAACAAGGGAAGGGTTTTTTAATCCTTAGCCTGCCACATAATTTTATCACTCTGCCCTCTTTGAATATTAATTAGGCAAATCTTTACAAAAATATACAGGATAAGTTGAAATGATTTTCCTAGGCAGAAGCATAGAACATGTAAGCATGGATTTTCCATGGCAAACAGTGCAGACGAAGATCAGAGACCTCCTATAGGAGATCTCTGATCTAGGTGTACACTGTCTGCAAATGCAACTGTAGTTGTGACTGGCGGGCAGGCTATGGGTTAAAAACAGCTCCTTTATTTCTCTAATGAGTGGTCAAAACACAGATTAGTGGAGAAATAATCTGGTATTTGAATATGCAATGCTCGCTCTGAGTTAAAACAGCTTTATGGCCAAGTCCTAGATTTCACTAACATGAGAAAGAAATATACACAACACTGCTAAGCTTACAAAAACCAACCACACATAATAAATAGCTGCACATATTTTAACACCTTTGTTAAACTGTGACGACCAGCATCCTAGTTCACACAATACAGATGTCCAGATAAGATGCGTAAATTAAAACATTTTCAAGAATAACTCCTTTCTTTCTCCATGAAATCCTATGTTGTGACCACTCTTTAGAATCGTCTCTTCGAGACGATTCTAAAGAGTGGTCACAACATAGGAGGAGGATTTTAGTATCTAAGTATGCAGATTTTAATACCGGTACCTAAGTACGTAGATTTTAGTATCTAAGTACGCATATTTATCTGTTGCACTGCTAATACATATGTATCTGATTTCTAGTTCATCTGTAATAAACACTCAAAGGGGAATTACCTTTTATTTAACCCTTTCCCTGATGAATATTCATGAAGGAAATAATGATGTCATGGATATTAATAAGATTATTTTTTATAATGGCATATGAACACAGGACATTTTGGCTCTGGCAGAAGATGTAGAAACAGATCTGTATTACACCATATGCATACAGAGTAGATCCTGATCAGATGGCTCATATATGAGCTGTCTGATCTGGGTCTACTCTGTTTGCATATGCGTCAAAATGCACTTACATAAGGGAAAGGGTTAATACAATGAATATTTATTTAAGAAGTAATGATGTCACTGTTGAAGTAATGATGTCACATGTGCACTATTTTTCCATTATAATTCAGTGGCTACAATTAATTATCTGAATATTCAGCATGAGAAAGTGTTAATGTTTTTCTCCCAAAGAAATATGGCATTAGAGCACCAGATAAGATGCGTAAATTTTAAACATTTTCAAGAATAACTCCTTTATTTCTCTACCAAACTCTATACTGTGACCACTTTTTAGAATCGTCTCTTTGAGACGATTCTAAAAAGTGGTCACAGTATAGGGTTTGGTAGAGAAATGACAATTTCAGTATTTGGGGACGCACCTGTATCTGTAGCTCTGTATAGTAAATCATTTATGAAACTATTGCATTGAATACATGACTTCATATCGTACAAATAAAATGGTCACTTCATGTCTACTATCATCTCTATCAATGTACCTTTCTCCCCATTTTGATTATCCATGTCATACATAATTCAGAGTACAATAAAATCTATTTTTAATCGTTTGCCTTTTTTTTAATCCTCCCCCCCCCCCCAATACAAGTAACACCTTTAATGCCTTTTCAAATGGTGTAGTCACCCAGATCAGAGGCCATACAATCAGGGTTGGCTCTATTTACTTATGATTAGAACTACATTTTCTATCATAGTCAACATTCCAGCTAATATATAATTATGTTGTCAATTATTGCATTTTGGCACAAATGAAATGAAACCCTTCTGTCTGCTGTTTACCATCATCACTGCCTGAACTTGTTGATCTTGTCATCTCATTCTCTTTGTAGGCAGTTGACCATGTTCATCAATATTAATTTATTTCACTTTATTGGCATATCAAATCAAAAAAACATTGAACCTTTACTCCATAGGTATGGTTTTTAATGCCCTTGGGCAAACAGAGTAGACAGAGATCAGATAACTCCTATTGAAGCCACCTAACCAGTCCACTCTGTTTGCCTATGAAATCATATAAAGTAAAACATGTCTGAAGCGGCCACCAAAAAGGTTTAATTATGTGTCTGTAAGGCAAGTGGTAGCTTAATGCAGGTCAAAAGTAATGCAGAAAGCTCCAATAGGAGCTTTCTGCATTACTTTTACCCTGCATTAAGCAACTTTTTAAGTCTCCTGTGTTCAATAACGAAAAGCCGTTTAGAACAGTTTTTCTGTAGATCTGAATTTACAGTTTCTACCATGGCCCAAAAATCCTGCGCTCAATTTCATTCATTTTAATTCTAAAACTTCAGCCAAATCCTATTCATGATGTCATCATTTGAATATTCATCGAGTAAAGGGACAACCAACTCCTTCTTGTGAAAAGATCACCGTTTGCCATTACTCTCAGCCATGGTAAACCTCTTGATGTAGTTTCTTCCAAACTACAAATACCCGTCAATATTCCGTTTCTGTTAACAAACTTTCCTTCATTCACACAATTTGAAATTTAGAAAATGATCATCTAGATTTTGGCCCATCATCAATTCTTCTTCTTTGTTCTTTTCGCATTTTCCTTTTCTTTCCGCTGCTGTTTTAGTTTCTTCTTCTCTTCCTTCAGACGCTCTTTTTCCCTCAAACTTTTCACCAATTTATAAGTGAAGAATGCTGAAAGAAAAGTAATAATAATGAGTAACATCGATCAATAAAGACCGCGCTCAAGTAAGAGGGCAATTTGGGAGAAAACGTCTCCCTAAGCCTACTGACTTCTCTTTATTTTAAAAGTATTTTTAGCTGAGGGAGAAGTTTTCATATATAGAACATATAGGGAGATACAAAATCAGGAACAAAACTTCTCTTTCAATACCACTAAACTTCTCAAACATGAGCCCTGAAAGAATCCTCATTCTAATGAAAATCATTGATGTCCAGATTTGTAAGGTGCGTAAATTTAAACATTTTAAAGAATAACTCCTTTAATTCTCGACCAAACCCTCCACTGCGATCACTCTTTAGAATTGTCTTGAAGAGATCATTCTAAAGAGTGGTCACAGTAGAAGGTTTGATGGGGAAAATGACGATTTTAGTATTTGGGTATGCACCCTTATCAGCAGCTCTGTGACACATGAACACAGAATGTTTGGGTCATGGCATAATACATATATATATCTATATTATGTGATCAGCAAACAGAGCAGACCCTGATCAGACTGCTCCACTAGGAGCTGTCTGATCTGGGTCTACTATGTTTGCACAGTCATAGAAAGGCATATTTATGGAGGAAAGGATTAATAAAACTGAATAGCTCATTGATGTCCGCCCAAACTTAGACTCTGAGCACTATTTTCTTGTTCAATATCCTTGTAAGAATTGACAGCATTAATATTTATTAACCCTTTCCCTGTTCTATGTTTATAAATTACAAATTTCTGAATATCCATGGACAAAATAACTATAATGAAAAAAAATAGAAGGTGCAACATTGAAGATATATAGAAACAGATCTATTAAACTCCGTTAGCAAACAGAGCAGACCCTGATCAGGCAGTCAATAGGAGCCTGCTGGCCTGGGTGAACTCTGTTTGCAGATGCATGAAAACACGTTTATATGAGGGAAAGTTTGAACTGATTTTTTATAATGCAAACTTTTTAAGGAAAGTTTCTGTGAACTTTCACACAGACAAAGTTCCACCTTCAAGATATTCATTATTACTATTTTGTCCATGAATATTCAGAATGTATTGCAATTTGGAATAAACATAGAACAGGGAAGGGTTAAGCTTAGTTTCTTTCTTTCCACATCTGAACAAACAAGCATTTGAAATACCAGTTTCACATTTAAAATACTGAATCTGCCAATGTTCTATTCAGATCAGTATCAACTAAAACCTAAATATAGGTGGTAGTCTTTTACCCTTTCCCTTATATAAACGTGTTTTCACTCATTTGCAAACAGAGTAGAACCAGATCAGATCTAGCTCCTAGAGGAGCCGTCTGATCAGGGTCTGCTCTGTTTACTAAAGGAATTTGAAAGATGTTTCTATACTACTTAAAATGGCTTTAATATTTCGGGTGACGGTCGTTTCGTCAAACTGCCAGTTCATCAAAAAGGTTATACAGTACAAAAGGGGTTGTCGTTTCGTCAGAAAGGATTATATAGAGAATTGATTTATATACCCCCTTTTTGACGAACTGGCAGTTTGAGGAAATGACCTATATGATTAGATCTATTAACCTCAGTTTGGATCTAGATGAGATCTGGATCAGAACTGTATGTTTTTAGTGATTAATTTACTCAGAATTAATTAATTAATGAAGAATGCGACAGTACCGTATACTTTATGCATGCTACGGGCGAATTCGTGATTACTCTTTCAAATAGTTTATAGATCCAGATGACATTCGGAGGCTATTTAATGGCACATCCACGATAATTAGCTCAGAGAAATAGTGAAGACGGCAACACTGAATTAGCAAATATAGCTTGGATCCAGATAAGATCTACATAAACTGTTCGACATTCGGTGCTATTTTATAATGACATTTTTGACGAATTTTGCCGAGGACAATACATAGGAAACTGAAAGCTAATACATTTTTGAAGTGTAATTATACATATATGCAGAAGAAGTTTTCTGCATAATCCGAAAAGGGCACATTAAAGTGATCACGCACCAGTTTTACTAGCGGTGCTGATTAATTAAGAAGGGGGATTAACGTTAATTACACAATAAAGTGTTGATAAAAGTTTGTGCCGCCGAACCCGTGTCGCTAATTGGTTTGTAGGTGTGAAAAAAGCACTTGGACTAACACGTGTAATTTTTGCACACTTATAGAGTAATTAATATTTGTTTTTTGCTTTACATATCTTACTTTAAACATATTAATCAACAAATCCGTATCAAGATTCATCTTCATAATTTGTATATTAGAAATTTTAAGTGCTGTCCTATCATTTCCAAACTCGATATTTCCGCATACGCAAAAAATCTGTTTGTATATCAGTTAATTTTTCTGGTTTCAAAAATCACCAAAATAACATATACATTTAACAGATTTATTGAAATACTATTCATATATATCAGGTAATATATCCTTTTTGACGAAAAAACTATAATCAAAAACTATATATCGCCTTTTTGACGAACTGGCATTTTGACGAAACGACCGTAATTCAATATTTCACCTTCCATATTTCATTACAACTATTATGTCCATGAATGTTCAGTAGGTATCGAAATTAGGAATAAATATAGAACAGAGAAAGGGTTAACGTTTCTAAAACCTAAATATAGGTGGTAATCTTTAAATTTTCTTCCAGACTGATGACAAAACAGACGTTGTAAACGTGGCACACACAGACATATTGGCAAATAGAATCAGGTCTTCCCTTATCGATGTATATGCGAATGTTTTCTCCAGACCGAAAAGACGGTTTATACCCCATAGTTTAAAATAAATGCACGTGTGTATAGATGATAATTAAAGATGTAAAACATTAGAATTCGTGTTTTCAAACATGTCTACTTTGTAAATAAATACGTGATGGTTCGCCAACTTTTGAATAAACATATCATTATAACGTTGAAACTTACCGACTAAAAATCCTATAATTATACCAGGTATAATAAATACTGAGTTGTCAATGCTTTCTTTAATTGGACCTGAGCCGATCTCAACCATTTTGTCGGTGACAGATGGTAAATATAACGACAAATTTTGCTTTCCCCGGCGTATACAAGCGGAAGTGATGAGACAGGAAGTGGAGCAAATTTATTCTGCTGTCGAACCGAATTTTGTCATACGAAGCGGAACGGTAATTAATTGATGAAAAGATATTTCAGAAACAACGTTTTCGTTGTTTTTCACAGAATTGGTGTGAATGAAGTTAGCAGATTTTTTAACTTTTAATAATTGTTAAATTGCTGTTTGTTTTATTTTTTTTTATTTGCGTGTTTATTATTATTTTTAATTTTAAATGTAGATTAGCTTTGACAGCATGTTGAAGGCGGTAACTTTAATTATCAAGAAGTAGAAGTTTTGTTTTGCACATCACCGGCGAGTTAAAATATCCTTTTATGCACGTTCTTTATGTTGTTATGGGAAAATTCAATTTATGTCCGTTACTAAACATATTTTTTATAACATTAGATTATATTTTCAGAGCAGTTGCAAGGTAGAGAGATATAGAAAAACATAGACAGAGAGAGACATACCGACAGACAGATAGTCAGACAGACAGCAGACAGACAGATATATATACAGGCGGAGAGAGAGAGACACACACACAGAGACAGAGAAAGACAGAGACACAGAGAGAGGCAGAGATAGACAGAGAGAGAGAGAGAGAGAGCTAGAGAGAGAGAGACATACATACAGACAGACATACAGACATAGAGACATACATATGTAGAGAGACAGACAGAGATATAGATGCAGAGACAGAGAGACACACAGATACTCACAGAGAGATACAGAGATCGCGAGAGACAGAGAGAGAATGTGTGTGTGTGAGATAGAGAGTTATAGAGGGAGAGAGGTCGACATAGAGAGAGAGAGAGAGAGAGAGAGAGAGAGAGAGAGAGAGAGAGAGAGAGAGAGATACCACTGCAGTATCGACCCCAGTGTGTGCGTTTCTCTCCCACAACGAAAATGAGAGAAACTCTTACCAGGAAACACTATCAATAAATATTGATGAGAGAGAGAGAGACAGAGAGAGGGGGAGAGAGAGAGATAATTAAAGACAGAGAGGGGAGAGGAGAGACAGACATAGACAGACAGACAGAGATACAGCGCTAGACAGACAGAGACAGACACAATTACAGACAGAGAGACAGACATACATAGTGTGAGAGAGACAGACGTTCAGAGAGAGACAGAGACAGAGACAGAGAGACAGACAGTGAAACAGGGAGATAGAGATTCAGAGAGAGACAGAGACGGGAACGGAAATAGATATACAGAGACAGAAATAGAGACAGAGACATATATGCACAAACTCTCAGAGACAGAGGCAGAGACATATCGAGACATAGATCAACAGAGACACAGACAGACAAACATACAGACAGACAGAGATAGAAGCAAAGCTACAGAGAGGCAGAGAGACACAGAGGTAGACAGAAAGACAGAGCTAGGCAGACATGCATATTATTATGATGCACAAATTGGCCAATTTGACCGATTTTATACTTGATGTTTCTGATATTCAATCTTATAAATGTGCATTTCATTTCATTTTTTGTTTTGATCCTAATATTGTGCAGTCAAACTTTGAGCACACTTTGTGATTTACACATTTTTACATAGCTTTCAGAAAGCTACTTATTCCAGTTGAAACAGGTTGCTCTGTGTCTTAAAATCATATGTTACGTACCTTGATATTTTGATTGTCTTCAATTATATATTTGCAAGAGTACATGTAGATCTAATTCAAAAAAGAAAAATAGGAAATTGTAGGCAAGAAGTATTTTAGCAAGCTGTGTGTCTGCTACTGTGTGACTTTAGAAACTGATCGAAATATTAGACGCTGTGTGAAATACTTTAAACAAAACTTTTGGTCAGGAACTGTGTGAATTTGTTATTGAAAATAATTGTTTGAGGAACTAATTAAAATTTAAAAGCAGTCATGCATTGCCTTGTGTGGACATTTCCAAACCCCGGCAGTCTGGTACCAACTGACATTCCTACATCGCAACATAAAATATTATAAGTAGACATAAAGTAGTTTTTTCCGCAATACACGTTAAACATTATCGGTACGAAATGTTTTTAAAGAGCATATTCGGTTACATATTTCTTATATATTATTTAAAACAGAAAACTGTTGTACATAGAATCTATTTACAAATGTAGTATCCACTTGTATAAATATTTTATCCATTCACCAGGCTTCTCTAGTGACATAATAAAGGGGGTGCAAATAAACTTAGGTTTATTAGGTTACTTTCGGTAGTAGAAGGTTTATTAGGTTAGTAGATAGGCGGAATGATTCTATAACCATGAAACTATTTTAATTTGCTGTAAATATGCATGAACATGTTGACGGAATAGATCTAAAAGAAAAATCACTATTATAGTTATTCAAATAAAAAGAGAGAAGAACAAAATAAAAATAAATAAATGGCTATAGCTGGATTCGAACCCGCGCCTGATTCTACAAAAGCCAAATCTGATCTCTCTAGAGACATCGTGCTTACCGATTAAGCCACTGAGGCCACATACAAAGCGACGTTGATTTATAAGTTTTATTAATTTAATTCATCGCTGGCGAAACGCGTTTTTGATAAAAATCAAGTCAGGGGGCAAAGATTTACATATAAATAGTAAATGTTTTCTTTTCACTCTCATAATAATTTGATTGATACGCTCTTACAGGGGCGGTGATTGTCATAGACCTAAATTCCATCGATTTATGAGTGACGTTAGCCCTATCTAAAAAAAGAAACCGAGTAGACCGAACTCGAATTTGAACAGAGAGTCTACGGGAGAATATTATTATGTCTGTTTGAATTAACATATCGACTCTCGTTTCAAATGATCTTATATTTTTCAAATTGAACCACGTTTTCCCCTCTTGTAATGTAAGCATCGAAACTATTTTCCTCTGCGGTAGCTCATTATTTACGTCTCTAGAATGGAAATGAAAAGGGAGGTCCGTTGATCGAAAAACTGCATTTTCAATGCAAATTATTTCAATATTCGTATGTTTTATGAATCTATGAAAACAGATATAACTTAATTGACTGGATAAATAGAATAATATGTTAGTGCCATAGATGGGACGCCTTTATCCGACTCAGAGAGAAAACAGTTGACGCTCGGCAAGCCTCGCCTCAACGTTTTCTCCCCTCGTTGGATAAAGCGTCCCATCTACGGCACTAACCTATTATTCTCTATTTCTTCCGATTTATTTTAAAATATTGGTGTGGAAATGTTTCATGTTTGTAACTTTTTCCCCGTACTTTTAAATTATGACGTCATTTAAATGATGACGTCACTTGTTTACCGTTTCAGTTTACATAAATACTTAAATATCTCTGATCTAATATTTCGACCACTAAGGGAACTTTTCAAAGATTATCATGTCAAAATACACGTCACATTTTTGTTACATGCATTCAGCCATAAAATCAGAGAACAAGTGACGCCCGGGTTTGTTATTCAAAATGTCATGACGTCATCAAATGACATCAACAAATGACATCATAAGCGCAACGACGTCATGCATGCATTTACACATTAACCTTGACGTTAGGTACAGCTAAATAATTCCAATCCAGTGACGTTTACACAAAATCGTCGAATCTGATTGGTTGAAATTTGACATTCATTTCTCGATGAATGTAAAGAGCTGGTTCTCTGTCGTTGCTCCATGATTTACATGAAGTCGGTAAACAATAGCCGATATACACTATGGAACAACTTCTTTTTACTATGCACGAAGTTCTATTTATAGACAAATTCCTTGAAACCATGTTGACGTAGAACTATAAGAAGAAAATGTTGGTTTGAAGTTTTGTGGAGCGCTTATTTTGAAATTTAAGTGTTAAGAGTGAAATTTATGGTAAAAGCAAGTGATTGTATTAATATCAAGAGCCAGCAGAGCCAGGTGGCTCGCATCGTGTAGAGAGAAAAGGACGAGGTGAACTTCTGGGAGGTGGGATAAAGTGGGTATTTTTTCGGATGGAAGTAAAGTGGTGATCGACAGTGATAACCAGTGTTGATTTGGAGAAAACAAAGCGAGAGTTACAGACCAGACTTAGTGTCGAAGTGGCATTGGCACACTGCCAGTAATAACAAAACACCTCCCGTGAAATCAGTTATTTCAGGACGACAACGTACTGGTAGGATAGCTGTTTACCAGGCCAGAAATAACATTCTAGGTCCAATTCTTGGCCAGCACAGTCACCGGGATTTGAACATAATTGAGAATACTTGGCTGTATATCAAACGTAAACTTTCATGTAGAGTGCATTATATTGAAAATAAAAGGGATTTGTTCAAGAGATTTTGAGGATCTGGACACGTATTCCACGGGTCTATGTTCAGAGCTTATACAGATCGATTCCAAGGAGGATTATGCAAGTTAATCGATTAAGAGGAAATGTGACAAAATAGTAAGGCACGACATGTGTTGAAATAATTCTGTTTATTGCTTTTTAGTTATTGTTAACTTCGATTTGTTGCAACTAGGTCAAACAGTTGAGAACAGTCTATGATACGTCATCTATGACGTAGGATACAGTACACAAAGCGACATAGTTGTTAGAATGTGTATTGATTGAATTCCTACGCACGGCACTTAAAATAGCCAATGTCAAATTTGTTTTATGTCTACAGGCAACACTTTTTAAAAGGACAGATGGGTGGAATTATACAGATTGAATTAAATTTTGGTTGTGTTCATTTATGTATAAATCCAGACCTGATCACACACAACTTTTTACATGAATTCCTTCGGTTCGGAATTCATGTAAAAATTGTGTGTGATCAGGTCTGGATTTATACATCGATGAACACAACCAAAATGTAATTCAATCTTTAAATGGTCTGTAAGTTCTCAGCCTCAACATAAACTCAGTTTCATGGATTTGTCTTTCAACGCTGCATGCAATGAACATCCGTTTCAAAACTACAAGTATAACATGACCGTTCCAAGGCGGTACTTCCATCTTCCCCCTATTGCATGTTTGTTTTGTCTTTGTGCGTCTCTTGTTGTTTTTATAGTTATGTACATTTGCTGTTTCCTTGTGTTGCTGTTCGGGCGACTGTTTGTTCTGTATGTGGTGTTTCCTGCATGACTCATTTTTGCACTACTATCATCACTGATATGACTACCGACTCCAACATGTCTGTATATTGGCTTCTCTCTCTCACGCCTTACATCAACTCAAATGTTCTTTCATTCTCTCCCGAATTTCACTCTCAGTCTCGCCCACGTTCACCATTATATCACATTTAGATCTATTGCATTTAATTGCATATACATATACTACATTTCTTTCTCTACTGTTAATATTAGTAGTCACATTGTAAACGGATTGACTTGACATTTAAAGAATACTGCAAGTAGTTCAACCATGTGAATAAACTGTGCACATTGCTTGGATTAACAACCCGGTTAGTTTTTAAATGCACCAGTGTGTTAAATAGATTTTTATCACGCCTGGATGCTACAAATAGCAGTTGTTAAAATACGTCGTTCAGTCGCGTAGATTGGTGCAAAATCTTTGAATGAGTATGTTTTTTACAATGTCATTTATTCGGAAGTAGATATGAACATATCAAACTAAAGGGACCATAGTCATTTTTCTATTAACTGTTTGTTTCTTTGCTTAAGCGGCATATCTGTCAAGTTTGTCCATCCTTACCAATTGATTTTCTATCACATTGCTGCTATATCATCTCTTCCTCAACTAACCCTTGAGTTTATTTCTTTCTCTAATGTTAACGGACTCTCTTTCGCATATACGTTTAATTCTCAGTCCCAAACCATATGCTATGCTTTTTTGTACTAGGAGGATGACAAGAGAATTGTTAAGCTACAGCTGTTTGTCTGTAGGCTTAACATACAGAGATCTCTATATATAGACCATTGTCTATTATAACTAAAGTGTCCAGAAATTTTAATATTCGGGTGAAAACTGTTTGAATGTTTCGCAAAATTCCAATTCTTGCACTTTACCATCCCATATCCCGAAACCATCATCAATTGATATCTTGTAAATTCTGAAAGGAGGTGATCCCACGAGAGCATAAATTGCAACACAAAAAGAAAAAAATGCAGACTCGGTTTTATTGAGTCTGTTCATGAACATTAATTGAAAGTGCAACACTGCTCACGCCCCCTAGCACCGGCTTAAGCGGTATTCAATTTTCAGAACAAGAAGTACTGAAATTCATGATTTCGAAGGACGGAAAGGTATAACAACACTGAGAATGAAGTACGGGGCGACGTTTTACGGCCGCCACACAAGCACTTAACACCTGCTGTTGTGAAGATTATAAATTCTGAAAAGAGGTGATCCCACGAGAGCAAACATTGCAACACAAAAAGAGAAAATTGCAGACTCGGTTTTATTGAGTCTGTTCATGAACAGTAATTGAAAGTGCAACACTGCTCACGCCCCTAGCACCGGCTTAAGCAGTATTCAATTTTCAGAACAAGAAGTACTGAAATTCATGATCTCGAAGGACCAGAAGGTATAACAACACTGAGAATGAAGTACGGGGCGACGTTTTACGGCCGCCACGCAATCACTTAACACCTGCTGTTGTGAAGATTATAAATTCTGCAAGGAGGTGATCCCACGAGAGCATAAATTGCAAAACAAAAAGAGAAAATTGCAGACTCGGTTTAATTCAGTCTGTTCATGAACAGTAATTGAAAGTGCAACACTGCTCACGCCCCCCTAGCACCGGCTTAAGCGGTATTCAATTTTCAGAACAAGAAATACTGAAATAAACATGGGCACTTTTTTGTGTGACATCACTTCTTCATTCCATTTCCTTATATATATGCACAAGATAAAGTATTTACTAATTTGGAACGAATTTCTACCTCATATCTTTGTATGAAAGTAAATGTGTTGTTGTAAAAAACTATTTGAATCATCTTAAGAGCATTTTCTGTATCAATCAATGGGTCACTTCTGTTTGCAAGGCCTTTCATACACGCATCTAGTCCCTTTTTCTTTGGAACTTATGGATACAACCTTGCTACGTAAAAAAGAACAAAATGCAATTTTCTGAAAGCGGTTCATTAACCCTTTCACTGCCGAAGTCGCATAAATGCACCACGACAAATAGTGCAGTCCCAGATCAGATGCCTCATATACAAGGTGGCGTCTGATCATGGACTTCACCTTTTTTCTCATTCTCTATTTCTATATACATGTGTATGTGTTTTATTCTTTTGAAATTTGTATTTATTTTTGCTCATTTCCTTATTGTACCGGATGATTTAACACAATTTCGATGGCAGACGACAATTAGAAATTTGGCACCGAAAGGGTAAATCTTTTTTAATTTGTTAATAAAATCAGTTGTAACCCTGATGTAGCTTGGTGAAGTGTCAACATATTCACTACGTTCATGTTCAGCAACTCAGCTTACCTCTCATTAGCAGCACCCATGCCGCTAACTATTGTTCTAAAAGGAGCAGTTGGTTTGTGGATTTTTGGGGTTCCCTTTCAATTTTCCTGGTATGGAGTACTTTGGGATAAGGTACCGTTTAATTTCTTTGATAATGACACCTTCCCTACTACTGCTACCAGTACTACTACCACCAATACTACTACTACACTATATTCTATTAATATTACACCAACTACTATTGCTTAACTTGAATGTCGAACAAAACTCATGGGCCGGAAGTTTTAGCCCTTGCAGAAACTGTAGAATTATATCTATATTATATTATACGCAGACAGAAGCGCCTGATCAGACAACTCCTATAGGAGTCCTATGATACGGGTCTACTCTGCTTGCAAAGTCACAGAAAGGCATGGTTATGGAGTAAAGGGTTACTAATAAAATACTAACCCAATTTCAGACAGCTTGGGTCTTGTAGGGTTAGGACTGAGGTACCATTGTATCAAACATAATTGGTCAGATACCATGTGTATCCAACATAATTGGTGACTTGGATCTTATAGGGTTTGGACTGAGGTGCCATGTGTATTCAACATGATTGGTGACTTGGATCTTGTAGGGTTAGGACTGAGGTACCATGTGTATTCAACATGATTGGTGACTTAGATCTCGTAGGGTTAGGACTGATGTACCATGTGTATTCAACATGATTGGTGACTTGGATCTTGTAGGGTTAGGACTGAGGTACCATGTGTATTCAACATGATTGGTGACTTAGATCTTGTATGGTTAGGACTGAGATACCTTGTGTATCCAACGTGTTTGTAAATACAAAACAGGCCACGGCAGCCAGCTAGCATGATACTCGTTATAATAGGTGACTCCAGTCCAATCTGATGTGTTCATGTATGTATATTACCGTAATTCTAATTCGCGAAATATTTCTGGCAAGTTAGTGGCAACCATTAATTAACTCATTCTTTATTATTATTATTATTCCACATTATATAGCGCTCTTTTCACACAGGATATGTGCGTTCAAAACGTTATAAACGAATCCCCACGCCTTTGCAAACAGAATAGATCTGGATCTGGATCAAACGGTTCCTGTAGGAGCCGTCTAATCAGGGTCTGCTCTGATTGCTTTTGAAATTATGACAGACCTGACACCACAGCTTCTACTATTACGAGTATCAAAACCACGGTTTCTACTACATGTTATACGAGTACCAAAACTATAATTTCTACTAATATGAGTACCAAAACTATTAATCTTACTCATACAAGTAGATGAAGCAAAACAACAGTTTATACTACATGAAATACGAGTACCAAAATTACAGTTTCTACTTATGTGAGTACCAAAACTACTGTTTCTACTACATGAAATGCGAGTACCAAAACTACACTGTCTGCTACATGTAATACAAGTACCAAAACTCCAGCTTCTACTAATACGAGTACCAAAAACTACAGCTTTTACTAATATGAGCACCAAAACTACAGTTTCTACTACATGTAATTCGAGTAGCAAAACTACAGCTCCTACTACATGTTATACGATTACCAAAACTACAGCTTCTACTAATACGAGTACCAAAACTAGTTTCTACTACATGTAATACGAGAAACAAAACTAGTTTCTGCTACATTTTATACGAGTACCTAAACTCTAGTTTCTACTAATACGAGTACCAAAACTACCGTTTCTACTACTACATGTAATACGGATACCAAAACTAGTTTCTACTACATGTAATACGAGTACCAAAACTACAGTTTCTACTACGTGTTATACGAGTACCTAAACTCTAGATTCTACTAAGACGAGTACCAAAACTGGTTTCTACTACATGTAATACGAGTACCAAAACTACAGTTTCTACTACGTGTTATACGAGTACCTAAACTCTAGATTCTACTAAGACGAGTATCAAAACTAACGTTTCTACTACATGTAATAAGGGTACCAAAACTAGTTTATACTACATGTAATACGAGTACCAAAACTACAGTTTCTACTAATACGAATACGAACACAACACTTTCAACTGCATGTTATACGAGTACCAAAAACTACAGCTTCTACTAATACGAGTATCAAAACTAGTTTCTGCTACATGTAATACGAGTACCAGAACTGCTGTTTCGACTAATACGAGTAACAAAACTACAGTTTCTACTACATGCAACACGAGCACCAAAACTAAAGTTTCTACTAATACGAGTATCAAAACTAGTTTCTACTACATGTAATACGAGTAACAAAACTACAGTTTCTACTACATGTAATACGAGTACCAAAACTAGTTTCTACTAATACGAGTATCAAAACTAGTTTCTACTACATGTAATACGAGTACCAAAACTACAGTTTCTACTACATGTTATACGAGTACCTAAACTCTAGGTTCTACTAATACGAGTATCAAAACTAGTTTCTACTACATGTAATACGAGTACCAAAACTACAGTTTCTACTGCATGTTATACGAGTACCTAAACTCTAGGTTCTACTAATACGAGTACCAAAACTAGTTTATACTACATGTAATACGAGTACCAAAACTACAGATTCTACTACATGTAATACGAGTACCATAACTACAGTTTCTACTACATGTGATACGAGTACCAAAACTTCAGTTTCTACTATTAAAAGTAACAAAAGTTCCTGTATATATTTAGCATTATCTAAAAAGCTACTAAAGATTCATGATGTCATTAGTCATTACATGAATATTCAACAGGCATTAACAGGCAGAAAGGATTAAGAAACATTTACCGAATACCAAACATCTTAGGATCCTGATGAGATGCCGAGTTAAGCCCTGCACATATGTCAGTGACGTCACGTTTATATAGGAAAGGGTTAAGCCTTTCCTTTTACTATGATTATTTCAAATTTCAATACCTACTGGATATTCATGGACAAAATAGTTATACTGAAATACGAAATATGTAACATTGTAGCCATTTCAGAAAGTAAAGAAGTAGATCTACGAAATTTCATTGGCAAACAGAACAGACCCTGATCAGATGGCTCATATAAGAGCCACCTGATTTGGGTCTACTCTGTTTTTAAATACGTGAAACACGTTATACGAGGAAAAGGGTTAAATTGTTATTCTTTATCTGCAACGTGTTTTAAAAAATGGTTGTAAATTACATTACTCGTAGTATGAATATCAGTTAGCGTAAGTGTTATTGTAACCCTTGGACACAAGAATGTTACACCTTGGCAGTCACTGTTATAAATAACATTACTGGTAGTATGAATATCAGTTAGCTTAAGTGTTATCGTAACACTTGGACACAAGAATGTTACACATTGGCAGTCACTCTTATATATAACATTGCTCGTAGTATGAATATCAGTTAGCGTAAGTGTTATCGTAACACCTGGACACTATCAGTTAGCGTAAGTGTTATCGTAACCCTTGGACACAAGAATGTTACACATTGGCAGTCACTGTTATAAATAACATTGCTAGTAGTATGAATATCAGTTAGCTTAAGTGTTATCGTAACATTTGGATTCAAGAATGTTACACTTTGGCAGTCACTGTTATAAATTGCATTAATCGTAGTATGAATATCAGTTAGCGTAAGTGTTATCGTAACACTTGGACACTATCAGTTAGCGTAAGTGTTATCGTAACCCTTGGACACAAGAATGTTACACATTGGCAGTTACTGTTATAAATAACATTGCTCGTAGTATGAATATCAATTAGCTTAAGTGTTATCGTAGCATTTGGATTCAAGAATGTTACACTTTGGCAGTCACTGTTATAAATTGCATTAATCGTAGTATGAATATCAGTTAGATTAAGTGTTTTCGTAACACTTGGACACAACAATGTTTCACAATGGCAGTCACTGTATCACCAGATCTATATCATATCAGATTGATATTAGTCTGCCCTGTTTGTCAAAAGAAAGCAGAGCAGATCCTGATCAGACGGTTGCTATTCCGGCGGTCTATCCTTGGTCTATCCCATTAAAAGGCGTATCTATGAAGTAAATAGTTAAAGGTGCTAGTGCTTTATTTATTTCGTTCATAGGTAGATGCTCTTTCTAATAGAAGCCACCTGATCAGGATCTGCTCTGTTTGCTTGTGCAATTCTATATATCTGATATCACAGTTTCCACCCTAGTGAACACAGTTGCCTTTCTATATTCCATGTTACTGATTATGCCTATGAATATTAATTAGGTGATACTTTTTTAAATAAATGTTAAAAATAAACAGGGTCAGGGTTAACTCTTTTGGCGCCAAATTCAAAAGTGTCGTCTGTAATAATAATTTCATACAAAATATAATTCCAAACTATATAATGAAGATACATTAGTAAAACATTTGTTTTAAAAAACCTGTATGCTTGAGCTGAAATAATACTTGAAAAGGTGGCATCTGATCTTGGACTGCACTGTTTTCAATGGTGCCAATAGCACTTGGAACACCTCGGATATCCTATATTCCGAACTCTGACAGAATACGGCGAGTAGTTACGATTTGTGCCAATAGGCGACATTGACGCCGAAAGAGTTATTTCAAGGCGAAGATATGGAACGCCATTCTGCCATGCTAATTGCTAAACACAAAATGCGAAATGCTTTATGCCAATTGTGTAAATTGCTATGGAATGCTCAAAATGATGGATGTAAATGACAAATGAGAAATGCGAAATGCTTATTGCTAAATACATGTTTGCACTACTAGCATTGAACAGCGCCATCTTTATAGTTACTGCACATTTGCTAAATGCATGTTTATTTACATTAAAGCTTATTGCTTATGGCACTACTAAATTAGAAATGGCGCTGTTCAATGCTGGATAGTGCAAACATGCATTTATCAATAATCATTTCGCATTTGTAATTTACATCCATCATTTGGAACATTCCTGTTCTTTCCCTAGCAATTTACATAATTGGCAAAAAATATTTCGCATTTTGCATTTAGCACTTCGCAATTAGTATTTAGCAAATAGCATGGCAGAATGGCGTTCCATACGAAGGTAATGCTTAAACATTTTTTAAACCTTCGCTTGCTATTCACGTCAATATACGTACCTGTAAATAGTGAATACCCAGATGAGACATCTCCTGCAGGAGCTGTCTGATCAGGGTCTGCACTATTTACAAGTTGATTGTGAAACCAGTGCACTCCACAGCAGTGATTGCACTGCGAAATACGTGTAGCCTACACAGTGAAGATATATGTAATTAGACACCAGGGCATGGGTAAAGAAGGAGAAATGTATTTTAAAATTCAGCAAGGGAAGGGTTAAACATTTTTAAACTTATAGTCTCTACTGGCAACGCGTTTTGACATTGCATAAAACTTACATAAAGTATTGTTTAGGGTGAGCAGATGTATATCGCAAGAAAACCGATTGGAAACAAAGAGAAGAAACGCTTACACACGGTGCACAAAATACAGCCATATTGGTTCATGAGTATTATTTACATGCAGTGGACATACACCACACAGTGTGTGTGTGTGTGTGGGGGGGGGGGGGTCTTCCGGCCATTAATCGTTCTAAAATGACGATAAGCTGATTCTCCTGAGGAATAAGTGTGTGTCGCCATAGGAAACTGTGGGATATTATTTAGTTTTGGTATTATTAACATGCTATAGAGTAAGTATTTATTTTACCGTTTTAGTTAATCATGTAATAAATGACAACAGCATGTATATTACTTAGATTGATTTTTACGATAACACATAGACACACGCACTTATATTTGGCCATTGCACAAACTGTCGAATGATATATATATTTACATTTTCATAAACAGACAGCGAACACACTGTCTAGACGGCGTATACAGGAGCCGTCTGACATGGGTATACCCTGTTAGCAAATTACACAGGCATGTTTATGGAGCGGAGTGTTACATGAAACTGTAGAATCAGACGACTCTTACAGGAACCATCTTATATGCGTCTACTCTGTTTTCAACTGTGTTAAAAGTGAACTACGATATATCGAATTTCAGGTGATCATACAAATTGGTTCGAGATAACAGAAGGTCGAATTATCCGATTTCTAATCTGAACAATTCATCAGGTTCATGGCTAAATGCAAGTCTGAGGTAATGATGACCGACCTTCTTGAATAACATTTCAACAGACAGAAACGCCCTTTTACGCCTTTAAGAAGCAGAGAAGATTCATATTAGAAGGCTCCTATAGAAACCGTTCGATGAAGCTCTGCTCTGTTGCCTGTGGTATAATGTAAACCTTAGTTTGCATTGCGTGGTGTTGAAAACGGAGTGGACATTTCTATGAAGCATAAAGTGTTTTATCCTGGCGACACTTTATATCCCATTCAGTGATAGTGATGAATCGTGACGCCACTGTCAAATTCGCTTTTTGAAACCACTGAGACAAATAGAGCATTTACTCCATATAAGCATAGTCATACTCTATTTATCACGATGGCTTCAAAACTGCACATTCCTATAGTTTCCTTTTTTTCTTTTGAATGTCCTTTGTCTGTAGACTGATGTATTCAAGGAGGCTGGGTCGGTCTAAAATACTTTCATTACTTTCGCCCAGCATTAAGCTATGGGCTGAAGAAATCGTTCAGATTTGAAAACGGATGACTCAACCTCTGTTTTCTCGAAGTATTGTGTATGAATCCTTGAAGGTCGAGATACCTCAATCTCTGTTATCTCGATGTAATGTGTATGTTCCCTTCAACTTCGAGATATCTCAAATTCTGTTATCTCGATGTAATATGTATAGTTCCTTGACGTTCGAAATACCAAAGTCCAGTTGTAATTATTGTAACTTTTCTTACAGGAATATTCATGTAAGAAATAATGAATGTGCGAGTATTAACTCATTCTCTCCTGGACTACTTTAGACCCAACCTCATTGAAACTATCTACCAAATAGGACCAATTAGCTCCTACAGAAAATGATATGTGTTAGAATTGTGTAGTTTTTAAATCTATGGAGTAAATGCTCTATTTGTCATGCACAATGGTTTCAAAAATGACATTAATTAACAGAGGGTTCAAAATGCTTCACTGTTTACAGAGGTACATGGAGTAAGAACTAACCATACCACGAGTACAGACTCGTAGTACAGTGGGACATGTAAGTTTGGCCACAACGGGAACAATTTATATGTACACTGTAGAACCTGGCTTAAGCGGTCTTTAAATAGAAGTTTAATTATGGGTCTATAAGGCAGGTGTAGCACAATGCAGGACAAGCGTAATGAGACCGTTCCTACAAAAGCCTTCTGATCTAGTCTACTATGTTTGCAAAGGTGTCTAAGGGTATATGCACAGCAAATGGAAAATTCCCTGGCGAGACTGCTCCTACAAGAGCCTTCTGATCTCGATCTGCTGTTTGCAAAGGTATCTAAGGGTATATCTATAGCACGTAGAACATGTCCTAATGAGATTGCTTCTACAGGAATCGTCTGATCTGGTCTACTCTGTATGCAAAGGTATCTAAGGGTACATCTACAGCAAATAGACCATGCCCTAATGAAGCCGTCTGGTCTTGATCTGTCCTGTTTGCAAATGTATCTAAAGGCATATCTGAAGCAAACAACATGCACACTGAGTCACTGACAAGATATGACGACTTCTGCAGGAGCCGTCTGAACTGGATCTACTGAACTGGATCTACTCTGTTTGCAAATGTGTCTAACGGCATACCTATTATCTAAAGCAAACAGAACTTGTCCTGATGAGACTGTTCCTACAGAAGCCACCTGATCTGGATCTACTCTGTTGCAATGGTTTATAAAGGCATTACTATAAGAAATGGGTTAACTGAAAATGAACAGAGCTGTCAATCAGACATTTCTTTTTCAACCTTTTCCCTGCTCAGTATTCGTGTGAGAAATAATGGCATCATGAATATTTATGAGCTAAGTTTTCATTAAGTAAAACATTTTAAAGAAGGTTTTGCTCTGACAAAGGTTGTAGAATAATATCTACATATATATCATGTCATAATATCTACATGTATATCATGTCATAAGCAATAATATCTACATGTATATCATGTCATAAGCAATAATATCTACATGCATATCATGTCATAAGCAAACAGAGCAAACCCTGATCAGACGGCTCCTCTTGGCCTACTCGGTTCCAACTGCGTGAAAATGGTTTATATGAAGGGATTGGTCAATCATTGGAAATTATGGACACGTAAGTCTGGTTATCCTGAGCACTGAGTACATGTTGACCATCCCACTTCAATGTTTCATTTCACAAAGTACATAATTGTGATGATCGTAACATTTCTCTGGGTACCAATAACACTGTATATTGTAGACTTTGGCCGCGGCGCACTGATTACCGAAAGGTGATGGTGTACCGCCTCCAGTATTGTAGAAGTTGTTATAAGACATGTTAGTTGGTCTTTGGCCAACCCACTGCCAGGTACTGGTGCCACCCGTCGTTGAGAGGCCGATCCACACACTTATATCTGTTAGTAAGAAACATGTATAAATATTGGTTTGATTATTTGTATATGGTCAAAACATCATGGTGAACGTTGGACTTGATTGTATACAGTTGAACCTCTCATAAGCGGACATTCATTTATTGAAAACAGGAGCCTTAAAAACAGATGAAGTGTTCTGCTTTACGTTTGACCTGCATTCAATTTAAACTACTGTAACGTACACCATTGGGAATCCCTGGCGGTCACCCATCCAGCCAGTAGACTGTTGCAACAGACTGCTCCTTGTAATAAACATTTGTAACATTTCCAAGCACTTAAACCACGTCGCCAAAGAGTTAACTCCCTGGCAGGGAGGATTTATAGTGCTTATATACTTAACATCATAGCTGTTACTACTTGCCATACTGGCCGATAATTAGACATATATTTGAAGGTTGTATAATCCATTCCCTCCAACTGACGCCTTTTGACATATCTCCAAAATATTATCTTGAAACCTGAGTGATATTTAGAGTGTTTTCTCCACATTTATTACATTGGTTCCAAATGTATACAATGCTAAACAATTCCCTTTTACTTGTAAATGCTCCTTTTCAGCAGATTTTTTTAAAGAGGTTGTTTCCAAAAAATATTCTATGAGGGAATGTATTAAGACAGGTTTTACAGAAATCAGGCGATGTGTCTCGTGTTGCGGTGTGTCTCGTGCGGCAGCTGTCTTTGCTGAAGAGTTTCTTTTTTTTGACACAGAAAAGTTAAATTCCCCATATATTCACACGTTTTAAAATGTAAATTATTTCACCATATATGTGTGTCACTATGCCAATCTTTGAATGTAAATTAGGCAAGTCTTTACAAAAATATACAGTATATGTTGAAATGATTTTCCTAGGCTAAAGTGTAGAACAAACAGGCATGGATTTTCCATGGCACACAATGCATACCTAGATGAGAGAGATCCTATAGGAGTTCTCTCCTCTAGGTCTACGCTGTGTTAAACTGCAATATTCCATCTTGGCTGTCCAAAACCGGGCGTTATATCGAATCGGTCGTGAAATTTGCGAATGGGTAGTTAGACCCCTTTTATATAATATAACACTAAATCGACCCAATCATTTTTTTTACCTTTTAGACCATGTAGACCCTCGAACTTGCCCCCTGTGGTCTGAATACAGCACACTCAAAGGAGTGTCAGATCAGTGTCAATACGGTCTGAATACAGCCCACTCCAAGGAGTGTCAGACCAGTGTCGATACGGTCTGAATACAGCTCACTCCAAGGACTGTTAGATCAGTGTCTATACGGTCTGAATACAGCACACTCCAAGGAGTGTTAGTTAATCCAGCTTACTACTAATATTTACAATAATCGAAAACATTTTGTAGTACTTAAGCTCATATTTACTGTGCATGTTTTGTTGCCTTAGAAACCCTGTCATTAGCGCCTGTTTGGACTGAATATTTGCGACGAACAATTCCGCACCATCCCAGTGGCAT
Organism: Azorinus chamasolen; assembly: GCA_963576725.1. Taxonomy (NCBI): domain Eukaryota; kingdom Metazoa; phylum Mollusca; class Bivalvia; order Cardiida; family Solecurtidae; genus Azorinus; species Azorinus chamasolen. Next base: position 49,299,933 of record OY755250.1, on the reverse strand, counting down.
TTTTGTCTGCCCATCTTCCAACCGACCAGTTCTTTATAGAGTTTCAGACAACCATGTCCATCGGAAGTGTTGACCCAAACATAACCGTCATAATGGCATGTTTCTGTAGATATATACAGAGAAAGATGACAAATTCATGTGGTTATATACATGTACTGCGAAATAATAGCAAAATAGTTTAGGTATCTTAGATATTGTGCACCTATGCTAAATTTTCATAACGATTGTTGCCAGTGTTTTTATACAAAAACACTCCTCTATACCGGAAATTTAGTAAGTAACCAATATGAGCGCATGTCGCTGTCAATGTCTCTGAAGACATACGATAGAAAGGCTATGTACATCATCATAAACAGCATTACGTCAAACAGATCACCTTACTTCACATCATTCGACACCGAGAAGGCTTGATATATACTTGTACACCATCACAATAAAACGCGGGGTATCTTTCTATATAATAAAATTGTGGAAGATGGCGAACCACAAGATTGATTTCATCAAACGGTTTGCTCATGGCACCTCTCTTGGAGATGCCAAGCCATGAATATTATGTATTTTGCTACTTCCTGGCCTGCATTGTAGCCACACAATCTCTCTGGGAGATAGTCTGCTCTAGTTGCTTCATTAATCAATTCAATGGCACGCGAGCCAAGACCATTCCTATTATTGACATAAGGAATATTCCTCAACCTTTCTTATGTTAAGTGCCCCTTGGGTGACATTGCAAGTAGCTTGGATCTAGATTAGAAGCCTAGTAAATCGGCGTCTCTTAAGGGTTCAGGCAGTCTACTACTCGGATTAACCCATTCCCTCATATCGACGACTTTTGACGGCTCTGTAAAACCATTGTGATAAATAGAGCATTTGCTGCTATAGCAGCAAATGCTTTATTTATCACAATGGTTTCAAACCAAACAATTCTTAAATGTTCCTTTTCTCTAGTTAATGCTCATTTTGCAGTAGATTTACTCAAAGAGGTTGTATTTAAAAATAGACTATGAGGTAATGGGTTTACGACATAATTTTGACTACTGTTATAACTACTGTAATAATGTTTGCTACCACAACTGTCTCTACACTACTGCTACTTGTTGTAAAATAAACATTCCAACATAGAGCAAGTAAATCCTCGATCTATGTCGTGTTGAAATGATGAAATCCTTTGGAAGATTTGCAAATCACACGATTACGCCATTTCTATGTGTATTCCCTGTTTAAAAGTAGAGAGTTAACAACAAAAAAATATCCAGGGAGCGCGCGCAGCACACAAATGGATACGGGACCAAAGCATCATAAAACATGAAACAGCACAATTACAAGACAGTATAGGAGCCACCTGACCTGGGTTTACTCTGTTTGAAAATACATAGAAAGGCGTACTTATTGAATCATGCGTTAACTACTCAAATAGAAGAATGCATGCGAAATTATGACAAGTGGCAGAAAGGCAATAAAGCGTATGCCTTCATCCATCTCGACTTGAAATATCTACATTTTGAATATTTTGAAAAATAATGTAAAGAAACAGACAGGTATACACCTACTTGTTATTTCCAGCGAGTTCAAACCTTTGTCCCCGAAACAGAAACAATGAACAACATGAGATGCGTAACTTCTTTATTTCTCCACAAAACCCCTAAGTTTTGACCACGCATAGGTCACAACATAGGGTTTTGTGGAGACATGATTTTAATACTTGGGTACGCATTTTTATCTCAGAAAATAAATCCTATTTTCATTTTCACGCCAGTGATAAACCTTGTCGCCACATTAACCCATTACTCCATAGATTTATACGCGTAGACCAATAGCGGATGGCTCGTGTAGGAGCCGTCTGATCACATAGATTTATACGCGTTTCTACGCCTCTGCAAACACAGTAGACCAATAGCGGATGGCTCGTGTAGGAGCCGTCTGATCACATAGATTTATACGCGTTTCTACGCCTCTGCAAACACAGTAGACCAATAGCGGATGACTCGTGTAGGAGCCGTCTGATCACATAGATTTATACGCGTTTCTACGCCTCTGCAAACACAGTAGACCAATAGCGGATGGCTCGTGTAGGAGCCGTCTGATCACATAGATTTATACGCGTTTCTACGCCTCTGCAAACACAGTAGACCAATAGCGGATGGCTCGTGTAGAAGCCGTCTGATCAGAGTCTGTTCTGTTGGCGTCTGATCGGATTTATCTGATCGGATTTCAAAGTTTCTGCAATTGTCATAAATGTCTGTATTTGTAATATTGACATCATGGATATTAATTATAAGAGAGGGTGGTTAACCCTTTCGCTGCCAAACTCTGTCGTCTGCTAACTTTGTCGTCTGCTACAAATTTTTTCATTCTTTTGATTTTCTTCATTTTTGTTTCAGTAACAAACAGTTTGGATCCTGATGAGACGCCGAGTTACTCGGCGTCTCATCTGCATCCAAACTGTTTGCATAGGTAATCACAGATCCGGCATTTACAGCGAAAGGGTTAATAAGATTTGTTGTTATAATTTCACATGGAAACATGGATTTCGGGACATAACAGAGACTGTAGGATCATATCTGTACCTTTCTATAAGCAAAACAGAGCATACCCTGAATAGACGGCCCTATTGGATCCATTTGATCTAGGTCTACTCTGTTTTCAAAGGTGTAGAAAGACGTATTTATGAAGCTAATGACCAATAATGTTAGGATAAAAGAAAGACAGCCCTACAGTGAGCTCCATACACAAAAGTGCACCACACTCAGAAAGCAGCAAAATTACAAAACGTAATTAATCAATTTGCTCCCAGTGGATTATTACATGTTTATATATTGGATTAGTCCATTTTTCATCTAAGGGGTGTCTGGTCTAAATTTTCATTTTTGTTTTATATTGAATTTCCTATCAGCAAACAGTGTAGACTCTGATCAGACGCCGCCTTATGCGGCGTCTGATCAGAGTCTACACTGTTTGCCTACGTCCGATATATGGGATCGTGGGAGCAACTGGGTTAAAACAAAATGTATACAAATGAATATGATATATCAAAGACATTTTCCTAAATGCATTAGAGGCTCTAGCTGGCGATAAACACACACTAACCCATGGCTCAGTGTTGGTTGCGAGAAGCCTCTCAGAACCTTTATGTGTTACATGTACCAACTAACAACAAAATAATGATTTACCGCACTTATTTGCTGTGCATGCTTCGGACATAGAGCTAGATCCAAAACAGTTGTTGCCATGGTTTTGTGGCATGGGATTGTTACACAATCGGTGTCTCTGTCTGAAGCCTTGGCCACAAGATACGGAACAACCAGACCAGTCTCCCCAAATCGACCAATGTCCATTAATGGCAGACAGTGCTATAACAGGAGAAACAAATCAGTCTTTATTCGATAAAATATGTAGGTAGGTAAAATGTGTATTTGATGTGTTGCTGGTAGATGCGGTGTTATTGTGACACTTTTCGCCATTTGATGTAATTTTATATGTCGCCTAATTAGTATTCATGATGTAATTAGATCTTAAATAATGCACTAAACAGGTATGTCAGAGATGTAGTTTCACATGTAAGCGGGCTACATATCTAACGATATCTGCAGTATTTAAAATGTAAACAAACTGTTAAAAACCATATACGGCAAACTCTACCTTAACCCATGATCTCATAGGCTATTTTTAGACCAAACCTCTTTAAATAAATCTACCGAAAGGGAGCATTAACAAGAGAAACGGAATGTTTTAGAATTTTGTACTTTGAAATCATTGAGATAAATAGGTTCTCTATTTATCCCTATGGTTTCATGAAGTGACTTTTCAAAAGTCGTCAATATGAGGGAATGGGTCAAACAGTAATTGGACGTCCCATCTGGGTCCATGCTTATAAAGCGTTTAGTTGAGTCTGAGTTTCGTTTTCAAGCTTTTGATTGGTCAGATTTGAGTTCTCAAGCTTTTGATTGGTCAGATTTGAGCCAGAGGCTCAAATCTGACCAATCAAAAGCTTGAGAACGTACTCAGACTCAACTAAAAGTTTTATAAGCATGAACCCAGGACCCAAACTATTTGACACATGGTCACTAGTTTCTCAGAAGTATGACTGAACAGGAAATAAACAACAGGGCCAAGATGGCCCTAAATCGCTCACCTGATTACCATAGATTTAAGATTTTTGCTGGGTAGCCCATAGGTAGGGCCAATATTGACATTAGGGCCAATATTTTAACAATGTTGATAGTGGACCATGAGCAGTGGTTCTACAGACAAAAAGATTTTCAAAGATTTAGAATATTGACTTTATCAAGACAATGATTCTGACGAATGAAGATTGGGCTAAACATTTTGCCCTCTAGAGTATTTTTTTCCTAAGATTTGACCTAGCGACCTACTTTTGATTCCCACCCCACCCATGATCACACTCAACCTTGATATCACCAAGACAAACACTCTGAGCGAGTTTGAGGAAGATTAGGCTAACAATGTGGCCTCTGGAGTGTAAACAAGATTTTTCTAAGGTATGACCCAGTGACCTACTTTTTGACCACACGTAACCCACTTTCAAACGTGTCCAAGATTTTATTAGGACAATCATTCTGACCAATTTTCATGAATATTTGGCTATAAATGTGACCTCTAGAGTGTTCACAAGGTTTACCTACTATTTGACCTAAAGACCTAGTTGTTAACCCCACATAACCCACTTTCAAAATCTTTCCAGATTTTATCAAGACAATCATTATGACAAAGTTTCATGAAGATTGGACAAAATATGTGACTACTAGAGTGTTCGCAAGGTTTTTCTACTGTTTGACCTAGTGACCTAGTTTTCAACCCCACTTGACCCACTTTCGAACTCGTCCAATGTTTTATCAAGACATTCGTTCTGACCAAGTTTCATGAAGATTGAACAAAAAAGTGACCACTAGAGTGTCCACAAGGTTTTTCTACTGTTTGACCTACTGTGATCCTTAGAAAGCAAAAGTAGAAATGCAAAAAGAGAAAACTGCAGACTCAGTTTTATTGAGTCTGTTCATGAGTAGTAATTAAAAGTGCAACACTACTCATGCCCCTAGCACCAGCTTAAGCAGTATTCAATTTTCAGTTTTAGCATGACAAACAGTGCAGACCCTGGCAAATAGTGCAGTATATTAGTGAATCGTGTCCCGCGTTGTAAAGGATAATCAGACTTTAATAATCCAAAATGCAATGTATTTCACTATTCGGCTTGTCCTGATCAACACTGTTTGCAAAGGGTGCTAGATATAAGAGACAAATACTGTTGAAATGTTCTGTAGTATAACAAGCCGTTGCCTAGAAATGATAAAACCGTGCAGTTGAAGGTACCAATTGGATGCGTAAACAAAATCTTGCATTTGTTTTATACGAAAACCATCAAGTGTTATACAAGCAATACAGACATACGACATATGTGTCAACAACAAATATATTTACCGCAAACATGTGCCGCATTACAAGTTGCGGTTGTTAAGTTGGATCCCGCGCATATGTTACCATGATTTTGTGGCGTGGGATTGTTACACTGGCGATACCTCTGTTTTACGCCTTGACCACAAGTAACCGAACAACCAGTCCACTGCCCCCACACCGACCAGTGACCATCAACTGGCATAAGGACTGTAATAGTATAAAGAAAATTGGTAATTGTTTGAAAAAAAAATCGGATTTAGTAGTTTCAGTGCTTTTAGTTATGGAAATTGAATACAACCTGAGCCGGTTTTGTAGGCATGTCTAGTCACAAACAGCTGTATTATTCCAACTAAGATTCGTGCGGGGGAAACTCTCCATGATCGTTTATTAAGTTACATTATTCCCTGAGACGCTTATTAACCCTTTCACCGCCGAAGTCGCATAAATGCACCACAACAAATAGTGCAGTCCCAGATCAGACGCCACCTTTTCAAGGCGGCGTCTGATCAGGAACTTCACTTTTTGTCTCATTGTCTATTTCTATATCTGTGCTTTAACCTTTTAAAGTTTGCATCTATTTATCTCATTTCCTTACTGTACCGAATGATTTAACAAAATTTGGATTGCAGACGACACTTAGAAATTTGGCGCCGAAAGGGTTAAAGTCTACTTGTGTACTTAAGTATTGTCAGAGCTCCAGATAAGATGCGTAAATTTAAACATTTTCAAGCATATCTCCTTTGTTAATCCACCAAACCCTATACTGGTACCACTCTTTAGAATCGTCTCGAAGAGAAGATTCTAAAGAGTGGTAACAGTATAGGGTTTGGTGGAGAAATGACGATTTTAGTATTTGGGTACGCAGGTCTGTATTTTAGTATTTGGGTACGCAGCTCTGTATTTTAGTATTTGGGTACGCAGGTCTGTATTGTACTCAGCAAAGTTTAATAACTTCATACTATTGGTTTTACATGCGATCTGTTCCATACAAAATTTGGAGCATTACCACTGGGGGAAAACTACGTATTATTATCAAAATGTTTTGCTACGACAATTTATATGAGTATTACAATATATTTGTTTTCCTACACAGGAAACTTTGTTTTCGTAGGAAAACATTTTCCAATTGATACACTGGCTTCGTAGGAAAACAAATCTATTATTATACCCATATAAATTGTCGTAGCAAAACATTTGATAATACAGCAGAACCCCTCTAATGCGACCACTTAAGAAATACACATATCTGTCTTTATAAGCAGGTGGCTCTACCACCCGGAATTAGGCCCCTTTTTGGTTGTCGTATTAGAGGGGTTTTACCGTAATGCGTAGTTGGGCCCCAGTCATTACCATACCAGACGAGTAAAGTTGTCTTATACACGAAAACAAAACAAAACGGATAACAAAACAAAACATGTGTAAATGATTCTACTTTAATTGTGTTTTTTTGGTAATCAGTATCGTTATTGTTTAGCATTTCAAGATTACGCGACATACAAAATCATTATTTATTGTCGGAAACCCTCATGTATGGTGAATGACGTTGAAATTTACTTATACAATCTGGAGTAATGTTTTGAACTTTAACTCGTATTGAACTTAGAATAGGTACTTTGGAAGATGCATACTGATGCTACATAGTATTATAAATAAATTTCGTCTCAAATAACCGATTTACATGTTTTGAAATGTTAACCACTAAATGAATATTTTTCCAGTTGAGGATTACGTGGTAAAGTAGAATTCCTTTAATGCGACCATTCAATGCATAAACATGGGTGTCTTAATAAGCAGGTGGTTGCTTAATGTAGGAAAAAAGTAATGCAGAAAGCTCCTCTTGGAGCTTTCTGCATTGCTTTTGTCCTGCATTAAGCTACCACCTGCATCTAGCACCCAGAATTATACCTCTTTTAGGTGGTCGCATTAGCGAGGTTTTACTGTACACACCAGATGTCCGTATAAGATGCGGAAGTTAAGACACTTTCAAAGAATACCGTATGTTGTAACCATTCTTTGGAATCGCATCTTGGTGGAGGCATAACTATATTCGTATTTGAGTACGCACCTTTATCTGTAGCTCTGCCGGATATATACTTTTGAAGAAATTGTCTCAAATAACAGATTAACAAGCTGTGAATTTTTAAAAACAAATGTATAGTTTCCCCCAGTTTTGGATTGTTGTACATACGTTTGGTGCAGTTGACGTTGCAAAAGTCGTCGTTACAGCACGTGCCGCACGTGGTGAACTGAAACGTACTTCGTCGTCCGATAGGTATAGGTTGTACTTGCGACAGAATGGCTTGGCATTGCTATGGATAATATTTTAAATGAACGCTATTTCAACAATAATTAAAAAGTAATTAAGAGTAATTAATCTTAACTCTTTTGGCGCCAAATTAAAAAGTGCCGTCTGCAATAATAATATCATATAAAATATAATTCTAAACTAAATAATAAAGGCATATTAATAAAACATTTGTTTTTAAATCCTGTATGCTTGGGTTAAAATAATACAGAAAACAGTGAAGTCCCAGGTCAGATGCCGCCTTAAAAAGCATTGGGACTGCACTGTTTTCAATGGTGCCAACAGGCGACTATGGCGCCAAAAGAGTTGAACCTGGCGGTGTCATATCGTTATTGTTTTATATTTGGTACAGTTGACGTTGCAGAAGGCATTGTTACATCACTTTCCGCATGTGAGACCTGAGAAACGTTTCATCGTCCGACAGGAACAAAGTGCAAGTGCGCATGAATGAATTGGCATTGCTAAGAACGGAGTCATTAATAAACAGGGTAGCCATTTCAATAATAATTAAAAATACTTTAAAATATCGAATATAAATAATTATTTTTCAGTGTTGCCTCCAAATGACCATACATTTCCATCTGGCTAGTCCTTATAATTAGTATAAACATCGCTCTTGGAGAGAGTATAAATATCGGTCTTGGAGAGAGTATAAATATCGGAGTATAAATATCGGTCTTGGAGAGAGTATAAATATCGGTCTTGGAGACAGTATAAATATCGGTCTTGGAGACAGTATAAATATCAGTCTTGGAGAAAGGTGGCATCTTAATGCTGGGTTAAAGACATGCAAAAATCACCTGTTTTAGCGTTCTGTATGATTTTTACTCTGCAGTAAGGAGCTCTAATTGATTTGATTATATGTTAGCGAATCATTGCAATAATGTTCATTGTTTAATGTTCTTTTATACAATAATCAAATCGTTTAACCTTTTAATCCATTTATACGCATTTCAACGCTTTTGTAAACAGAGTAGGTCCAGTTCAGATGACTCCTGATCAAGATATGTTCTGTTTGCTGATGGAATAATACATACAGTAAAACCTCTCTATAACGACCACTAAATTGTGTTAGTTGATACTTTGGGCAGGTGGTTGCTTCAAGAAAGGTGAAGGTAAACCTATAGGAGCGGTCTGTTTTACATTCTCCTTGCTTTAAGCATCCACCTGCATTTAACACAAAGTACTTGATGTAATTCAGTGGTCGTTATAGAGAGGTTTTACTGTATATGGGCATGATTCAAGTTTCTTTCATGGCCAAAACTTCCTGTGTACATGTACCTTTATAACACATTAAAGGTAATATTGATGACGTCATTATATCTCAAATGAATATCTATGGAGTAAACGGTTTATATTCTAACTTTGTCGATTTTTACATGAATTGTCGTTAGTTGGAGGGTTAGCCCAGCAGGTCAATTTCTTGTAGCAGTTCACTGCCGAATTCTCACAAAACTATGATGTTGTGGAAAATGACAAAGGGAATGAAAGAAAGAGCAATGATATAGAAGGAGCGTAACAGACAAATACTTTGAGAGATTATCTTGTTTTAAAAAAAAGGTTTAGATGTTGTAGTAAGTGACAGTGAGTGACAGTGAAAAAAGAACATTGACTAGGAAGGCTCATGGCAGAAAACACATGTGAGAAGATGGGTAAAAGAAGAAAGACAGAACGATTGTAAAAGAAAGAGATGGTATGACAGGTGCGAGACACAGACATGCAGAGAAAGACGGAGCAATACAGATATGCTGGATAGAAAGAGAAACACTTAAATGGACAAAGAAAGAACAAATATCGCAAGTAGAGAAGGAATATGAAATACAAGGAAGGAAGATAAAAACAGACACAAATTTCAAAGTATATAAGAAGGAAAATAAGAATGATTGAGACACGGATATGAGAATAGGAGGAAAAAAAGAGACAGAGAGTGAACAAGGGAGATGATCGAAAACAGGGAGAGAGAGAAAAGTAGATAAACTCAAATAAAGATATTAAAACAAAGATAAATAAGAGAAATAGAGATACAGCAAAAGAAAGCAAGAACAATAGTTATATATTAGAGAAAGACAGGGCAGAGAGTAAAGAGAGAAGAAATGAGTAGAGAGAAATCAGAGGTAGGGTCTATGTTACCGTATTTTGTATACAACCAGTGGTGTAAAACTTGTCGATGTCGTTGTACGCTATCATACATGTCTATAAATTCAATATGGTAAAATGTAAACAAGATATCTTGACAGAATAATCATATGAACTTCTCATCATTTATATAATAATTTTCGATCTTTCCTTGTACGAAAGTCAAGACAAATACAACAAATCTCAGAACCCATTCAGAATCTACACAATTTGTTTTTCAAAATGTAACATAAAGCGTATATGTGGTGTATATAGTTAGGCATCCTAACTATCTACCTCTTAGGGTTGCACATTGATGTCTTTAGAAACAGAGTAGACCAAGATCAGGCAGCTTCTGTAGGGGCCGTATGGTTAGGGTAAGCATGTTTGCTTGTGAAATAATATAGCTCTGATTCTACCGTTTCTACTGTGGCTAAAACTCTACTACAGTAAGACTCTCTATAACGACCACTAAATTACGTATTCTGTGTTAAAGTCAATTGGATGCTTAAAGCAAGGTGAAATTAAAACAGAGTGCTCCTATTGGAGCATTCTGTTTTACTTTCACCTTGCTTTAAGCAACCACCTGCCCAAAATAATTACCAACTATTTAACACAATTTAGTGGTCGTTATAGAGAGGTTATAGATCTGATTCTACAGTGCCTACTGTGGTTAACTCGAACTTCAAGGGACCGTACAAATTACAGTTGAACTTCGATATCTCGAACTCGGATAAATCGAACTTCGGGATAACTCGAACAAAAGTTCAGTCCCTGCAAAACTTACAATACAGAATTGCTCTAAAATGTATTGCTACAGGTATCTAGAAACACATATGACAGCTTAATACAGGTCAAGAAATTGTAGACTCGAATAAGCAAACGGATAAGACCCAGATCACACGGTTTGTACCATGATGTATGCAATGGCATCACAAGACGCCTATGTGGAATGTAGGTTTCAGGTAGGAAATTCAGATAAAGATGTTGACAACTCAAACCTATTTTTCAACGTCAAATTTTCAAATGGACTATTCCAAACTCCAAACAGGTGATATTCAGGTGTGTTTTTAAGTAAAGTTTAGCATGACAAACAGTGCTGATCCTCGTGAAAGGGTTTCTCTAGGACCCCTCTCATCTTGGTCTACACTGTTTGCAAAGGACAATACTGACTCGTGTCCCGCACCGAAAGGGTAACTGTACCAACTGTTAAAATGGTCATGTCAATGCCAGTCTGTTTTACGTATAGATCATACATTGCTTTTAAAGAATATCGTTTTTATTCACTAACCTGGTCAGTGGCGCACAAGGCAACATTTCTGCAATTAGTCCCAGATGTTTGTGCATCACAGGAAAAACAAAACGGCCCACGGGTGTTACGACTGGGTGCTGAAGAAGGAACACAGCTTAGCATTATACAATGACTATATGATGCTCTAGATTATAAATTCATCTTTCAGTGCAACGCATAAATGCGCGTAAACAAGTAAACCTAAATTGCCTAGTGATAGTCTACTTTTGGTCCGAATGACCGCTCAGCCGACTGTACACATACTCCCCTCGTCATAGAGTCATTCGCCTATGTATAATATTGAGCACTACTAACAAATGGCGCACTCTTGCATCCGCGGTACCGGCTAGTGGCCCTCACTAGTACCCATTTAAACCATTGGCTGGAGAGGACTTGGGAATACACTAAAACGTGTCTCTGAAAATTCTGGGAGGGACCGGGATTAGAACTTAGGACCTCCGGATTGGTAGTCAAGCGCATTTCCACTAGACTGACGCTCCACCAGTGCTAAAAGAGTCATTTTCCCACCAAACTGTATGTTGTGACCACTCTTTAAAAAGTGGTCACAATATAAGGGTTTGGTAGACAAATGAAGAAGTTATTCTTGAAAATCTTTTAGATTATGCAACTTATCTGAAGCTCTGGAACAGCTCAACCATTCATTTACAGTAAGATCCTACTTTGTTTGATACGGCTTAGAGTATTAACTCTTTTGGCGCCAAATTCAAATGTGTCGTCCGCAATAATAATTTCATATGAAATATAATTCTAAACTAAATAATAAAGATATACATGTATTAGTAAAACATTCGTTTTTAAAACCCTGTATTCTTGGGCTAAAATAATACAGAAAACAGTGAAGTCCCAGGCCACATGCCGCCTTGAAAAGGCGGCATCTGACCTGGGACTGCACTATTTTCATTGGCACCGAAAGAGTTAAAACTCGTTACTCCATAATACATTTGCCAGCGGAACAGACCCAGATCAGAGGGCTCCTAATTAGGGTCTGTCCTGTTTACTGATGTGAAAATAAGGATCTGATTCTACGGCCATATTGTCATATACTATTGCATTTTGTCAGCGGATATGGACTCATGATGTCATATATCCATTTCTTATATGAGTTATGTTTTACTTTCGGACTTGTTATATAACTGTTTATTGGTTACCACTCTTATACAATATAAACTAGGATTCCAGAGTACATAAGATAAAATGATATACAGTAAAACCCCTCTATAACGACCACTAAATTACATCAGGTATTTTGTGTTAAAGGCAGGTGGTTGCTGAAAGCAAAGCGAAAGTAAAACAGAACGCTATATGAGCATTATGTTTTACTTTCACCTTACTTTAAGCAACCACCTGTCCAAAATACCAACTAATTAACACAATTTAGTGGTCGTTATAGAGAGGTTTTACTGTACTACTGACGGTGCAGTTTTCAGTCCATTAACGCACTACGGATACACTCGTTCTTCAACATTTCTACAAGTCCTTATTATATGAGGTTACTACCAATCCTGTGTGTTTGAATGACGTTTATTAGATATAGTTAACAAAACAACCAACAAACTAACATACACACCAACAGTATCAGAACATTACCTGCCTTTCCACACCCTTGCAAGTTACACAGATCGTCAGTACAACATGCCTCACACGCGAGTATATCTCCACGTGCGACAATGTCCCGTTTACTCGCACCACGACATCTCTGTAAACAAACATAATATTGGACAGTTTGACATTGTTGGGTTGAATACTCCATTAATTGAACCGTTTAAAGAGGAAAGCCCAACAATGAATGCATATTTTCAATAATATCATAACCATGGTATTTGTTATGTTCAATTTTATATAAATTATAAACTTATATCGAAAAATGCCATTGTGATAAAAATATACCGGTTTCATCGATCTACAACACAATATTCTCGACCTTAATCGAACAGTTAAGTAAATTAAAACGTGAGCCGAATAAATACTAATACATTGCCGAATACCATATAAAACACATGAATCTGATCATAGTCTACACTGTTTGCTGATAGGAATTTCAATATAAAGCAAAACGAAATTGAAAATTTTGGCCAGACACCCCTGAGATCAAAAATGGATTAATCCAATATATAAACATGGAATAATCCACTGGGCGCAACTGTGTTAATGTAAGCGTCAAACAAATGGCAACAAGTCGGACAGTGCGGTGGTTGTGACGTCACCTAATAACGTCCTAATGGCGTATCGCGGTTTGAATGACGGCCGTTCGCCTTATATATTTTAAAGATTCGTTCTGCTCGAATAATACGAGGATCAAGACTCGTAGCTGATAGACATATATGATCACAAACGCAAAGGCAACCAATGAAGGGTTCCTCTGATTGAAATTTGAATTGTATAGTTTTTAAAATGTTGTGATAAATAGAGTATTTCTTTACCCACTATATAATGTCGGAGTAAACGGGCTTAAGTCTGATAACATTTTAAAATTCCATTTGATATACATGTACAGTTGAACATCGATATCTCGAACCCGGAAAACTCGAACTCCGGGTAACTGGAGCTAACACTTCAGTCCTTTTAATACTTACAATACAGAATTGCTCTAAATATATTTACTATGCATATCTAGAAACACGTGCGGCAGCTTTACGCAGTTTTAAAGTAATGCAGAAAGCTCCTACATGACATTTCAGCATGACTTCAGGGATAATTCGAGCTTCTGTTATCTCGAACAATTGTGTTTTGTGTTAAAGTTCGAGAAATCGAAGTTCTACTATAATTGAAAACAAAGACGTGCTTAGTTCATTCCCTCATATTGACTCTACTGTAAAAGTCCATTGGTTTGAACATATCGTGATAAATAGAGCATTAACTTTGTTTCAATCACATTGGTTTTATATAATGCGTATGTGTTAGCCTACTGTGTAAAAATATTAAGTGTACGCCCTACGCCCGTCTTAAGAGGATATCAAACGAGGTCGAATTATAGGTATGCAGGTCAAAAGCAATACAGAATGTTCCTATAGGAACGAACCTTCGGTATTAGTTATATCATGCATTAAACAACTGTCTACTCTTTAAGATTCCTACGTTCAATAAATGAATCGCCGCTTACGGCTGGTTCCGCTGTTGTCTAGAGCTGTTTTACTTTACCTCTGTTGGGCGACACCCGCTATTGAACAGCACAATTCCGCCACCAGTGACAATCTCATCCACATAACAATTCTAGAATAAACAATTTATCCTTTAGAACTCAGTGCCACTTGTCAGAACATGAGATTGAATTATGGAAAACATAAATCGCTCTATGATGATAATTATATAGTATTTTGTCCATGTTCTCAGTTACGTTTTTAATATTTTGACTAATTAGAACAGCTGGAAGAATTCAGCGGCGGATAATTATCGTCTGCAAACATCGCCAGCCTTAAGGTTTAGAGTGACCTTTCATTTAATTTCTTCTAAAAACCATAAGTGGGGAGACAATCAGTTGGATCCAGGTGAGACAATGGTTTACTCGGCGTCTGATCTTGATCTAAAGTATTAGCGAACGTAATCATAAATACAGTAAAACCTCTCTATAACGACCACTCAATTACATTAAGTATTTTGTTCTAAAGGCAGGTGGCTGCTTAATGTAAGTTGAAAGTAAAACAGAACGCTACCACCTGCCCTAAATACCAAATAATTACCATAATTTAGTGGCCGCTGTAGAGAGGATTTACTGTAATGCTCATTGCAGGGAGTCCTCTTTCCGGCGACCTTGGCACTTGATAAGTTTTAGAGGATCTTAACTGATTGCTCTTTACAATTTGTTTTTATGAAACTCGTTTACTATAATAATATGACACGAGCTTTGGTGTGTGCCATATTCATTATTGTAAATCAGTTTCACAAAAACAATTTGTATGAACTCGAGTGTCATTTTAAGGGTTATGCCTAAACATCAATCCAAAAGGTGGAAACATTATTACAGTCAAAACGGAACCAATATCGGAGACTAATGGGGGAGGGGTAAAGTTTGATAAATATTTTATCGTGTAATGTAATTATGTAAGATTTAACCGATTCCCACATATTGGCGCCTTTTGACGCCTCTGTAAATGTCACATTTTGAAACCATTGTGAGATATAGAGCATTTACTCCCATAGCAGCAAATGCTTTATGTATCACAACTGTTTCAAACCTACACAATTTTAATTTTCCCTAGACAGTATGCCCCTATAACTACAGTGCGTACATTACATTTGCATGCAGCTACTATCCAGTTAACTACTTTTTAAAGGACGCGGAAATCATAATTGTTGGTTATGTTCATAAAAGTCGTTCCGAACTTCATCCTCGGTGTTGTTATATTTTTCTTATCATTCGAGATCATCATTAATAGTGATTTTACTTGTGAAAAATGTATGCCGCTTAAGCAGGTACTAGGCAGCGTGATTAGGCCCAGTGTTGCACTTTTAATAACTACTCATGAACAGACTCATAAAGCCAAGCATGCAATATTCTATTTTCGCCCCGATTTCTTTACTTCAGAAGGATTTCCTGCTTTCATAATTTGTTATAACCGAAACAGACACGAGTCCCAAAAGGCCTAACGAGGTGTTGTAAGTCTAACCAATTACAATAGCGATATTGTTATTTGAAATTTCACTTTTATATAGGCGTTCTGTAACTGTACCTCGCTATACTGACCTTCTATATCCACTAACATCATTACCCAGGTAATTTATTTGTACACCCATGTCATTGTCCAAACTTTCTATATGCACTTAAGTCATAATCCGGGAATTCTACATAGACTTACTTACATCAGTTGCCGGACATTCTACAATCCTCCTGCAGTCAGACGGGTGGGGAAGGTCTTGGCACTGGAAACACTTTTTCCCATTGGCTGCAATGTTCAGGAAAACTTTGACCGAGAATCAAGTCTTGAATCCAGACCACATACACATTTACTGACAAGAATAAACTAACGTTTATCCTACTATATATGCGACTTGGTCTTCATTTGCAAACAGGCTGAATCTAGATAAGACACCTAACATCTTTGAATCATAAGCGGTGAGAACTTTTTAAATTAAACACGAGGTTTTAAATATTTCCATGTATATTATATGTATCGTTTCATTTTGCTAAACTTTATCCAATATTTACAGGACGCTTGTTTTAGTGTTATTGTTTTATGTCACTATAGTCGGTAAATATATTCTGATATAGCTAATTATAATTGTTGTGAACCAGACTGAAAATAAAGTTTCTTGTATCTTGTATCTTGTAGCTCATATCTTGTATCTTGTATCTTGTATCTTGTATCTAGTATCTTGTATCTTGTATCTAGTAATTCCGCGTCCTATCAGGATCCAGCGTATTCTGCTTTTGGCCTTTTTTTTTAAAAAAAGATTTGTGTCAGGATACATTGTCAATATTTTCCCGAAAGATTGTACATATTGGAAGTCGTCAACATTGCACCATATCCAAATTTGATACACCATTATTATTTAATTGTTATTTTTGTTGGTTGTTGCTATTGATGTTTTCGCTGTTATTATTATAATGATCAATGTTATCATTATCATCATAATTTGTCAACAGCACCGTTATCATTGTCATTACTATCATCAGCCCCATCGTACTTATCATTACTATTAATAGCAACATTATCTTTATCATTAATATCATCAGCTATATTGTAATTATTATCAATATCATCATCATTATCATTGTCGTTATTATAATGTGGCCCATTGTAATTATCATTACTATCATCAGCACCATTATCATTACTATCATCAGCATCATTATCATTACTAACATCAGCACCATTATCATTACTATCATCAGCACCATTATCATTACTATCATCAGCACCATTATCACTACTATTATCAGCACCTTAACATCAGCACCACTATCATTACTAACAGCAGCACCATTGTCATTATCATTACTATCATCAGCACCATTAGCATGACTATCATCAGCACCTTAACATCAGCACAATTATCATTACTAACGTCAACACCATTATCATTACTATCATCAGCACCATTATCATTATCATTACTATCATCAGCACCATTATTATTACTATCATCAACACCTTAACATCAGCACCACTATCATTACTAACATCAGCACCATTATCATTATCATTACTATCATCAGCACCATTATTATTACTATCATCAGCACCTTAACATCAGCACCACTATCATTACTAACATCAGCACCATTATCATAATCATTACTAACATCAGCACCATTAGCATTACTATCATCAGCACCATCACCATTATCATTATTATCATCCACCCATCATCATTCTTTTGTTTGTTCTTTGTGTTGATTAACGTCCGTTTCTGCTCACTAGGTACTAATTGGAAAACTCAAAGAGACGGGTGCGAATACAAAGAAATCGGGCGCGATGCCCTACTCTTGTTATCGACCAACTATCATCGTCAGTTTAGAGATTATTGCATTGATGCAGCAGTTGGTATATGTTCTCGTAACCCTTACTACGATGTCCGCCACCTGACGTATTCCAACGGCTTGGATCCAGATGATACACCGAGCATGTATCTCATCAAGATCCAAACTGTTTGACACTCTGTCATTATTTTCTCAAATATTTCTTGCTTAGATGTTAACGGAAGACTCGTTATATGTATAACTGCTAGGTGAAATATGACTTACATAACCCTGTACTCGATGAATATGCATGCCTGAATATAATAACGTCATGAACATAGGCTACTTTCACCCTTTCGCTGCCAATGCCGGATCTGTGATTACCTATGCAAACAGTTTGGATCCAGATGAGACGCCGAGTAACTCTGCGTCTCATCAGGATCCAAACTGTTTGTTACTGTTACCATGTGTTTTCGAAACAAAATGAAGGAATTCAAAAGAATGAAAATTTGTAGCAGACGAAAAAGTTAGCAGACGACAGAGTTTGGCAGCGAAAGGGTTAATCACATATGAGCACGTGGCTACTTGGCCATGAAAGAAACTGAAGAATCAGATCTATACCATGTCATAAGAAAAACAGAACAGACCCTGATCAGATAGTTCCTTTAGGAGCGGTCTGATATGGGTCTACTCAATTTACATAGACGTAGAAAAACCTGTTTATGGAGTAAAGGTATGACGTATATATATGACGTAATGTATGACGTTAGTGTTAACTTACCTAAAACAATACATAGAGCCAGGAGCAGAGACAAGACTGCAGTGTAATCCTGCAAGAGAAGAGTGGTGTTAACCTAAACAGCGGGGATACCTTTATTTACAATATTTGTAAAGCTAGGGTGACTTTGAGAGAAGTGTGAGGTTAGGACGTCCGTAAACCGGTTTAAACCCCCAGTGGTGTTTTTGCTGTTGACCGTGCCAAGGCGGTACTCTCTTTGTCACCCTTCCTTTTGTTTGCCTTGCGTCTTTGTGCTTGTGGTCTGTTCATGTTGTGGAACGTTTGTCCCCGTTTCTTGCGTGTTTTTTGGTGTTTTCTGTGTTCATTTCGAGTGTGTGTGTGTGCGCGCGTTTGTGTGTGTGGTTGTGTGTGTGTGTGTGTCATGCTGTCTATCGGTGTTTTGGTGGTGGTTGCGTCTTACATGTGGCTTTGCCTGCTTGACTTTACTACTTTTCCATTAACTATTTAATCCTTTCGCTGCCGATGCCGGATCTGTGATTACCTATGCAAACAGTTTGGATTCAGATGAGACGCCGAGTAACTCGGCGTCTAACCAGGATCCAAACTGTTTGTTACTGTTACTATGTTTTTGAAATAAAAATGAAGAAAAAAAAAAAAGATGAAAATTTGTAGCAGACGACAAAGTTAGCAGACGACAAAGTTTGGCAGCGAAAGGGTTAAATACTCACTACATATTCCTGAAAGAAATAATGACATCATAAATATTAATTAGATTAATTGTTTCAATAGCACGTGAACACATGGACTTTTGGCCATAACAGAAACTAGAGATTTAGATATATATATACTATGTCATAAGTAAACAGAGTATACCCTGATCAGAGCGCTCTTACAAGAGTACGAGTGTGTCTACTCTGTGCAATGGTGTAGGAAGGTGCATTTATGGAGTTAAACGTTAAATACAGTGCTCCCTCTCTACAACGACACCCTTTGGGATAAGAAGATTGTGTGTGTTGTTCAGAGGGAGTTGTTATGGGGAGGGAAAATCAAACATAACTAGATTGTTTGCAGATCCCCAGATAAGATGTATTTCGAGAACTAAAATCGTTATGCCTCAATCAAACCCTATGTTGTGACCACTTTTGAGAATCGTCACTTTGTGACGATTCTAAAGAGTGGTCACAACATAGGGTTTGATTAAGGCATAAAGAAAATACGATGAAAATATGTTGTTTCTGGAGCCTTGTTGTTTCGGAAACAGTGACATGCGTTGTTGTAAGGAAGGAATCGTTATTGAGAGGGCCGTTGCAGGGAGGAAGCACTGTATTTAAACGTTAAATAGTTTTGAATGACCTCTCTGTCCTGTAGATTCATTTCGATATTCGATTGTCAATGTATTTACCAACTAACCATCATATAGTAGACCTAGAACCTGTCATCATATCCAATGTGTAATTATTTCTTACATGAATAATTTGAATATTCATGAAATAAACCTATAGGCAAACTTGTTACTGAAGACGTACATATATAATATAGCAGAATCTGTCTTAAGCGGCCATCAGAAAAGGTCTTAATGACCGATTAACCCTTTCGGCGCCAAATTTCTAAGTGTCGTCTGCAATCCAAATTTGTTAAATCATTTGGTACAATAAGGATATGAGATAAATAAATGCAAATCTCAACAGAATAAAGCACATATAGATGTTGAAATAGAGAATGGGACAAAAAGTGAAGTCCCTGATCAGACGCCGCCTTGAAAAAGGGGTCGTCTGATCTGGGACTGCACTATTTGTCGTGGTGTATTTATGCGACTTCGGCGTTGAAAGGGTTAAGACAAGTTCATACATAATGAAACATGAATTCCAAATATATCAGCAAAACGGTTGGGCAGCTAATTATATATAAGTTTATCCTTTAATTAATGAATACTCAATAAGAAATAACGACATCATGAGTATAACTTTGCTGAACATTTATATAGAGGATCTTACATGAGTGTAAAGCTCTTTTTTATCGTTTTAAAAAGACTCATTTAATAAACCCAATAATCAAGAACACTCATGTAAGATTCTATTTATAACATAACAAACAAAAACGTTTTTTTGCAGCCAATATTTCAGCAGTAACATGGATTGTTATCAATTCTTTTTTACATATAGAAATGATGAATGAAAGGTGTTAGTAGGTTCGCTAAGTAACTGGGACAAAGTAGGTCCAAAATTTCCAGCTGTTTCTGAATTACTGTCATAACAATCAGGATCTAATTTAGACCTCTCTGATATTCAACTTAACTGTGATAGTTTATGATAACAAAAACCTACAGAAACACGTCAAAATAATTTTTGAGTTACAGTTTCGACATACAAACACGTCACATTATGACGTCACTGTACACAGCATGCGTAACGTGCGCCATTTGCTAATAGTTTAAATGAAGACTGCTACATGTCTGACACATCTCTGTCAATGGGATTCAAAATGCGCCTTCGTTTTGGTATATTAAGCCCTTCATCAGTGTTGTATACAGATTGACATGGACATTTCCGCCGCGAAAGAAATTATTGAAATGGACAAAAGATTCAGTAGAGTCTACGAACTGCTGTATAAAATGTGTTGGAACAGGAGGAAGATTTTCGCGATCAGCTGATCTGGAGTATAACATATTCGAAATATGTTTGTGCTGTGGTGGATTCAGATGACTATAGTTGTTGATTGACGATATATTTTTATGAGTAGAAATTTGCATAAAGAAAAGGACATGCAGTGAAGAAAATGTAAGGATGTGGAGGCAATCTTTTTAATGGATGGTTTGAGTCAGAGTAGCTAGTAGGCCTTTTTTGCATACATTTTTTAGATATTTACTGACAGCAATTACAATTTGTATTATTTTGCCAACAGTCACTCAATGGTTGACAGGTAGCTAGGTCACCGTCCGCCAGTTTGTTTGTTTTGACAGCGCGTATGAATACTGTTCGGTCGTTCGAATGTTATTCACTAGTTAATATATGCCCGTGAATATCAAAATATATATGATAGTGTTGCGCCACGTTGAAGCCACGAGTTATGTTATAAAATAACATATATTATATGCACATAAATTTTGTCCACGAAAGGCACTGTAGATTCAGATTATACCATGTCATCAGTAAAAAGAGCAGGTCATCTCAGACGGCTCCAATAGGATCATCTCTGCTTGAAAAGGCATTAGAAGTAATATCTATTACGTATCTACAATTTCTATTTCATATTCATAATACATTAATTTCTTACATGAATATTCACGGAGTAGAGAAGAGAGTTACAATCGTGAAGTCTAAGCTTTTAAATCGAAATGAATAGGTAATAACAGATGCGACATTGGCAGCACAGGAATTGAAACTTTTGGCCTTATTATCATAATTTTTATTATTATTATTATTATTATTATTATTCATTATAAATAATTGTATATCCTTAGATATACACCTCTACATTTGTTACACATTAAACAGGAGCCAGGAAGAAAGTTAGGAAATGACAAGAAAATCCAGAGCATACAATATAATTCAGAAATACAAATAAAGTGCGCTCTTACATTTACATACACGGCCTTCACAAAACTGTTGCGTATATCGAAAGCTTGGTACAAAACTATTCTAATTCCTCCACTTTGTGAAGGAGTTAGGCTAGTTTTGCACCAATCCCTCGATATGTTCTACACCGTCAGCATATTAACTCTTTATCCAATTAATACGCATGCCTATTTCAACAATTAAACTAATTAATATTCACAAGGTCATTATTTATTACATTAATATTCATGGAGTAAAGAGTTACAGCACCGTAACATCATACCAAAGTCATTGACAATAAAACACAGCATGTGATGCCATAACTGACGCAAGAAGATAAGACTTGTTTTCATTTAAACCCTTTCGCTGCCAAACTCTGTCGTCTGCTACACATTTTTATTCTTTGATTTTCTTCATTTTTGTTTCCAAAACATAGTAACAGTAACAAACAGTTTGGATCCTAATGAGACGCCGAGTTACTCGGCGTCTCATCTGGATCCAAACTGTTTGCATAGATAATCACAGATCCGGCATTGGCAGCGAAAGGGTTAAAGCCATTTGCCATTTTATAGTAGTCATTTATTTACCTTCATTCCCCTTGTTTGTTCGTATGTCCTGAATTTGTGATAAATGATTTCCCTATCAGTGACACAATATAATGGAATCCAAAAGCACGCAATATATGCCGGTATTGTAAGGCATATATATTCAACTATGACCCACGAAGACAGTGCACAGATCCAACGAATGTACATAGCTGATAAGTTGAGTTTAACCTTTACAAACTTTGGACTAACACATTTGCTCCCAGTGGATTCTTCCATGCTTATAAACTGGATTAATCCATTTTTTATCTAAGGGGTGCCTGTCCTAAATTTTCAATTTCGTTTCGTTTTATATTGAAATTCCTATTAGCAAACAGTGTAGACTCTGATCAGACGCCGCATAATGCGGCGTCTGATCAGAATCTTCACTGTTTGCCTATAGCCCATATATTGGATCGTGTGAGCAAATGGGTAAACCTATACGGAGCGGGACACGGGTGGCTAATGTATTTTGCAAACAGTGTAGACACACATGAGACTGAGTTTATGCAGGAACACTATCATCAGGGTCTGCACTGTTCGTCATTTTACACTATTCTCCAGAAAACCCTAAATATTCATCATAAGTGTGACCTGTTTGAACATTGGAAAAGTTCATTTGAAATTTCAGTGTTGCAAGGGTTAACTGGATGTCGCACCAGAACCCCATGCTAGCTACATTCTCTTAGGTATGCAGTAAAATATTAAGTAATAAAATTTGCGATTCTTTAATATTCTGAAAACGGTACAGTATAACCTCTCTTAACCGGAATTCTAGTAGATAAGAATTTAGATACTTTTAGGCAGGTGGCTGCTTAATGCAGAGTGAAAGTCATGCAGAAAGCTCCTAGAGGAGCTTTCTGCATGACTTTCACCCTGCATTAAACTGCCACCTGTCTCGAAGACCGATATTCATACTAAATTTAACGGCCGGTTAAGAGAGGTTTTACTGTACTTGTAACAAGTTTTTAAATCTAAGTATGCTTCTGCGCTATTAATGTAGATAAGGTATTATACTGACGAGGATGGTGTTTCTGACGGACCAAGAAGAAAAAGTTGTCAGAACGTGACAGTTCTTCGGATGGTAATATATATTTTTAATTGTTGCAATTTGTTTATGCATATACAAAACATTCGGCTTTCACCTAAGTTTGAGCTTTAGTAACCCTTTAATATAGAAATGTATAGCCCGATGATGACTAAATAACAAAAGTTTGTATTGATTTTTTATACCAACATATATGAAACGGAGTACAAATTTTACCAGTATGTCAATTGATCAGTGATTCGTCTATGAACTGTTCGTCAGTTCTTCCTATTTGTTAATACAAGATCACCACAATTTCACAAACTTTTCAGAGACAATATTACTCTAGTTTACTTCGTTGTAAGATGATGATGTTACCTTTATTGTTTTAGTACCCCTTCGCAACAGAACGAGACAGGGTCAATGCAAAGCGGTGGACTGAGGAGGAATCGGCCGCACTGAAACTACAGTTCAACGTTTCAACACTTAAACCTCCAAATCAAACAGGCAGTCTGAAAGCAATCGCTAATGAAGTGGCGCTTGTCAACCGAATATGAAAGCATGTTAAATTCCGCGTGTGGCACGAAATACGAACAACTAAAAAGAAAACGAACTTGTAATTGACAAAAATATTAACGAAGAATCTCCCGGCTGACTGCATTAACAGAAGTCAAGTTCCCGCTCATCTCGGTAAATTTAGCTAGACCTCTTAAACTACGCGAAAAGGTTCATGTTAATATGCCAAATAATTGCATAGTTAGCGTTCACGAGCAGGTTCGCCTTAGCGGCTCACACGTTTTTCCAGTAAGCAAAATCTTGATATTTTGTGAAAACTAGCTACCTCAATATGACCTCCTCCCTATTATTTGCTGAAAGAGTCATCATTTAACATACATTTTACCGGAAAATTATCATTAAACGTGTCCGACTATTACTGTTCGATAATATTGTTGTATAAAAACATCTTATAGCTGTATGTTTCTATCATTATCGACAATACAGACGATGCATCTTACAAACACGCGCACAATCGTTTTGTTCAAATATATATACCAGTTTGAAACCTTTAACTCTCGTGTATTTTGTCGTCTGATAAAGCTGCTAATTTTATCGTCTGTTCCATTAGTTAACTTTCTGATGTTTGTATTCGATGCGTATGCAAATGAATACACAGTTATAGGTGTATTCTCACGTCATCCACATGCTTCTCTCGCTGACCTGACAACCGCCATCGCGCATGGCAGTCTAGTACAAGTTATTGTCGTGCATTCGTTATATTCAAAAGGCGTTTATTAACATGACACCCGGAAACAATCAAGGTATACTATTTCTATCATGAAAAGGCTTCATAGCGTTAGCTTTGGTTTAGTATGTGAAAGAAAGTCCACAAATATAGCCATGTGTAAGGAGTGCGCACGAATATACACATTATTCTGCCAGAGGATACTCAATGAGTAAAAAAGTGCGCCTCGGATACCCTTATGCAAGCGATTAGGTAATCACACCTATAACTTCGAAAGCAACTCCGAGTGGTCAGTTTGATAAGCATAGCGGGAAACGGCCGAAATGTCAGCTGCAAATGAATCACTCACTAGAACGAGTGTTAGATCTAATCATTTCTCTTCTAGACCCGCTATTTTATGCAAAATATCAGAAATTTGATTTTCAATTCATTGTTCCCATGTAAAGAATACTGCAGCGTCTACAACGCTTTGATGTTACCTTTTGTGAAACTATAGACCTAACATCAAATAGCCAATCTGTTCGCATATTCTACCGCACTCGTGATAGGCAGTGAACGGTTTAAACATTATCATTGAAATTATGTCTATAGAAAGTAGCTTTCTCTGCAGTCGTAGTCAATGAAGTTTTATTGATTTTTCTCTTTTGTTTTACAGAGGGTAGATTATTCCGAAGCAATGGCTTAAATAATTTGTATCTTTATAATTTTCAGTTCATAGAACGATCTTTTCCTTATGTTATCTTATTAAGACATCTTTATATGTGTACATAGAGGATCTTACATGAGTGTTCTTGATTATTGGATTTATTAAATGAGTCTTTTTAAAACGATAAAAAAACGAGCTTTAGCGAGTTTTTTATCGTTTTAAAAAGACGAATTTAATAAATCCAATAGTCATGAACACGAATGCAAGATCCTATTTATAACATAAAACACACAAATGTTATTTGCAGCCAATATGTCAGCAGTAACGTGTATTGTTATAAATTCTCCTTACATATAGAAATGATGAATGAATGAAAGGTGTTATTAGGTTCGCTAGGTAACTGGGACAAAGTAGGTCCAAATTTTCCAACTTTGCTTTTTACTTACTGTCATATCAACCAGGCTCTAATTCAGACCTCTCTGGTATTCAATTTAACTGTTA
This sequence comes from Azorinus chamasolen, assembly GCA_963576725.1. Classification (NCBI taxonomy): domain Eukaryota; kingdom Metazoa; phylum Mollusca; class Bivalvia; order Cardiida; family Solecurtidae; genus Azorinus; species Azorinus chamasolen. The sequence goes on along the minus strand of OY755250.1, from coordinate 49,274,101 downwards.
TAGTTTATGATACAAAAACATACAGAAACACGTCAAAATAAATTTTGAGTTTTTTAAATAAAACACGTCACATTATGACGTCATTGTACACAACATGTGTCTATGTAAAGCGCGCCATTTACATGAAGACCCACATACAGTCGCCAACACGTCCGACACTCACTGTCAATGGGATTCGAAATGCGCCTTCGTTTTGGTATATTAAACCCTTTATTAGTGTTGTATGTATACACATGGACATGGACATTTCCACCGAGAAAAAAAAATTCGATTCAAGTTCAGTGAAAATGTTTGAAATGGACAAAAGATTCAGTACGAACTGCTGTATAAAATGTGTTGGAACAGGAGGAAGATTTTCGCGATCAGCTGAGTTAGTGAGTATAGCATATTTGAAATATGTTTGTGCTGTGCTGGATTCAGATGACTATAGTTGTTGATTGATGAGGTATTTGTATGAGTAGACATCTGCATAAACAAAAGGACATGCGGTGAAGAAAATGAAAAGTTGAGGAGGCATTTTAAATGTAGAATGGATTGTATGGGTCAGAGTAGCTGGTAGGTCTTTTTTGGCATACATTTTGTATATGATTCCTGACAGCGATTATAATTTGTATTATTTTATCGAAATTAAGGCGCAAGTGCCAACAATCCTTTGCCATCTATCGTGACTCAATCGTGGACAGGTAGGTCGACCACCGTCCGCCAGTTTGTTTGTTTTGACAGCGCGTATGAATCGTTCGAATGTCATTCGGTCGTTCGAATGTTATTCACTAGTGAATATATACCCATGATTATCAAAAAATAAATGATAGTGTTACGTCACGCTGAAGCCACGAGTTATGTTATAAATGTAGATAAATATGAATACTGTGTAGTAGATATGAGACAATTCGTGTACTTTTAAGGTTACTATAGGGCTTAATTATTATTTACATTTGAAGATAATAGTTGTTGCAAAAATTAATGTCGAGTGTGGCAGACCTTACAAGATGAATATTTTGGTTAAACTCTAACAGTATGCATTTGTATTTATTTTTGATAACTAATAATATTACATTGACAAATACATTGTTTTAAGGGGCCAATAATGAAATGCCAATCCGTTATGTTAAGGTATGATTTTGTCTACGACCAGGGTCCATGCTTATAAAGCTTTTAGTTGAGTCTGAGTTTCGTTCTCAGGCTTTTGATTGGTCAGATTTGAGTTCTCAAGCTTTTGATTGGTCAGATTTGAGCCAGAGGCTCAAATCTGACCAATCAAAAGCTTGAGAACGTACTCAGACTCAACTAAAAGTTTTATAAGCATGGACCCAGGTCCCTTAGAATCAACTAGCCTTGAATACTGCATCTGTATGTACATGAACCTAAATACCATGCATGTTATATCATCTTAACATTAATTTGCTATAGTAAGTATATAGTAAGCTATGCTTGCAATGAGGAGAGTTTAAGAATTACCGATGCAGTTATCTTAGAGAAGATAATATTCTTGGAATGTCATGTCACAGCAACAGGGTATACTGGTAAACAGTATTTGCTGTATTTAAATTTTGTAACATGTTTACATTAGGAGGATAAAGGTCAAACTCATTACTGTTTTGGTGAACTTTTACTTGTTTTTACGACATTATGTGGCAGGGTGGTTTGGTGTGGAGTATCACCTTCAGTCATAGTTCTAGTTAAATTTGATCTATAGTTATTTTGTGACGCCCGGCTAATAAATGGCGGAGGAAGACCCAAAATTCCCGACTCGGTATGCGCAATAGAGTCGGAAGACTTCCCCGCATGAAAATAAAATCGGAAAACAGCCTAGGCTGAAATTCAAACACACGTGGACACATTTTTGCCACTCGACCATATTATGCTACTAGGGACTAATACTAGTATATATCGAATGACGATTGTTTGAACAGTGTAGACCAATATCAATATCGGGGGAGCCATAAAACAGTCCCTTAAACTACAGGACAAAACTGACCTCCTTACAATAGCTATAAATCTAAAACGCATAATATAATTAACCCTTTAGGTGCCGTCTGAAATCCATTTTTTGTTAAATCATTCGGTACAATAAGATAGGAAGTGGGATAATTAAATGCAAATTTAAAAGGAATGGAAATAGATATAGAAATATAGACTGAGACAAAAAGTGAAGTCCCTGGTCAGACGCCGCTTTGGGTAGCGTCTGATTTTCGGACTGCACTTTTTGTCGTGGTGCATTTATGCCACATTGGCTCTGAAAGGGTTAATATGTATGTGCAGATATATCCAAGTACTACAGCATGACGTATTCTAGAATACCGGTAACCGGTTTCATGGTCGTACCGACTCGAACCAAGGACCCATGGATGTGCGATACTCGTTTTGTCCTAACCCTTTTCTCAATTATTTCTCAGCCATTTACAACAAATAAGATTTCTTTTTACGATTAACTTGTAGCTATATATACTATCACAACAAATACATACAATTGGACCCTGTTCGTGCATCCGTACGGCCTAGCAATTACCTTAAAACACAGATTTGTTTTATACATTTCAATTACACGTGTAGTTACATAATCAATATGCATAAAGATATGCATAGAGATATCTATATCAAACAGCTTTTATTGTGAAGCCTGAGACTGGCTCGTTTTGGAAATGCAGATTTTTTCCCTTAATCAGTTTTGTAACTGTTGCGAAAACGGGTTTAAAGTTACCTATTTTTACATAGAAATATAGCGATAAAGTGTTTTGCTCGTGTTTTACCCACTTCACCCCTTAATTTCTCAGTCATTAAAGGGCTTTATAACCATAGGCCAAACGGCCGGGTGCAAGGTCGGTCCGCTTGCTTGTGTCCGGTTCGAACTCGAGTTAAAATCTAGCTGGGTCAAAATTGTCTATTTTTCTTATGAAAATATACAATGTAATATAAATGCCTAGAAATCGCTTATATACTCCTTATATCACATCTAGTGATGCTTAAAATAATAGAGGCACCTCGATATGAATGCTATGTAGGAGTACATACATAGAGACGGATTGATCGTCCGTCCGTGTGTCTGTAAGAGTCGATTTTTGGGTCAAAATAGCTATCTATTTGAGAGATGTTGTTTACCTGTTTCTGACCTTTATTTGTCAGTTTTTACAAGTCTGGTAGATATCATCTTTTGCATGCGTCTAGTACTGATGTAGGACTACACATCAAGGTGCAACATTACCAGGTCTAATGTTGTCTGACTGGTAGCCTGGTCGAACCTTGGTCAAAATGGTTTTATTGGTTTATCAAAAAAATTAAAAATTACCATTTGTTTTCTCTAAAACCAGTAAGACGTAAGAACTGAATTTTTGCATGCATGTTTGCAATACATATGAGATTGTAAATGTGAATTTTGAGCAACATGAACAGTGTTGATTATTCCCACGCCTGAAACGAATCGTTACGATAACAATGTAAAAGGCATTTTAAAAAGGCATAATATACCATGTATGTGTAATCTAGGGAGGTATAGCTCTCTAAACATTGCAGACACACCATAATTGGTTAGCCACATGTATCCATAATAACTGTTAGTAATGCATAAGCACACACACGGTGTCCACACATACTATTAGTTATTGATAAACACACTATAAGTGTCCACACTGAATATTGATACTGAACAGGTACACGCACGGTGTCCACAGTGTAGATATTGTGTCCAGAACGTTGGTTACGCTACTTTTACTATATTAGCCTGCATTAAAGCAGTTGGTGTTTCTATGTAAATGTAGCACCAGCTTATATCATATAGTGTCATCGTAATCCGCGCGCGTGCGTGCGTGCGTGCGTGCGTGCTTGCGTGCGTGCGTGCGTGCGTGCGTGCGTGCGTGCGTGCGTGCGTGCGTGCGTGCGTGCGTGCGTGTGTGTGTGAGTACGCGCGCGCGCGCGCGCGTGTGTGTAATTGTATGTGTGTGCGCGTGTAAGTGTGCACGTGCGCGTGCGCGTGTATGTGTGTGAGGAGGGGGGGTATCTATTATTACTCGGTGCTTCTGGTGTGGTTGTGCATTTCTGATAGTTTAGACATACAGTAAAACCGATGTAAATCGGACTTTGATTTTAGTATAAATATCGGTCTTGGAGACAGGTGGCAGCTTAATGCAGGGTGAAAGTCGTGCAGAAAGCTCTTCTACTAGAATTCCGGTTTAGTGAGGTTTTACTGTATTTAATTTTATGACACAACTTGCATGGATATATAATTTTATGACACAACATGCATGGATATATAAATTTATGACACAACCTGCATGGATATATACATGCAATTTTTATGACACAACATGCATGGATATATAATCAATTTAAGAAAGGGCTGGAATGGACGTTTTGGGCTAAACATGTACAAGTATTATCGGCAAAGTGACTAATATAGGTCCAGTCCTTATCCTGCTGATCAGGTAACCCATTTGCGCCCAGTGGTTTCTTCCTTGTTTTATATTGGATTAGTCCATGTTTTCATCTAAGGGATGCCTGGCCTACATTTTCAATTTAGTTTTGTAGAGAATTAATATGAACATCACATAACAAAACGAAAGCAATGTCAAAATAAGGCCAAATAGCAACTATGGCAGCATGTAAGGGTAAGATAATTATTATATGGTTATAGATGTCGTTCCAAAGGTAAATTAGATTAATTGTCGTAGTAGGAGTTTTTTGCCAATGCAGAAATTGAAGATTCATATCTGTATTATTTCATAAGTAAACCATAGCAAACTCTGACCAGAAGACCCAAATAGGAGCTTGTAGTTGGGCATCCAACTGAGGAAAATGTGTCGAGCCATGGCATTAAATAGTAAAATTTGGCATGCACTGGATATGTAATTTTTGATGTCTGAGTAATCAGAAACTGCCCCATGCCACCTGAAAATTTGCCCTTGTTTCTCTTAATTGGGTCAAAGGTCAACTAAGTGCATATTTTATATACGTTATTGGAGAAATCATTATATCTTTACCAATTTTAGGTGTAAAATAACAAACATGGTACCAAAATGAAGGTTAAACATTGGCCTTTAATTTGCACTTACTTTGTGTAAAATATATTATTTGAATATTCATGAATATTAATGAGAACATCAAAAAACCAGTAAAAAATCATTAAAACCAACATATAACGATGATACATGATGTCATGTCTTCATCATTATTGCTATTTAACAAAAATAAATTACGTTAAAATAAAGGTTAGACAGACTGCTACTGAAAATAAACTGTATACAGTAATACCAGCTATATATTATGCACACATACTTCTTAAAGTAAAGTGGGTGGGGTAAATAAACACCTAAACAAAACTTTCAGCTCTGTTTAAAGTAATTAATTCACTATATTTTTATGGATATTTTCTTGGTTGATACAATTAACACCATCGCAAAGGATATATAATGTTTGATGTCTGAGTAGTCAGAAATTGGCCATGCCACCTGAAAATTTGCCCTTGTTTCTCTTAATTAGGTCAAAGGTCAACTAAGTGCATATTTTATATACGTTATTTGAGAAATAAATATATCTTTATCTATTTTAGGTGTAAAATAACAAACATGGTATCAAAATGAAGGTTAAACATCGGCCTTTAATTTGCACTAACGTTTTGTAAATTATATTGTTTTAATATTCATGAATAATAATGAGAACATCAAAAAACCAGTAAAAATCATTAAAACCAACATATAACGATGATACATGATGTCATGTCTTCATCATTATTTCTATTTAACAAATATAAATTACGTTAAAATAAAGGTTAGACAGACTGCTACTGAAAAATACTGTATGCAGTCATACCAGCTATATATTATGCACACATACTTCTTAAAGTAAAGTGGGTGGGGTAAATAAACACCTAAACAAAACTTTCAGCTCTGTTTAAAGTAATTAATTCACTATATTTTTATGGATATTTTCTTGGTTGATACAATTAACACCATCGCAAACACATGTTAGTGTGTTTTGATACTACTTTGAAGCATTTACAGCGAATAAATTTGCACCTGGTTTTGCACCCATAACTTGTTCAATGCAAGCATCAAGTGCAGTTGGTACATTTCCAAACCACTTATAAAGGTTCAACACCATCGTGATATGTGTTAGTATCAATAACATTAATGTCTGTATCCATTAGCTCAGATCCATATAGCAGCTTAACAGTTTGCTCTTTAAAGTTTCAGTTCTAGTACATCCTTTGTTGGTGGAACCAGTTCAAGTGTTTTCTCTACCTTAACAATATTGTGAAAGTCTTGTATCATATATGGGTTCTCCGTTCAGACACCATACATCAAACATCAAACGTTTGTACCTTGTCTGACCGTGCATCTCTTAAAATATCTGAAAGCAGATCGGACATGTAAAATATTTCTTCCAACAGGTCTTCTGTCCGATTCTAGTGAAAGCAAGGATTATGTTACATCGAGTTATTTTATGATACTCTGGCATGTTCCGGCAGACATCTTGAGATAACTTGCGGAAAATACAATTTTGTTTTTCCCAGCCATTATTCAGACTTCAGTGCCTAAAGGTCCAAGATGGTATAGATGTATTAGTACAAGCAGTGCATCAAAATCTTGGCATTTGACAACTATCCAGCATTGGCCCCTTTCAAGAAGGCATCCAAGCCATGTATCCACCTCGTCATGATTTGATGACAGATGGGACAATTCATGTCTGCACTTGTCTTGGATGACGATATTCAAGCGTATCTGTTGAGTTCTGCAATACTAGTATACTACATCAACTCTGTGTTTGTGTCTTCTGCTTCTTATGTTGTCATGCTTTGCCGCTTTAAAGCAGGCATACTCGCACCATTGTGATATGCACATAGGTGAGGGAGGGTCCAACGTGCAAGTTAAAATAACAGGTTAAAACATTGCAAACAGAAGAAGAGTACATGACATCTAAAATCTTAACCTGGACAGTTGGGAGCTATCACTTGATGTTATGGTAGCTTATTCCAGATGATGTTGACAGCAGAGTGGAAGAAATATTCCCTCAGGAAAATGGTCCTGCAAACCCTTGGAACGAATCATAAGGAATGACATCTTGTAGGTGCACCGTAAGGGAGTCAGAAGGTGGGGCGTCAGCTGCAACAAAATCATTTACAAACCTATAGAACCTCACAGCCTTTACTTGTTTCTGCCTCTGTTTGAGCAAATAGTGTTGAACATGGCACCAATGCTGAACACTTGTTTTGCAATAATGCAAAATTACAAATATGGTAGCTCTACGTTGGATCATCTCCACATGCGTTGTCATGGCCTTGGTGTGTTGATCCAAAACAAAAGATGTGCACTCAACCTGCAGACTGATCAGGAGTTTGTAACATGCCTCCTTGGTTGACTTTTGGGAGGCTCCAAGGTTCCTGTTTAGAACGGATGTGGATCAATTTGTCTCCTTTATGACCATATCGACTCGGGATGTTCAAGACAATTTCAAAGACAGTTATGTCCCAGTTATTTTGCCCTCTTTGTAGTCTTCCGTTTCATGCTATGGACAGTATAACTAGTCTCTATGTTGTTGGAGATAAGCAGGACCTAGCACTTCTCTGCATTGAACCCAGTCTCTTCCCTTTTCTACGTCATTTCTAAGTAATTCTGGAAGACGTCTGCATCTTCTATTGACTCGGCACAAAATTGAGGCATCAGCAAAGAGTCGACATGAAGAGTGTGGTCATCATTGTATTCAAGGGAAAAGATTTTGGACTGAGAACAGCACATTGATGAACACTTGATGCTATCGGTACTGACTCAGAGGAAACACCCTCCAGCGTGATTTGTTGGCTGTTGGATACAATCAAGCATTTTGCATTACACATTATAGTGTTGGAGCTTAAGAAGAAGGTATCTATAAGACACTTTGTAAAACATTTGCGTCAATCTGATAGGATTGGTCCAGACCTGACCCAAGGTCATTGAGCATGTCGATTGATTAGAAGTTTCTCACAGACGCGCTGCTTCTGGAGTCAATGCAGGTATGGGTTGATGATGTTATGGTAAAACCAGGTTACTGTGTATGATGTATTCTAGAATCTTACATGTGACAGAATTTAGGGACACAGGCCAATAGTTTGAAGGGGTTATTCTTGACCATTGTCTTGTATATATGATTAACACGAAAGGTAGTAAGGCCTGGAAGATCAGAACAAGAGCAGGAGCCAGTGAATGTGCCATCTCTTTCAAGAACCTTGATAAGATGGTGTCTGGACAGGTAGCTTTGTGGAGATTAAGGTCATTAAGAAACTTGCAGACATGAATAGGAAGGGCATTCGAATAAGGATACTCTCAAACGACACAAATGAGAGATAGGACCTCATGTGTAAAGACAGAAAATTACTGGTGTTCAGTATTTTAACTTTGATTTGTGTATCAACATTGTTAATGGCACCATTTTTCAGTGGTGCTATTCCCGAGCTGTCACATTTCTTGCCTTGCTCCTAACAAAAGTGTAAAGCGTCTTACAGCTGGTATCTGTCACTAAAGTCAATCACATACTCATCATGAGCTTGAGCTTCCTTGCACTCCTATGCAAGTTTTCTGTAGCCCCTTGGTCCTCAGCACTATTTGTACGCACATTTCTTCTTTCGTGAGAAACGGCGGGTGATTGAGTTGCATCATGGCTGGCTGAACCTGGTGGATGTCAACTCAGAAGGGACCACTGAATATATCACATAGTGTACAGATTCGTAAAGGGACTGATTTTCCAAGTGTGCTACAAACTCAGCCATTTTGATGGCCATAGAACATGTATTAGCCTCTTTCGAAGTGTGGACAAGATGGACCACTGAATATATCACATAGTGTACAGATTCGTAAAGGGACTGATTTTCCAAGTGTGCTACAAACTCAGCCATTTTGATGGCCATAGAACATGTATTAGCCTCTTTCGAAGTGTGGACAAGATGTGGGGTAGGCTTCTTTGGTGAAGGAAAGATATGTTTGTCAGAACTCTGACATACTCACTTATTCCAGGTATTGAGGTATATCTGATAACTAGTGATTGCTTGTGGCAATAACATATAGATTGTTGTCATCACGGATAGGGAAGGTTACTCATAGCTAGCGGCACTGAATATGCCTATGAGTTCATTGTTGAGTTAGAGTGGGTACCTATGGCCAGTAACTGTTAAAATGGCCAATCAATATCCGGGATATTCAGGTCCCGACAAATGTAGAAAGGGTTTTGTCATGGGTACTGCTGGTGTAGGTAAAATATTTAAATTCATTATGTAAAAACATCGCCATACTCACAAGGATCTATGGTGTTTCAATCGCTAATGATACAAACAGCTAATATTAGACATAGTGTACATACCAATATTATACTGAGATTATTGCAATAAGAGACTAATCTTCTGGCGTTTCATTATCATCTCTAAATGATATATCTGCGTGAAGAGGTACTATAACTTGCACAGATTTGCATCAAAGTTTATATTGTATGATAATGTACCGTACATGTATTTAAAACGATATTTTCCGAACTTGCAATCCTCACAGGTCACTCAAAACTTTCTGAAATGCGCCATAAATAGTTCTATACTTACTGTGGAGACATTGCTAAGAAATTAAATGCAAAAAAAAGTATTGAAATTGTCAAAATTACGGCTATGTTATACTATATAGAGATTTTATTACAGTTTTGCACTCATTTGACCTTTGACCTAGTTTTTGACCTTCAAAGAGGGTTTTGGCAGTGGCATGGGCCAAAACCATAAATGATTAGTATCTGGCAACACAATTATGGTATTCAAACATTTCTACTAAAAATGCCATGGACCTCGAAAAATAAGCGACTTTTTGCACATCGGATTGCCAACTATTGGTCTTCTCTGTTTGCAAATACATTATTAGTTATACATATCATTGGCGGGGTATCTGACTTTTTTTCCTGCTGAGGAAATTCATCCAGCTCATTTTGTGGATAGAAAGGGGTCTTCCAAGTGCATTAGTTTCTCAAAAGATTGAAAGAATCAGACGTTAGTAAAACTCCCAGCATATCAGCGGTTATGCAGACACTATTTTTCAGCATGAGAACAGTTAAACTTTATAGAGTGATTGGCGCTATTCCGACGTCATTTGGATGACGTCAAAGTGACGGTTTTATAATATTAAAAAATGGGCGTTGGAAGGAGCGGCTATACTGCAATTTACAGGTACGTTTACTGTGCATGTGTAAAAATAAAATCTGAATCGAATTGTGTGTGGATTGTCTTTGTAAAAGTGGGGGTTTAGGGCCTAATTAGTACTTGCACAAGCACTTTGACAACATTTTCAGCATCAGAGCAGAATAAGACCTTCGCCACGTATCGGATCGAATCGACGAAGTAAAGCTGGTCGGCCATTTTTATTTTATTGTAGCAATGAAGTGAGGCCCTCGACGGGGGAAATTCCATTGTTGCTCATGACTCCGTATATACATCAGAATTTAGAGGGATACACGGCTTTTATACATGGCTAATTGACCAATGAAAATCGAGGATTTTACTTTGCAGTATAATAAGGTCCTTTATTTTTCCCCAGCAAACACTATACTTTGATCACTCTTTAAAATCGTACCAAAGAGACTATTCTAATGCATGGTAAAAGTAGTATACGGTTTGATGGAGAAATGACGATTTAAGCATTTGGGCACGCAGCTTTATCTGTAGCCCTAACTTTATTAACCCTACGCTTGCTGAATTTTAAAATACATTTCTCCTTCTTTACTCATGCCCTGTTGTATAATTACATATATCTTCACTGTGTACACGTATTTCGCTGTGCAATCACTGCTGTGGAGTGCACTGGTTGCACAATCAACTTGTAAAAAGTGCAAACCCTGATGAGACAGCTCCTACAGGAGCTGTCTCATCTGGGTCTTCACTATTTACAGGTAGGTATATTGACGTGAATAGCAAGCGAAGGGTTAATATTTAACTTGCTCTCCCACTTTCAGTATTTAAACATAGAGGATTCATTACTTATTGTTTGTATGAGACGAGTTTACTGTAATAGTATGACACTTAAAATAGCGAGTGTCATATTCATTATAATAAACGAGTTTCATGAAAACAATGTGTAATGGACACGGGTGTAAGATTTATTTTATCACATTAGCCGTATAAAAGGCTATGACGGAAAGTATATAATATACTCTATATTATCTAATAATGTAAGCAAACAGTGTATATCCTGATCAGACAGTTCCTACAGGAGTACAGATGTAAAGATGCACCGTTACTTACATGCATATCTATGAAGTAAAAGGTTATACACTCATTATTTTACATTAATATTAACTCTTACTGTGCGGGACCCGAGTCACTAATGTCCTTTGCAAACAGTGTAGAATCAGATGAGAGGGCTCCTAGAGGAGCCCTCTCATCAGGGTCTGCACTGTTTGTCGTATTACAATTTTCTTTAGAAAACATCCCTAAATATTCACCATAAACTTGACCTATTTGAATTTTGGCATATTCCATTTGAAAATTCAGCGTTTTAAGGGTCAATCAGGTAAACGGATAATTGAGATGAGATAATATTGTTCAACAAGATTTTTTTTTTAATTTTAATATTCGAGTCATGTTATACAAGAACAGGAAACACTTTCTCGTGCAGCGTTGAATATCAGCACGGTGGCCTAGAACAAGGTCTCTCGTCGTAAGCACTTCCGGTACAGTCATGGCTATTTCCGGTGCTGCAGTTTCTCTGTATCTGAATGACTTCCTGACCGCACGTGACACTGCACGCACTCGCTTCATAATAACTGCTCCAGTCTACAACGAGAGTCCAATAATTGCGCCATGTTCTGCTTCAAAGCAATTTCGTTAAGCCTATAATGACGTCATAGATATTAATAAGATTATTTTTTATAATAGTTTATTCATGAACACATGACATTTTGCCTCAGGCAGAAGCTGTAGAATCAGATCAATATTACACCCAAATCAAATACAGCAGACCCTGATCAGACGTCTTCTATAGGAACCGTCTAATCTAGGTCTACCCTGTTTGCAGATGCGTCAAATTGCGCTTACATAAGGGAAATGATTACAAAATGAACAGCAAAACATTTCGAATGGAACAAATACAAGAATATAAACAAACAAACATAGGTGTCTTTAAAAGCAGATTGTTGCTAATTGAGAATAATGCAGACAGCTACTACATTGTATTTTTATGTTTGCATAATTCTTATCCTTAAGAACCTAGAATTAGATTTGTCAGCAGTCCCTATACAGAGGTTTTCATTACATAAAGTAACACCTCTTTATAGTGACCACAACAAACATGTATATTTGTTTATTCATAAAGTGGTCGATTTAGAGGGGGTTTACTGTCAAATATTCTCTTATGGTTTAGCAATTTATTGTTTCTGCTTTATTCATATATTTTGCTGACTTTTGTAACCGATCTTTTCACAGCGGTATGAACTGTTCATTTACGTGTCAGTGATAGCAAATTGGTACAAAAAACACATCTAAACATTAATTCCAGTTAGGAAGGATTTAGAAACTTTTAGGCAGGTGCAGCTTAATGGCAGGTTAAATTCTAAAGGTAGCAATGCGAAAAGAGAAAGGTGTATACTCAGTTTTAAGGATTCAGTTTATAAGGAGTAATTACGACCCCTAAAACCGGCTTAAGCAGTTTTCACTTTTCAAAACTAATAATACCAAAACTAATGACCTCTAAGGATCAAGAAATATAAAAAAAATTAAGAATGAAGGACGGGGCGACCTTTAACAGCCGCCACACATACACTTAACACCTGCTGTTTTGAAGTACATATATTCTGAAAGTGGAATAATTATGAGCTTTATGCGGGCCTTTAATCTTGCATTAATCAGCTACCTGTTAGACCGATATGTGCACTAACTTTAACGCAAGGTTTAGAAATATTTTACTGTTTATGATCAAAGTTTATTCTACTACTTTTGATATTCTCTTGCTGAATTTTAAAATACATTTCTCCTTCTTTACCCATGCCCTGTTGTATAATTGCATATATCTTCACCGTGTACAAGTATTTCACTGTACAATCACTGCAGTGGAGTGCACTGTTTGCACAATCAATTTGTAAATACAATGTAGTACAGACCCTGATTGACCTCTAGCATTAAAGACAGTAGTAGTTATATACATATACAAAACAACAAAACCTGTCGTATGCAAAGAGTTTAGATCCGCATCAGTTGCCAAGTAAAATCCTCTGATCAGTGTATGTTTGCCATTTGTTGTTCCAGTAATATAATAAACTAAATACTTGAAGTTTAGGATTCGAGGAGTCGAAGAAGGGGGTTAATGGTAAAACCATTTACAATTTGACTGTAGTCAACTTGTTTTATTTTACATTTCTACTTCTTAGGTATGGTTCGGATGTAGTGAACAAGCAATAAGTAAAATGGTATTTTAGAATAAAATGTTATTTTAGAAAAAAAATGTTATTTTAGAATTATGTGTTTTGTTACATATTATTCCTTAGACTTAATTATAAACTTTCATGTCAGATACTTTAAGCGTCTTTTAACCCTTCTCTTGCTGAATTTTATAATACATTTCTCCTTCTGTACCCATGTCCTGTTGTATAATTACATACATATTCACCGTGTACATGTATTTCGCTGTGCAATCACTGCTGTGGAGTGCACTGGTTGCACAATCATCTTGTAAATAGTGCAAACCCTGATGAGACAGCTCCTGCAAGAGCTGTCTCATCTGGGTATTCACTATTTACAGGTAGGTATATTGACGTGAATAGCAAGCGAAGGGTTAACAGCTGGGTCTGCTGCCTGGACCATGGGCAGAATCTCCTCTATCATGCGTTTGTTTAAATTTTGTTGTTGCTGAATATCTTGTTTCAGTTTGGTATTTTCATCTCTGAAGTGTATAATGCTCTGTTTTTCAATATACAACTGAAATATCAAAGGAATAACCGCTTTCATTTGCGATTTATTCATACATATTTTCATATTTAGAACGGCAATATTCTGTATTGGAACATAGCAGCTGCTATAGAAGCCATCTGTTCTGAGTTGATAAATAACCGACACTTGTTTTCTTTTTTACTTACATGATTAAGATTGTAAGAAGTTTGCAAGAGATACAAGAGACAAAACTGTTAAAGTTTATACGTCCTATCTGACACAGTTACTGTTGAGAATCAGAATTTTCAAAAGTGCATCTTGACAAAATAGGAAAAATTAAACATAGCTGTCGTTGTATTTTATTCGATATTTGTTGGTTTTGGACTCTGTAGACCGCTAATGCGTTGACCAAAGTATTCATAAATACATTAATCTTTCACATCTTTCAAGAATAGTAACTGATGAAGAATGGATACAGAGGTTTGTGCAGACAATTTTGATAATACTTAACCCTTCGCTTGCTGAATTTTTAAAATACATTTCTCCTTCTTTACCCATTCCCTGTTGTATAATTACATATATCTTCATCTCTATGTGCTTCGCCTCTGCTTCACCTCCCTATGGGCTTCACCTCTGCTTCTTGCTTCACCTCCTCACACAGTGAAGATGTTAACCCCCCTCCCCCCATTTTACACGACTCAGATCCCGATCAGACTGTTCCTACAGAAGCCGTCTGATCTGGATCTACTCTGTTGCCTTATCTGGATCTATTCTTGTTGAAATGACGTGAATGAACCGTTTACAAAGGGAATTGTTAAAGTAAGCATAAATTATCTAGAAGTCTGTAAAGATAGAAAAAAGGAGATTGTCGAATAAAATATAGTAGGAAGTAGAAATTATATAATCAGTTAAATTTGCGAAAGTTTTCTATGTAATCCCTTACTCGTCTTTATGTATGAATATCTCCCTTATAGATAGCATAGATTAGCACCATACTCGTCTTTATGTATTAATATCTCCCTCATATACAGCATAGATTAGCACCATACTCGTCTTTATGTATGAATATCTCCCTCATAGACGGCATAGATTAGCACCATACTCATCTTTATGTATGAATATCTCCCTCATATACAGCATAGATTAGCACCATACTCGTCTTTATGTATGAATATCTCCCTCATAGACGGCATAGATTAGCACCATACTCGTCTTTATGTATGAATATCTCCCTCATATACAGCATAGATTAGCACCATACTCGTCTTTATGTATGAATATCTCCCTCATATACAGCATAGATTAGCACCATACTCGTCTTTATGTATGAATATCTCCCTCATATACAGCATAGATTAGCACCATACTCGTCTTTATGTATGAATATCTCCCTCATATACAGCATAGATTAGCACCATACTCGTCTTTATGTATGAATATCTCCCTCATATACAGCATAGATTAGCACCATACTCGTCTTTATGTATGAATATCTCCCTCATAGACGGCATAGATTACGTCATAGATTGCGTCATACCTTTCCCTTATATTACGCGTTTCCACGCAAGTGCAAACAAAGAGACCCTGATCAGATGGCTCATATAGGCGCCGTTTAATCAGGGTCTACTTTGTTTGCTAACGGAATTTAATAGATTTGTTTCATTACTTTCTAAAATGACTACAATGTCCCACCTTTCATATTTGATTATAACCATTTTGTTCATGAATATTCAGTGAGAAATTTGGAATAAACATAGAATGTTTATAAATGTAAGAAACTGGTAGACCGCACTTCCTATACCACAGCGGGGGTCCTTTAGGTTTCATTTAGGGTATAACCATGGAAACAACCAACAGCCATGCGGGATCAGACATTGACTGCATGGAGGATGTTCATAAACATTAAACCCAGAGACGGTCAAGAACTCGTGTACCATGGTGGATTTAAGTGCAGGTGTGTTATTGTGCAATAACGTCATGCCGCGGACGCCGGTTTGTGGTAATTTGGTTTTATCTCATAGGCTATTTTTAGACCGAACCTCTTTGAATAAGTCTACCTAAAAGGAGCTTTTATTCGAGAAAAGGAATATTTTTTTTAGAATTGTGTAGTTTTGAAACCATTGTGATAAAAAGAGCATTTGCTCCTGTTTATCACAATGACTTCAACAGGTGAATTTTGCAGAGGCGTCAAAAGGCGTCAATATGAGGGAATGTGTTAAACAAAGTTAATGTTTCAGTTTCTTACAATCATAAGGCCGTATTCGTGTCTCATATCGGCCGGCACATCCATATCAAACTGATTCAAAACAACGGCGGCTCATCATCATAGTCAAACAAGGCGAAATCATTTTTGTAAACTTGTTTTATCTTATCCAAGGTATTTGCATTCACATTTGCGTATGCGTGAATCAGAGCCGTCCTGCGTTGCACAGTTTGGTCGTGACGTGACATGGGATTCAATGCAATCGCACTCATAATTTTGTCTGAGAAGCCGGATGCGTTTTTAAGATCATTGACACTTAGATTGTTTGGGAATGGTACTGTGCTCTTCAGAAAACCTTGGATTTGGAACGAATGCCATATCCTTGCTGCGATGTCATGGTAACCCATGCATTTTAATGCACCATTGTTCTTTACATGCCCGTACATTGATTCGACAATACCTGGGACGGTGTTCTCTGTGTGTTTACCATAAAGACTCTCTAACAGAATATGCACCTTCTCCTGCTCTATATGGAATATTCTAAGAGCATATTCCACATCAATTGAGAATGTTTCCTGTTTAACAAGGACGAAAGGATTTATATCACATGGTCTGCAAAGCGATACAATCGGAGCCCAGTGGTTATTTAACGTATTTCCATCGAATGCTTTGCGTGCAGCCGTTATAAGAAAATCTTGAAAGGAAATATTTCTTGAAGGGCATCCAGCTTTGTCGTTCCCTGCTTCATCTCTTATAATGTTGCACAGATCGTGAAAAAACAAAGGTACGTAATACTTGTCTATATAAGCCGAGAAAAGCCTAGAGTATGGATCACGTGACACAAGCACAGCAGGTACTCGCTGCTGAAGGGCACTGCTAACATTTCCCCTAAACCTTCCTGAACGTCTAAAGACGGATACACGTTTTCTCTTGAAAATCACGTCAGCATTTGAAATACCGTCCTCCAATATCTCGAAGGCCTGTGTCCAAAATGTTGATCCACTTTTAAGAACTTTGCAGAAAGTAAAGTTGTATGTTGGGGAATAATAATAACAGGTTTTGTTTCGTCCGTTGTATTTGCTAGTCAAACGTGCAGATGGTCTAGCACACACCGCCTGAATACGTTCAATCCGGGCCTTCTGAATCGCTTTATTTATCTCCATGAAGTCCTCTGAGGAGATTGTTTGTATGTAGTTTTTGAGGGCTTGGGGATGCTTGGCTATTAATAACATGAAATAATAATACATGTATAATATAAAAGAATACTTTTACTCCATGATTATTCATGTAATAAATGATGACACCATGACTATTTATAAGCTGAAGTTTTATAATGACATTGAAAATGGAAATGTTATGTCTTAATAGACACTGTATTAGCATGTCTATTTTATGTCATAAGCAAAAGAAGACCCTGAATAGACGGTTCCTACAGGAACAATCTAATCTGGGTCTACTCTGTTTGCTTATGAATCTGACCAGTCAGATGCTTGAGAATGATCTCAGACTCAAGAAAGCGTGTTATAACCTGGGAGCCAGAACTGTGTTTAATCTTCCTTTGTATACTAAGCATTTGCATATCATTGTTTTATCTTTTATTCGTACATCTGTTTTGATGCCAACTATTTATAAACCAGTATAAACTTCAAACAATGTCGTCAGAATTGACTCTCTTCTCTTAAACGTAAGTGGTGTATTAGTCGGTGTTTCATCTGGATCAAAACTGTTTGCAAATGTAATCACAGATTCACTCATTTGAGTCACCTTACAGCAACGTTTGCATACAGTTTGACTTAACACATTTGCTCCCACGATCTCATATACAGTGATAAATACGCTATTCCTACCCACTTAACGCGTTTCTTACGCGTTACCTATCTGTTTCTTGACCCGTTTTTAGCCGTTTCGTTAAACGGGAATCTAACCGTTTGTTTACGCGTTTCTTAACGCGTTTCCTAAACGTTTAAGAGCCAGGATGAAAGGGGGGTAATCATGGGGATAATCCTTGGTGTGGCCTTTCTTTGAAATGGGAGACATTTTCATTTACCAGTTGGCACTCCTGATATGTAAAATTAAGATCAACAGTATTTAAACTTTTAATTCTAGTTTCATTTCCATAAAATCTAATTCATTGCGTTCATATATGTGTTTTCAAATGTATTTTTTGCTACTGTACGTATATTACCATAGCAGATATAGTAGAAGTATTTTAGAATAAATCTAGATCATATCAATCTAAACTATCTTTAAAACTAGAATTTATTTTAATCTAAATTTTAAATTGGTTTGAAACATTTGGATTTAAATTTGTGCTGAGTCATAGATCTACAATTAATCAAAACATAGTTTTCTTGTATTTTTGGAGAAGCTAACAAATCATACTTTTAGATCATTGGGCACATTATTTGGTATTTCTGTTACGTAATAATTCGTAACTGTGTTGATAAGAAAGCAGTGGAGTGATCACTTTCAAGACCAGTTTCCCCTAGCCTGCTGAGAAAATAGCTAGTGGATTTACTGACCATCTGGCAGCTTTGATCGTATATTTAGGCTGGGTAAATAAAACAATATTCAACTAAGACAATTTATTTTCATGCATTCATAACAATTATATAGTTAGTATTTTTTAAATCTTTGAATGCGGGGAACAAAAGTACTGACATTTGAAAGCAGTGTTAACACAGACAATATAGTTCCAAAATCAGGGTGTTGATCAGGGTCTTCACTAGTTTTTTCATATGCCTAATTAAAAACCATCTAGTAAATTTAAGCCTGCATGGTAATAATGAATGGAATATACAGTTAAACAATAATGGGCCATTCCACTTTTAAATTTCGACATACAAAGGTTTAATCTTCACAAAGTAACAAAATAATAAGAACGTTTTCATAGTTATATGTAAGCATAAAATATGCTTATTTGTTTAAAACGCTTTAGATCTACCTCATGATGATGAAAACACCTTTGAAACCAGGATAGGTTCAGGTCAGATTGCTCACATGGAAGCCGTTTGATCTTGGGTCTGCAATATTTGCTTTTTCCATTACTACACACATATATATAACACTCTAACGTCTTTGCAAACAGAGTAAACCTAGACATGAAGGTTCTTGTAGGGACCGTCGGATTTGGGCCCATTCTGCTTATAACATTATAAATTAATAGACCTGACTATATTTTCTACAAATATCAAAAAGGCGTGTGCACTTATACCATGGTTAAATTTAGCAAGATCTAATAAATACTCAAATTGTCATTTTTTTCTTACAGAAATATTCAAATGGGAAAGGGTTAAGAAATAGAATATATCTGAATTCTTTAGTAGGTTTCTTCATTCTAGATAAAAAAAAATTGGTGGTTTACTTTATGACAGTTTTTTTTCTGAAATGTAGAAACCTACTCAAAAGAACTAACTCTTCAATCCATTTGTTTGATATACATTGGTTATCTGATATTATAGCTTTGTACAAACAAACTCTAAGAACATATCGGTCCCTAAATGAGCAAATCGCCGACACTAGCGAAATTGAACCGCTAAACGTTCGTTGAGTGACGAATTGATTCTTATTTTGGCTAACCCGTTCCATTCGCACTTTTTTAAAACGGCTATCATCGGTAAGATCCGAAATTTCCGCATAAAACGGAAAACTTATGCACCTACCGCAACTTCTCTGGTATAATCGTTTCTTTACGCGTTTAACGCGTGTAAACCGTTTATCGCGTAACCGTTCGTTAACCGTTCGTTAACCGTTCACTATCCGTTTCTTACGCGTAGAAAAACGGGTAAATGGATAGGAATAGCGTAATTACCCCTGTATGGGACATAGGCAAACAGTATAGACTCTGCTCAGACGCCGCATAATGCGACGTCTGATCAGAGTCTGCAATGTTTACTGACAGGAATTTCAATATAAAACAAATTGAAAATGAAAATTTAGACTAGGCACCCCTTAGATAAAAAAACGGACTAATCCAATATATAATCATTGAAGAATCTACTGGTAGCAAATGGGTTCAAGAGTGCCATGTTACTTTGTATCTCAACTTGAACAAAACATAAATACAGTAAAACCTCGATTATCCGAACACCAAAATACGTATTATTATCGATCTTGAAGACAGGTGGCAGCTTATTGCATGGTGAAAGTCATGCAGAAAGCTCCTCTAGGAGCTTTCTGCATGATTTTCATCATGCATTAAGCAGCCACCTGCCTAAAAGGGTCTAAAGTCGTTTATAACGAAAATTCGAATAGTCGAGGTTTTACTCTATCACGAAATCACCATTGAACGTATTAAACCCCTTCATTCTTATAATATCTATGTAAGAATGACAGCATTCTGAACATTATTTACATCTACAACAATTATTATAATGGCGCATACAGTATAACCCCTCTAATGCGACCACTTAATAAATAAACATTGGTGTCTTTATAAGCAGGTGATTGTTTAATGCAGGACAACAGTAATGTTACGAAATCTTTTTTTTTAATGCCTCTACCACCCAGAATTATACCTCTTAGAGGGGGTTTACTGTATAGACAGGAAACCTTGGAAGTAGCAGAAACTGTAGAATCTTTGGGCAAACAGAGATTACATTGACCAGACAACTCCTACATACACTAAAAGACAATTTTATGCAGTAAATGTTTAAAATGTGTTAACATACCTTTTCGAACATCTGTGCCAGCCATTGTCAAGCTATATAGATATATCATTCCCAAACATAATATACCACAGCCAATATAACTGGTTTTCTTCACTGCACAATTCGTCATATTTGCCAGAGATTTAAGGGTGAAACTCCTTCGATTGCATAAAGGACGGTCGACGTCTAGGTGAGTATTTATATTGGCATGCGTCGATATATTCTCGCGCGGAATCTAAAAATAGTATTGTTAATTTCAACACACTACTGGCGAACTTGTGATTACCCTTGTCAACAGTTTGGATCCAGAAGGTTGAAAGAGTTGCTGCATTTGTGAATGTACATTTAGAACACAAAGTAATTGTGAATGGATTCGATAGTCCCAGCAACTTCGTCCCTTACTTGATAACCTTTTACTCCATAAATACGTAATAAACGCCTTTCCTAACAAAGAAGAACCGGATCAGATGGCTCCTATAGAAGCCGTCTGATCAGGGTCTGTTCTGTTTGCTTATGATATAATATGGATATGATTCTACAGTAGTGTTACTGCTATGACCAAACGTTCCTATCTAGATTTGCTGATCTATATTTTATTCATGGGTCATTATTTCTTACATGAATGAAAGGCTAAACATTTACTCCAAATAAACTCGTATCACCAAACAGTGTCAAACAGTATGATTCCTGTTGAAAACCCGCGTTACTCGGCGTTCTATTTGGATCCAAATTGTTTGCAAATCCCAGTTAGGTAACATTTAGTAGGGAAATGGTAACTGGCGAGGACATACACAGTACAATAAAGGGTCGCTAATAAGACCACTTAACCCTTTACTCCATAAATAAACATTTCTACGATTTTACAAACAGAGCAGACCCTGATCAGACGGCGCCCGGCTCCTACTAGAGCCGTCTGATCAGGGTCTGCATTGTTTGCTTATGATATAATATAAATATGGTTCTACACTTTCTGTCCTGGACAAGCATGTTTGTACTCATACGATTTAATAGCAATGAATCTAATCAATATTCATGAAGTCGTTATTTATTACATAGTTATTCATGGAGTGAAAGGTTCATATAAGAATATAGCAGAACCTACCCTAAGCGCCCATTCATTTAGTGTTCATATTACTATTTAGTATTAAAGAGAAAATGATTACTTAATGCAGGTCAAAAGTAATGCAGAATGAGCTTTCTGCATTACTTTTGACCTGCATTAAGCTACCACTGCCTTACAAATCCATAATTAGACATCTTTTGATGGCCGCTTAAGGCAGGCACTACTGTTTTGCTGAATTATTTCTAAATCAGGACAAGCGTTATGCAGTAAGCTCCTATAGGAAAATTCTGTTTTACTTTTACCCTGCTTTAAAGTCATAGTTTGTCCATGTTTCGTATAAATCAATCAATACCAAAAGTTATGCACATATTCATATCGTAAAATAAGACATACATCCCTTTTTTCCAACAGTATGTATATATTCAGATAAAGTACTATTGATACAGTATAACTTCTCTTAACCGGAATTCTAGTAGATAATAATTTAGATACTTTTAGGCAGGTGGCTGCTTAATGCAGGGTGAAAGTCATGCAGAAAGCTCCTCTAGGACATTCACCCTGCATTAAGCTGCCAACTGTCTCCAAGACCGATATTCATACTGAATTTAACTGCCGGTTAAGAGAGGTTTTTCTCCTTAGAAAATCGCCGTCTTCATAAGGGAAGAACAACTTAGGGTAAGGGCTTGCACGGATATCAACGGAAATGTTCAGTCAATCTTCGATTTCGGAACAACACTATGATTTTTTTTCTTCAAAAATAAACAAATAGCTGAAAGTGTCAGTCGAAAGAGTGAACACGCCACAGGAGAATGTCTACTGTCTAATATATCGGGTACGTCAGGTACACATAATTGATTTGTACGACACATTCAGTGCCTGGTGGACGTTTTTCCGTTGGTTTCCAAGATGATAAATTTTCTCCTTTTTCGATACGAACAGCTCTTCCATTACCATGTGCTTTGGCACTAAGTTGATTTTTAGTCACAGATATTCTGATTTTTACGCAAAATTGGAGAAGATTTTAACAGAATACATATTAAACTCATTCCTTTTGACGCCTCTGTAAACGTATTTATTTGAAACCAATTACATAAATAGAGCATTTCCTCTGTCGGAGTAAATGTTCAGTGCACCACAATGGTTTCAAAACTACACAAATCTATGTTTTCCCTTTTATCTAATACTGCTCTTTTTAGTAGATTTATTTAACCCTGTACCTCATAGGCTATTTTTAGATATAACATCTTTGAATAAATCTACCGAAAAGGAGCATTAACTATAGGAGCAAATGCTCTATTTATCACAATGGTTTCACAAAGTGACTTTTACAGAGTCGTCAAAAGTCGTCAATATAAGGGAAAGGGTTGAAGGTTATATTTGAAATAGTCTAGGAGGGAATGAATTAAACCGCCCCCGTTTTATAGTATAATAGGAACTAGTTTCGGGTTGGTGAAACGATGTGAAAAACAATATATCTAAATCTAACGGAATGTTCATTTTTCCCAGTACGGAACAGTCAACTCATTTAGTGATTATTGAACTCCATGAATATTCATTTAAGAAATACCGAGAACGTGAAATTATTTAATGTCTGATACAGTTAAACCCATATACACTGGAATTATAGTAGAGAAGAATTTAGATAATTATAGGCTGGTGGCTGCTTGGTACAGGATGAACGCCTTGCAGTAATATCGAGGAGGAGCTTTCGGCATTACTTTCAACCTGCAATAAGCTGCCACTTGTCTCCAACACTGTCTGTCAACAACACCGGAAAAAGCTACTAGGTGAAGCGAAGAAAGTGGTAAAACTGATCAATACCATAAGACAATCCTTTGTTATTCTAACTCTCATAATCTTAACCATCATAGATAAAGCACTCCCGGGTCCATGAATATTTGACTACTTCACTCAGAGTTTAAACTCTTGCATAATTTGGCAATATCAGAATATTTAACCTGTAAAATGCTTCCCTAGTAGCGAGGAAAAGTCAACGCTACTTGATATTTGGGTCTTATTTAAGGAAACTTGTATTTGTATATTCATGAATTAACTGCCGAATCGAAGCATATGAGTGTTTTGTTTTATGTACCATATATTGTATCTTTCCATACATTGTGAGAGAAGATATTACAAAATTCATATGTATGATTGTGTACGACGAATAGTTGTTACGGTGTACGGCGAATAGCGTTTCTGGTGATTTTAGTGTACGGCGAATAGCTTCAACAGTGTTTTCGAAAGAACATTGTTTAAATAAGGATGGCATCTTAACCGACAGTGTCGAACAAGGATCCATAAGTTGAATTACATTAATAGGCTACTTAAAAATTTAAGAAATTTACTTTAGAGTTGGTCAATGTGCTTACGGGCAAATGTATTACTTATGGATTTTCATGAATACGTTTCCTGCTTTATGACAGTGTGGCGTAATGAACAACTTAGTCTCTATACATTTCTACATGTTTATTTCTTCCTAACATACATTGCTATGTCTCTCCAAGTCTCTTCCTAAGTCTCCTCCCTTCTCTGGTCAACTCTATCCCGTTATATACCCAATGCCTTGTAATGTCTAGCCATATATGACAGCTGTACTATCTCATGTGTATTCTTGACATATTGATAAATATATATACATGTATACTCTACATGTATCATGCAGTCAATAACCATTTAACCTTTAGCCCGTAACATAATTGTTGTGTTACAGACAGCCACGCATGAGATTTGTTTCTGCCAAAGAATATTGTAGAAACTGTCTTAACCGACCATCAAAAAGGTGCAATTATGGGTCTGTAAGGCAGGTGGTAGCGTAATACAGGCTTCAATTAATACAGAAAGTTCCTATGAGCTTTCTGCACTACGTGTGCCTTTTATTATGTAACCACCTGCTTTTAAGACGCCTATGTTCAATATATGTATGTATATACAGTTAGTTTTCATAGTATTAACCCCTTTCTTTTCAGGAAATTTAATAAGAATTATTTAACCCTTAACAGTTATGCACAAATAATGCCATATTAGCCTTTTTTGTAATGTATTTTTTTCCAGTAGGGTATTCATTTTGACAAAAAAAATAATTTGGTTTATAAATCTACACATGTTATGTCATAAGCAAACAGCATATCCTGATCAGACGGCTCCTAAGTGCCATCAGGTTTGGATCCACTCAGTTTGCAAATGCGTAAAAATGAGTTTATATGAAGAAAGCATTAATGATTTAATCAAGATTTCTGTAACCAGGGTTTCTCTAGAGAAAATGTACTCATCGGGTGCGGGGAGCGAACTCGAGTCCTCGAGATTTCTAGTCAAATAATCTACCGCGGCACGATAAAAGCCTGACTGCATAGCAATGCTGTACAAGAGTTAATATAGGTCAGCTACAGCCTGTGGCATACGAGGGCTTATTGATAAGTCGCGAGCTTTGTATTGAAGGAGTTAAGCAGGGGTGTCCTTTTTCTGCCCAACTATTCCCTGACTATTTAAGGCAGTGTGCCCGAAGACTGATGTCATTTGATCAGTTTATGACAAAGAGGTTGTACTCTAAAGCCAACAAGGTGCTTGAGTGGTGTGTGTGCGTGAGTGTGTTTGCAAGTGTGTGTGTGTGTGTGTGTGTGTGTGTGTGTGTGGGGGGGTTATAAAGACATTGGCTTTTCTTTAAAATCATTGTTTACGCAGGGATTCTGTCATTGCATTTAATATAGCAGAATTTCTTGTTTAGGCCAAATACAAAGTAATTAATAAACTAATTCTTTATTCATACTTATATCTTGTGGTATCCGAATTTCGTGAATGCTCGGATGCATGAACAGTAATTAAAATTAAAATGTTCAGACTTAGATATTCGTTTACACGTCTTTAAGGAGCGTAGCTGAGTCCAAATGTAGTTTAAGCACCGTGTCTATAGGGGCCCGGGGGCTTGCTTCCCGGGAAAGTTTAGAATTGAGTGGTTTCAAAAAGTGTCTTTTACAGAGGCGTCAATAGAAGGAGTTGTTTTTTTATAACAGCATTGTGCACAAGACAAATACTCTACCACGACGGAAACAGTGACATCAGGGTCAATGCTTATAAAGCGTTTAGTTGAGTCTGAGTTCGTTCTCAAGTTTTTGATTGGTCAGATTTGAGCCTTTGAGAACTCAAATATGACCAATCAAAAGCTTGAGAACGAAACTCAGACTCAACAAAAAGCTTGGACCCTGGTCTATATTATTTCATATGCACGCAGAGAATACTCTAATCAGATGACACCAAGGGTCCGTCTAACCTGGGTCTGCTCTATTTGCAAAGGTGTGAAAAGGCGATTTTAGGATGAAAATGGCCAGATCAACATGTTTCAAAAAGACTTTTGATTTACTACACTACAGTAAAAAAAACTCGATGATTCGAAAGTTTCATATAGAATATGTTAGACCCTTTCAAATAGACGGTTGCTTAACCCTTTCGCTGCCAAACTCGGTCGTCTGCAAACTTTGTCGTCTGCTACAAATTTTCATTTTTTTATTTTCTTCATTTTTATTTAAAAAACATAGTAACAGTAACAAACAGTTTGGACCCTGATGAGACGCCGAGTTACTCGGCGTCTCATCTGGATCCAAACTGTTTGCATAGGTAATCACAGACCGGCATTGGCAGCGAAAGGGTTAATGCGGGGTGAAAGGCATGTAGAAAGCTTCCACTCGGAGCTTTCTACATGACTTTTACCATACATTACGCTGCCACCTGTCTTACAGATCAATAAGTATACATACTGGAGTGTTCGAATAATCGATATTTCATTTTTATCTTAAAAAAACAGGATAAATGAAAGATCGCTATCGTAACATAGTATAACACATGGCGTTTGTCTTTTTTGCAACATTCTGATCAGAGTCTATTTGTTTATGAACATCTCTCTCTATATAAAATACGCGGATTAATAAACGCCATGTTGATTATGTCATACATTATGTATTTTACCTTTACTCTATAGATACGCATTTTTTCGCCGTTGCAAAAAGAGTAGATCCAGACCAGACGACTCCTGTAGGATCCATCTGATTAGAGTCTGCTCTGTTTGCTTATGAATTAATATAAATATAATTCCACAGTTTCTGCCAATGCAATTTTGTTTAAATCATACGCCATTTATATATTCATCTTGTTAATATTCATAATGCCATTATATTTACATTCATATTCACGGAGTGAAGGTTTAAATAAAAACCAAACAATCTACAAACCTTATAATAACATCTGATCAGTTCTGTCTCACGAAACAAAGTAAGCAAGCATCTCATACTACACAGCGGTAAAGCCACAACTATTGATTACCTCTGCACGCGCTAGCGGCCAAACCGTAATTACCTGTGCAAACAGTTTGGATCCGGATGAGACTCCGCATAATTTACGGAGAAATTAAGGAAAAATATTTAAATAATTGAAGTTAACGACAAATATGGCAGACGAAAATTATTCAAGGTATCAGCTGCAGGTTAATTTGTCGTCTGTTTGACCCTTTGCACGCTTGCCGACAACTCGTATAAACTCGCAAACTGTTTGAATATGTATGCCCAGACAGTGCATAACTTTCAACTGACAACTATTGATCGAGTGTCAAACAGTTTGAATCCTGATGAGACGCCGACTTACTCGTCTCATCGGGAATCAAGTTGTTTGAAAACATGTAACGAGGTAAAGTGTTCCCATAGAATACTGACCCCGGTCACTAAGTGACCCATATAGAATACTGACCCTGTTCACTAAGTGATCGCATTAAAAACTGACTTCCGGTCACTAAGTAACACCATAGAATACTGAACCCCGGTCACTATGTGACCCATAAAGAATACTGACCGCGGTCACTAAGTGACCCCCATAGGATACTGATCCCTCGGTCATCAAGTGACCCCAATAGAATACTGACCCCGGTCACTAAGTGAACCCGTAGAATACTGACCCCCGGTCACTAAGTGACCCCCATAGAATACTGACTCTGGTCACTAAGTGACCACCATAGAATACTGACCCCGTTCACTAAGTTCACAAAGTGACCCCATATAAAACTGACTCCCGGTCACTAAGTAACACCATAGAATACTGATCTCCGGTCACTAAGTGATTCTCATAGAATACTGACCCCCGGTGATTAAGCGACCCCCATAGAATACTGACCCCGTCACTAAGTGACCCCATTGAATACTGACCCCCGATCGGTAAGTGGCCCCCATCAAATACTGACCCCGTTCACAAAGTGACCCCCATATAATACTGACCCCGGTCACTAAGTAACCCCCATAGACTACTGTCCCCGGTCAATAAGTTACCCCATAGAATACTGATCCCTGATCACTAAGTGAATCACATAGAATACTGACCCGGTCACTAAGTGACCCCCACAGAATTCTGGCCCCGGTCACTAAGTGACCCCAATAGAATACTGAACCCGGTGAATATATTTAAAGGGATAGAATACTGATCCCTGATCACTAAGTGAATCACATAGAATACTGACCCGGTCACTAAGTGACCCCCACATAATTCTGGCCCCGGCCACTAAGTGACCCCCATATAATACTGAACCCGGTGAATATATTTAAAGGGATCCTAATAGAATACTGACCCCGGTCACTAAGTGACCCCATAGAATACTGACCCCAGTCACTAAGTGACCCTTATATAATACTCAACCCCGGCCACTAAGTGACCTCCATAGAATATTGACCCGGTCACTAAGTGACCCCAAAAGAATACTGACCACGGTCATTTAGTGATATCCATAGAATGCTGACACGGTCACTATTCTTCAGAAAAGGCGGCCCACTTTCTGAAAAATACCGACTCAAGCTGAAAATGAAATCGTTGTAGACGCTGCAGTTTTCTTTGCATTGTATCAATCTGATCATATCGAATAAGTTCGCTTTGGCATGGAATTGCGTATCTATAAGGGAAGGGATTGAGGCTCTATGCAGTTGATGATTGATGATACAGTTGCAGCTGACACATCAGCCGTTTTCCACTATGCTTATTATTACACTGAATACTCGCAGTTTTGGGCGTGATTACGTAGTCGCTTTCATAAGGTCATCCTGAGGGCGCTTCTTTATTCATTGAGTATTTTCATTCATGTTATGTGTGTGGGGGGGTGAGTGTGCGTGTGCGTGTGCGTGTGCGTGTGCGTGTGCGTGTGCGTGTGCGTGTGCGTGTGTGTGTGTGTGTGTGTGTGTGTGTGTGTGTGTGTGTGTGTGTGTGTGTGTGTGTGTGTGTGTGTGTGTGTGTGTGTGTGTGTGTGTGTGTGTGTGTGTGTGTGTGTGTGTGTGTGTGTGTGTGTGTGTGTGTGTGTGTGTGTGTGTGTGTGTGTGTGTGTGTGTGTGTGTGTGTGTGTGTGTGTGTGTGTGTGTGTGTGTGTGTTTGCATAACCTGGAAAGTCACTACGGCCATGTTATCGCACACCAAACAAGTCACTACGTTTTGACAAGTCACTACGTTTTTTGGTGTAGTGACTTTCCAAACTGACCAAGACTACTTATTTCGCCGTTTTATGTCATAAAATCGAAACAAAAATCGGATGGTGTGAGTTTCACGGAAACACTCTAATTTTAAACACAGTCGCCGTTGTGAGAAATGTTGGAACCGCACACATCGACGCCATTCTCTGCGCAGCGCATGCACACTACGTACAATATTCCAATATCGGTAGATCCAATATGGCCGCTAAATAACACGAGACACGGCAGTAAGTTCAAGGATAGTTGCCTAATATCTAGTTCTACTGCATTTTTACTGCAAAATACCATTGTTCTGTAGTGTTGAATAATACAAATGGTGAAGATAATACATAAAATAATAAATCTACATTATAAATATCTCGGACATGGGCAAATTCTTCCTTTTTTACTTTCGTTGTGGACTTTTTCCCTCGCCTAATTTAAACATTAATGGGTTTTTTATCTTAAATGGTCGTGTCCCCCACTAGGTCTTAAGCATGCGGTGGTTAGTGAACATGAACTACAGCTACTTTAGCAAAAATAAGCTACATTCCGTCAATGAGGTTGAGTAATGTGTATGTATTGTAGACAAAGCGCCCCATTGCCGAAACGTGTCACTTAAGCCTTTATGTTATTTCATGAAAATGTTTCGCAAGACCCGAAATGGAGACCACGGTTGATAATGCTTACGTACTAAATGTAAATTTACTCAATACAATACCCATTGCACTGCTCACGCCCCTAGCACCCGCTTAAGCGGTATTCAATTTTACGAACCAAAAGTACTGAAATTCATGATCTCGAAGGATCATAAAGTATAACAAGTCGCGTTCGGTTTATGAACGCTTCCCGCAATATAGTATTTTGAGAAGGTCTCTGAACTACACTGTATTCTCAGCTGATAGCTGTAAACAATGTCAGAAATACACGTGCTTGCAGTTTGAACATATGTTACCCTTCTTGTACGCAGAAACATGTCAATATTAACACCAAGGTAATTATTATGTGCATATATTGATGCATCCAGGTAATTATGATGTGCGTATACTAATGATAACAAAAATGGTCCTCATTGCTCTTTCATCATATGGTAATATATGCCATGGCGTAGCCAACTTATTGAATGTGTAGGCATCCGAGTGTTCATATCACGTGGGGGGTCCGGGGGACCTCCCACTGGAAAACTTTGAAACCTAGATCGCAAATCCTGCATTCTGAGGTATTCTGGATGACAAATGACAGAATAAAATTAGACTATGCTTCTCCATGATCTGATTTTCTTTTGAAAGAATTACCGTCTTGGTCACTAGGCCGTCATCTCGTAATTATCATATGTCGACATTAAATTACAACTTTAAAACATACAAAACATACAACTAACAACCAAAATCGACATTGATGTTGAACGAGCCATTAATACTGCAATACATGTACTGTATAAGCCCAAGCTGGTTTAGAGAGCAAATATATTATGTTAGTATCCAAATATAAACCAGCTAATGGTGATTCTTATAATATTCTGTTGCTATATTGTGAAATATTAAGTGAAACTTATATACAAAACACAGAAAAACTCCTATTTACTGTATTGAACAGATGTTCAGTAATACGGAGATACTAGATCCAAAGTGTTGATGCTTAACTGTCTCTATTGCACTCTTTTCTATTTCATTTAGAAAAAATCCATTTTTCTACATCTGCGTAATGCAAATGTGTTAATGACTCGTTCAACATCAATGTCGATATGCTTATTAATATGCAGTATGGCCAAGCCAGAGTCTATCCATTCCAATTGTGGTATGTAGATAGTTTTTATACGCCCGCTGGACAAAACGGGACGTTAATTATGGTATGACACTGTCCGTCTGTATGTCCGTCTGTAACATCTCTAACTCAAGTTCTGCTTTTTGGATCCTTCTCGAATTACACCACAATGTTTATCTGGACATGCTACTGTAGCATGGATGTGTCCTGGTATGTATATCATACGGCCAATGTCGCACAATTGGACTTAGAATTTGCGTTTAGCAAATATGTTAACCTCAGTTTATGTTAAACAAAGCCTCGACGGGGGTATATTGTGCCCAATGGCACTCTTGTTTATCCTCTTCATGCCACTAAAGGACCGCTCGCCATAATAATGCAGTCGCATTTTCGTACCAAGATTTACGGTGTTTGAATGCTTGTGTGACAGAGCTCCGATTAACCGGTTAATCGCGGTTACTACTCCCGATTAATTCAGCACTATAATGAACTTCAATATTATAATGAAAAAGTAGTAAAGTCAAGCAGACAAAGCCACATACAAGACGCAACCACCACCAAAACACCGATAGACAGCATAACAAAAGTTAAAATATGAGTAAAATATGCTGTCAAAACATTGCTGTTTGATGACGTTTGCAAGATGATGACGTAAATTTACAGGATGATGAGACTGTTCGCGTGACAATTATTTATTTATGCATAAATATGACTATTAAAGCTTTTTCTGTTATGACGCACCATGAACATTAAACTTTGGTTTTCCTGATAGATGGCCTAGATTCTGTTAATTTAAACTTATTATTATACCCCCCTTTTGAAAAAATGGGGGTATATTGCTTTGCACATGTCGGTCGGTCTGTCGGTCGGTTGGTCGGTCGGTCAGTAGATCAATGGTTTCCGAACGATAACTAATAAACGACTAGGCCTAGAATCTTCAAACTTGCTGTGGTGGTTGGTCATGACAAGTAGATGACCCCAATTGTTTTTGAGGTCACTAGGTCAAAGGCCAAGGTCACCACGACATAAAATGGTGAAATAGTTTCCGATCAATAACTGCTCAAGGGTTTGGCTTGGGATCTTCAAACTTGCTGTGGTGGTTGGTCATGATAACTAGATGACCCCTATTGATTTTGAGGTCACTAGGTCAAAGGTCAAGGTCACCATGACCTTAAATGGTTAAATGGTTTCCGATCAATAACTGCTCAAGGGTTTAGCCTAGAATCTTCAAACTTGCTGTGGTAGTTGGTCATGACAACTGGATGACCCCTTTTGATTTTGAGGTCATTAGGTCAAAGGTCAAGGTCACCCTGACCTCAACTGGTAAAATGGTTTCTGATCAATAACTGCTCAAGGGTTTGGCTTAGGATCTTCAAATTTGCTTAGGTGGTTGGTCATGACAACTAGATGAGTTCTATTATTTTTTAGGTCACTAGGTCAAAGGTCAAGGTCACCATGACCCTAAAGGGTGAAATGGATTGCGATCAATAACTGCTCAAGGGTTTGGCCTAGGATCTTCAAATTTGTTGTGGTGGTTGGTAATGACCACCAGATGACCCCTATTGTTTTTTAAGTCACTAGGTCAAAGGTCAAAGTCACCATGCTCTTAACTGGTCAAATAGTTTCCGATCAATAACTGCTCATGGGTTTGGCTTAGAATGTTCAAACTTGCTGCGGTAGTTGGTCATGACAACTGGATGACCCCTATTGTTTTTAGGTCACTAGGTCAAAGGTCAAGGTCACCATGACCTCAACTGGTAAAATGGTTTCTGATCAATAACTGCTCAAGGGTTTGGCTTAGGATCTTCAAATTTGCTTAGGTGGTTGGTCATGACAACCAGATGAGTCCTATTGTTTTTTAAATCACTAGGTAAAAGGTCAAGGTCACCATGACCTTAAAGGGTGAAATAGTTTCCGATCAATAACTGCTCAAGGGTTTGGCTTGGGATCTTTAAACTTGCTGTGGTGGTTGGTAATGACCACTAGATGACCCCTATTGTTTTTTAGGTCACTAGGTCAAAGGTCATGGTCACCATGCTCTTAACTGGTCAAATGGTTTCCGATCAATAACTGCTCAAGGGTTTGGCTTAGAATCTTCAAACTTGCTGCGGTGGTTGGTCATTGACAACTGGATGAACCCTGTTGTATTTGAAGTCACTAGGTCAAAGGTCAAGGTCACCATGACCTCAACTGGTAAAATGGTTTCTGATCAATAACTGCTCAAGGGTTTGGCTTAGGATCTTCAAATTTGCTTAGGTGGTTGGTCATGACAACTAGATGAGCCCTATTGTTTTTTAGGTCACTAGGTCAAAGGTCAAGGTCACCATGACCTTAACTGGTGAAATGGTTTGCGAGCAATAACTGCTCAAGGGTTTGTCTTAGGATCTTTAAACTTGCTGTTGTGGTTTGTCATGACCAGAAGATAACCCCTATTTTTTTAGGTCACTAGGTCAAAGGTCAAGGTCACCATGATCTTAACTGGTGAAATGGTTTGCGATCAATAACTGCTCAAGGGTTTGGCTTAGAATTTTCAAACTTGCTATGGTGGTTGGTCATGACAACTAGATGACCTCTATTGTTTTTGAGGTCACTAGGTCAAAGATCAAGGTCATCATGACCTTAACTGATGAAATTGTTTCCAATTAATAACTGCTCAATGGTTTGGTTCAGGATCTTCAAACTTGCTGTGGTAGTTGGTCGTGACCACTAGATGACCCCTATAGTTATTGAGGTCACTAGGTCAAAGGTCAAGGTCACCATGACATTAATATGTGAAATGTTTTCAGATCAATAAATGATCAGTGGTTTGGCTTAGGGTCTTTAAAGTTGCTGTGGTGATTAGTCATGACCGCTAGATGACCTCTATAGTTGAGGTCACTAGATCAAAGGTCAGGGGGTCTGGGGGTATACATGTTTTACAAACATCTCTTGTTTTAATTTTATTACTTGAATTTCAAAATAAATACAATGTAAGCAAAAATGGCTCTTTGAAAAGTTTGGCTTTCAAATATTGTTATACGCACGTGCGTATTGTGCGTAATGGGCGCTACCCCCTTGCTATTTTGTTCATGAATATTCAGCAGGTATTGACATTTGAAATAAACTGTAAAACATAGAACAGGGAAAGGGTTATAAATGATTTACGACAAATTCATTGATTCAAATCAATACACATCATTTGAACGCCTACTCCCAAACTTCTGAAGGGATCATCTTGAGCTTTGCAGGCTAAAAAAGAACATTGTAATGTAAGAAGAACAGTGAAGGTCAAGGTTATTCAGGGCGCCAGTGACAAAAGTATTCTGATTCATAATCTGGCTTTTAAACATCAAGACTGGCGAATTTTGTGACGAAAGGAACATTTTTGGAATTTATTTCTATTTAGAATACTTTTGATTCTCAGTGTAGAGAAGCAAGTATATCTGATTAGAATGGCATATTGCTCCCAGAGTGGGATCAGTACAATTTAACGGAAGACGAAGAACATGCAGCATGCTTGATGGGGAACAAAAAAACTTACCCTGACACAAATCAATGAAGTGATTGACATTTTTGCACAAAATAAAATGAAGTAACATTCTCATTATAAATATAATAAATATGGTGAGAAATTATGGCATTTATATAAATGTTTTGAAGTGTTAAAAATTGTTTGTGTTGATATGCATGTAATTATGTTATGAAGATTCTTAAAGTTAAACAACATCTTGAACATTGTGGAACAACATTAACCCATTCCCTGCCCTATGCTTATTTCAAATTTCAATATCTAGTTAATATTCATGAACATGTAACATGATGAAAAAGTTGTGATACGACTGGAATCAACTCGAACCCAGGACCTTTGATTTACCATCCCAACACTACCTTTTATATATATATAATATGAAATAAGGCACTGCCTCTACCGGGAATCGACCATTGACATTTTACATATGACATTTATGTCAATTTATTGTCAAAATATAGCCAAACAAGAAAGGTGTCGCAGTAGGTGACAAATGTCCCCAAAACAAAGCACTAGCAATGGAATGTGATTTGTAAGCAGGTCTGCACATGCACTACAAAATGAAAGTAAAGATTGCATAGTATGAGCAGAATTTGAACTCAAGCTACCACAAAAGCTTTTTTGTATTTGAGTTCAAATGCCAAGGTCATGGCCACATGACCTACAAAAAGTATGCGACATTCCTCCGGAGATGAACTCCCACACCATATTTAGTGATGATCCTAGCTGATTTGGTGTAGGGATATGCTGTGTACAAGCTTTTTTTGTAAATGAAGCCCAATGAAGACCTATGAATAGTATGTGGCACCCAGCCATCTCAAGATGTACTCACACATCATATTTGGTGATCCTAGCTGAAGTAGTGTAGGAGATATGCTCCGGGCAGGCTTGTTTGTAAATGAGGTCAAGGTCAAGGTCACATTGACCTAAAACTAGTATGCTACACTCTACCATCCTAAGATGAACTCACATGCCATATCTGTGATCCTAGCTGATTCGGTGTATGAGGTTTGTTCTGCACAAGTTTATTTTGTAAATGAAGACCAATGTCAAGGTCACTTAAATGGAGACCTAGGTCAAGGTCACATTGACCTATAAATAAATTGTGACGCTTAGCCATATGCCCCATTTTTTTTAAGGACACAAAATGAATTCTTGGCAAATTTTCACCGATTATTCTTAAAAAAATACTGGTACATAAAAATCTGTTCAATGGTTTAATGCTCCCTTTAGCCATAGAAGGGATTTAGCCCAATCTATGGTGGCTATTTTTAGCTTGTCTGCTTTTTAAAGAAAAAAAAGAGCTATGTAGTAACTCCAGCATCTGCATTTCCGTTGTCACTGTTCGAATACTTTAACAGTGGAACCCCCAAGTAGTGCTCTTGTATTTTATGGGTTACAACTTTGTAAATGGTCACCTAAGGAACATTCCTGCCATTTGTTTTAAAATCTGATCAGTGATGTCAGAGAAAATATTTATTTGTTTATTAAATTTTCACTACAGCAATTAAAGTAAAATCTACCGAGCCTCTGGTGGAGTGAACCTTGAGTAATAGTTCTTATACATGGTACACTGTCTACTAGTGACTAAGCCATTTATAAAATTAGATTTTGTTTGACCCAGTGAATGAAGAAAATAAAATCAAGGATAAATTTCAAAATCTGTGATGTGAGAGTTAAGGCCCTTGTACCTGGTACACTGTCTACTCATGATATGGGCCAAGTTATATGGAGATCTGTTGATGCAAAATAATGGCTTGCCTGTGACAAAATCAAATGGACAAACAGAAAGACATATGTATGTGCTTACACAACTGCCACTTTAGCAACTGTTGAGCTGACAACAAGCAGGCTAGACAAAAATGAGGTCAATCACTGTAAAAGTAAATTAACAATCAGTTATAAAAACTCATACATATTATGTTTATGTGTGCAATTTTGAAATGAGAAGATGAGTTGTTATTGGTTGATAATGAAATGTTGATAATGCATACAGAATAAACTCAATTAGCTATCCCATCAATGAATTAAGATCCAGTTTAAATTATATTACATGTATATCTATCTTAAGATACACATGGACAAGAAAGTGAGAAATATCACAGGAATTAGAACAAACGTGTTCAAAGGAACATGTGTCACCTGCCAGCAGAAATGTGACCAAATAAAAGATGCCATGCAAAAAATAAGCCCTGTCACCCTGCTAAAGCAATGTACATAAAAAGTGGACATTGTACTGTACATGTATCATAAAAAATGGGACATTATTTTTTCTTTTTAACCCTTTCCCTGTTCTATGTTTATTTTCAAAGTTCAGTACTTACTGATTATTCATGGGCATAATGAAATATGGAAGGTGGAGCATTGTAGCCATTTTAGAAACTAAAGACACAGGTCTATCAAATTTCATTAGCAAACAAAGCAGACCCTGATCAGACGGCTCCTCTGATCTGGGTCTACTCTGTTTGCAAATGCGTGAAAATATGTTCGTATGAGGGAAAGGGTTAACCCTTTCGCTCATACATGTACAAACGGCATTTATGTAACTGCAAACATAGTAG
Source organism: Azorinus chamasolen (assembly GCA_963576725.1). Classification (NCBI taxonomy): domain Eukaryota; kingdom Metazoa; phylum Mollusca; class Bivalvia; order Cardiida; family Solecurtidae; genus Azorinus; species Azorinus chamasolen. Next base: position 49,237,038 of record OY755250.1, on the reverse strand, counting down.
ACCCTGATGATGGCTGATCAGAAGGCTCCTATAGGCTCTGTTTGCTAATGGGATTTGATAGATCTGTTTCTTGAGTGTTTCAATGGCTATAATGTTCCATCTTCCATATTTCATTAATCTATTTTGTCCATGAATATTCAGTAGGTATTCAAATTTGGAATAAACACAGAACAGGGAAAGGGTTAAAGGTTGTCTATATAGCAAATACCATACTCCAAAAAGCCTTTCTAATAGACAGTGCTAGGATTTGAACCTAGACTTCCCTCTATGGCTAACCCAAGAAGGTGTTCTTCCATTAAACTACACTGATTGCATTTATGGAAAATGGCAATTTAAAGCAGAAGCCAACTTAGACCTGATATTCATACCTACATTATATTTTTCAGTATGTTTAAAGAGATGTGAGGTTTTCAGACAGGAATCTAGGAGCATGTCATGTCTGATAGATTCTCTACCACATCCCACTCCCCTAAAATGTTTGACTATATCAGAATAGCCAACTTTAGATTTATTGTTGAAGTACATCCTCTATGCTTCTTGATTAACTTGTTAGTTTTAAATATACATAGATTGCACAGTTGTAAATTTTTGTTTAAAATTTAAAAAAAAAATAAACAACATGAAATCTGATTCTCCAAACCTTTAGTATTTGAAACATACAATCATGCCTAACCTACTAAATAGCCACGTTATACATGTACATGAAAATGCTGGTATACTCAATGTGACATCACACATCAGGATGGATAATGCAGCTGTTGAATGCTTACTGGCAAAAGGTTTGTTATTTTAATATTTTACCTCATGAAAATTAATGCAGGAAATATTTGGCACTGTATGAACATTAATTAATTAGCTGAATTCTTATAACGGTACAACTACATGTAATGTATTATAAACTTACGAGTTTTTGGCCATGGCAGAAATTGTAGGATACTCTGTTTGCAAAGACATACTGAGTTCAGAGTAGTGTTAACATGTAGTTCTACCTGACATATCCTTAACTGTAACATAATCAGTGCTGAATGGAAAGGAGTATACATATTCCTTGCAAGCCGGCCCACTATTCCTACCAAATGCCATTCAAATTCAACTGTTGTCTCTGGAGAAGAATAATTTTAAAGGTTTTCTATATATATAGTTATAATCTTATATATTCATAAGGAAATCTAGCCCTGCCCCTGACAATTTTTGTAGGACTATTTCTATGAAATATCATTCAATTGTGACCAAATGTTTTTGGATAAGATGTTAAACCTTTACTCAATAAGTACGCCTTTCTATGTCTTTGCAAACAGAGTAGACCCAAAGTTGTAAGGAGCCATCTGATCAGGATCTGCTGTGTTTGTTTGTGAAACTACAATAGATCTGACTCTGTATTCTACAAAGCTAATAAATATTCATGATGTCACTATATTTCTTAAATAAATTAATATTCATGGAGCAAAAAAAAAAGTGTTAAATGTTTTTGTTGCCATGCAAATTAGAGTTCTACATGGATCCAGATTATTTTAACAATTTTGAGTACAAATACAATTTAGGTAGAGTTTGGTTACATTCTGCCATGTAGTATCGTCGGAGATGGTGTTTAAAACAACTGCTGATGGACTGTCGGACGCCAGATGATCCTAAAATTCACCTGAACATACTCAGGTGACCTAACATGCAGCATATTCCTTGCAAGCCACTTCGCGGAATGCTGGTTATAACATAGAATTATGTTTCTAGCATTCTCGCTATACTTCCATACTGGAGCCATTTTATTTCACAGTCATGTAACTAGCACACTGTGTAATACTTCAAAATCATGGTTATTTCGTGCAAATGAAAAGAAATTTCACAGTGTGTAGGTTTATCATCACTTATACAGCTATACAAGCACGCTTTTATGGCGAGGTGTTAGTGCTCATGACTGTGAACCTTGCGATCCAGGGTCTCTTTATAAGAACACCCGGTTACATTTGGCACCCAACAGGGGACTGTGACTGTTACACTGCATGAGCTCCGAGTTCGATTTCCAGTCATTCTCATACCCATAGAAATTTGGGACGAACTTCAGCTTGCTTGGGGTGAATGTTACAGTGTTTATAATCACTTGTACAGCCTTGCTGTACAAGAGCACTTTTTGGGGGACGTGGTAGAGTGCATGACTGCAAACCAGGTTCAATCCCAGGTATGTTTCTTTATAAGAACACATGGTTACAGAAAAAATAAAATTACATGTTACTGATGGGACTCTTATGCATGACCCGCAACTCATTGGTAAAACAATTTGATTACTTCGACCAAACTGACTTAGCTAGTCGTGCTGGAACATATGTAAGAGTCAAAATTATGATCTTAAATTGTAAGTAACTACCTGTCACCCCAATTCAATATTGAAGATACCCTCACGCCTCAAAGCCTTTTTATTTTCAGGAATTTAGTTTCGTGACAGAAAATCAAGGTGTCCCTGTATGAGCTGTCTGATCTGTGTATATTTCAACTTCAACTTCAAGTCATATGTAAGAGTCAAAAATATGATCTTAAATTGTAAGTAAATACCTGTCACCCCAATTCAATATTGTAGATACCCTCACGCCTCAAAGCCTTTTTGTTTTCAGGAATTTAGGTTTCGTGACAGAAAATCAAGGTGTCACTGTATGAGCTAACTGATCTGTGTATATACTCTGCAAAAGTGTACTTGAGTAAATGTTAACGAAGTCCAACCAGACACATCCTAACATGGTTATAGCTGAGCATCTAGTCTCATCAATGAACTGTAAGATAGCATTCTATTTTTGTGATGGTTGCTGTCTGCCGGGGTATGGTTAAAACCGAAAGTAGCTCGATAGAGTCGTATGCAAACGTGGACTAGCTATGAAAGTTGTGCGTAAAAAAGCATTATGTTCCTCCTCGCAAGCCGCTTCGCGGCTTGCTCGTCATAAAAAGGAATGATTATTATAATGTAACATAGTCCTACCTGTCGCGTGCCAACATAATGGAACCTCAAGCATTGTAAGTTTTCTGCTGCATTAAGTCCGAATAATGTTAAAATACACTTTATGTCTCGCAAGCCGATTCGCGGTTTGCTCGTCATTTCATTACAAAAATGTCCACTTTGTACAATGCAACTTATCTATTGCACCCTTTCAGGTGTATTTATAGGCATTATCTGAAATGTTTGTTTGATGAAGACATGTTTTATTTACAGTAATTCGTCGAATCGAATCAATTTCAAGATGGCGGCAACTGTCAGAAGAAAAATGAAGAATGTCCGAATTGTAGCGATAAGAATTTTCAAAAAAATGACTGTACCGCGATTTATTACCCGATAACGGATTTACGGCCTCGCAGAACCATTTGAATTTCTCAGAAAATTACATGTCAAATTCGAATTTTCGGCGCTGGTCAATGCTTTCCAATGAAAACTCCCGAAATAGCCTATTCACTTTTGACACACAGTTTTTTTGGGCTTAACCATCTACCGTAGAGCGAATAGATGGCGCCTTTGGCGCTCGGTCGATTCCATATTAATGTAACTTAGTCCTACCTGCCACGTGCCAACATAATGGAACCTGTCATTGTAATTATTCCGCAGCTTTACGTCAAAGCAATCATGTTAAAACACCTCAGCCGCTTACATCTCGCAAGCCGCTTTGCGGCTTGCTCGTCATTTCATTATAAAAAAGGCAGTATATTCCTCGCAAGCCGCTAGGCGGCTTACTCGTCATTACAACAGCAATGTAAGCACTACTAGGAAACCCTTTGCAGATGGCTTGTTATGATAAAGAGTGGTTGTGTAGTACTGTAACATAGTCTTACCAGTTGCATCCCAACATTGTTGTTTGTGACAATAAATTGGTTCGTTGACAGAAAATCAGCGTATTCCTGTATTAGCTGTCTTAACTGGGTATATTCTGCAAACGTGTAATTAATTAAGTAAATGTTAACGAAGTCAAACCGGAGTCCTAACATGGGGTCCGTAATTGTTAGTGCTGAGCATCATGAAAGTTGTTCGTAAAAAGCAGTACATTCCTCGCAAGCCGCTTTGCGGCTTGCTCGTCATTTTAAAAAAAAGATTATTATAATGAAACATAGTCTTACCTGCCGCGTGCCAACATAATGGTACCTCTGTCAATGTAGTTTTTCCGCAATCAAGCAATCATGTTAAATACACCTCGGCCGCTTACCTCTCGCAAGCCGCTTGCGGATTGCTCGTCATTTCATTATTAAAGGTCACTATTTTACAATATAACTTATTTGTTGCACCCTCTCAAGTGTATTTAAAGGCATTATCTGTATTGTTTGTTTGGTGAAGACTTGTTTTATTTACAGTAATTCGTCGAATCGAGTCAATTTCAAGATGGCGGCAGCTGTCAAAAGAAAATTGAAGAATGTCCGAAATGTAGCGATAGGAATTTTCTAAAATAATGATTGTACCACGATTTATTATCCTATTCACGGCCCCGCCGAATCATGTGAATTTCTCAGAAAAATAAATTAGAAATCCAGTTTTTTACGTTTATTTGCGTTAGCGCTTTCAATGCTATTGCATATCATCAGACATTTTAAACGTATATAAAATAATAACAAGTATGACGTAACATTATAAAACAACGGGAAACTTGTGAAGACGACGTTGCACGGCAATAAATAATTATTCATTACGTGACGTCATTAAAATACTGCAAACGTCCGAATACGACGTTGCGAAATATTTGTCTATTACACAGCGGGTATTATAACCATGTCCGAAATTAAGACGTGTTATTTAATTGCGGTTGCAGAATATTTATCAAACATACATTGTAACTCTTTTTCGTCTCTGAAATGGGCGCTGTCATTCAGTATTTTATAGAGCGGAAATATATTAAATTTACCCGCAGAACACTGGTGTAAATGCTTGTTCACTTTCAGAGAGCGCAGTGCTTCCGCATTCGTTTGTTGTCTATGTAAGTTCATTCTCAAATTCAGCTCATTGCTTGTTTGCCCGATATAAAATTCTTTACAATTTGGACATATTATACTATAAATGACATTTTTGGTCACACAGCTCATAGTTTGCTTTACCGTGAATTGTTTTCCATTTGAAAACTGAATTGTATGTCCTTCTATTAATGATGGGCACGTCTTACATCTTCTGTTACACTTGCTAACTGAAGGAGTGTCCTCTTTCATGTCAAATTTAGAAGAAGAAAGAATTTGCTTTAAGTTTTTTGGCTGTCTTTTGCTATTAATTATTCTTTTCTTCTGTAGCACACTTTTCATTCTATCACTCTTCTGCATGGTTGCTTCACATGAGCGTATAACTGGAGACATATTTATATTTCTAGGGTTGTACGTATATACAAATGGCATCACGCTATATGTAGAGGTATCAACATCTGTGCGGTCAGTTGTACGAATAGGTCCTTTGGATTTTGCCTGTTCTATTCCATGCTGTATAAGTACATCTGGGTAATGTTGTTTGTGTAGCTGTGATTTTAATTCTGAGAGTCGCTTTTCTTGTAAATATTTGTCTTTCACGATAGTTATTATTCTAGATGCTAAGTTAAACGGTATGTTGACTTTAGTATGTTTAGGATGGCAAGAACGGAAATCGAGGTAATTGTGCGTATCAGTAGGTTTGCAGTACAGGTCTGTAGTAATGTTATTTCCCGATTTTATGACTAATATGTCTAGAAAAGGCATAGCGGTATCATCTTCATTACAAGTAAACTGTATGCTGGGATGTAGTTTGTTTAATTCATTCAGGAAATCTGTAGTGTTGATATTCTTCTGCAATATTAAGAAACAGTCATCTAGAAATCTCTTCCAATTGAGTCTTAAATAATTTGAAAATTCACTGCCGTATTTTGACTGCATTCTCTCGTAAAGAGTCTCCTCCAAATATCCAAGTACTAAAGTTGCATAAGTTGGTGCGACGATGGTACTCATAGCTGTACCTTTTTTCTGAATATAGTATTTTCCATCAAAGTAGAATACATTTGTGTTCAATATAAGTTTAAGTGATTCAATTATGAAGCTATGCGGAAATCGTTTATCAATCTTTTCGGGAACCTTTTCCATCCAGAACTGTACCGCCTTAAGTCCGAGGTCGTGTGGAATATTTGTATATAAACTAATTACATCGAATGTCACATGTTCGCAAGTGTAGATTCCTGATCCTCAATATACTCAGGTAAATAGTTAAGAAAATCTAAATCATCTCTAATGAAACTAGGTACACATTTACATAAGGGTTTGAGAATGATATCCAAAAGGCGACTAAGTCTTTGTGTAACATTATTAGGTCCTCCAACAATAGGCCTGAAAGGTAAGTCCTCGGGATCGCAGGCTTTTAAATATTGAGTATGCTGTTCCTTCAAAGCATCAGTGATTATTTTACTTTTATGCACCTTGGGTAAACCATAGAAATAACTAGTTTTATGCTCAAAAGTAGTTAAATAGTCAGCTTCTTCTTTCATAAGTTCCTTACCATGTTTTTTATTATATCGTGTAAATCACGTTCAGTTCTAACATCTGCTCCCTCGTCTATTTCTTCATAGTAGATAGTATCATTTAACATGGATAAAATCTTCTCTCTGTAAAATGCATCGTTCATACAAACAACAGCACCTCCCTTATCCGCTTCTTTTATTATCAAATTCTTATTATCTTTGAGAGTTTTAAGTGCTTCGCGGTCATTCCGTGAAAGATTATTTCTGACTTCGGAATTATTTTCTAATGGGTATTCTTTAAGTAGCTGTATGGTGTATTCCAATGATTTATCGCTACTCTTTGGAGGATTCCATCCTGACTTATTTTTAACTAAAGGTAATTCTTTGTTATTATCTTCATTATTATCATGAACACGTTCACTCAGTCTCAATTTTCTACAAAATTCTTTAATGTCTGTATACAGTTCAATTTGGTTTTCTTTAGGGATAGGGGCAAATTTAAGTCCCTTACTTAATAAACTTATCTCTGTTTCTGACAAGTCAATACTTGATAAATTTATTACCTTAGGTGTTACCTCATTGTTAGTGGGGGTTATTGTACCTCTTTGCGAAACGTTATCCCTCTGTCTAGTACTGTGATTGGTTCGTCTGTTTCTTGTTCTGATGTTTTTCCTCCACCATCTTTGTCGAATGGAGATAGTTCTAAAAACGACTGCCTTACATTTTTTCCTATGTATGTCGTTCCATTTTGTCTGACAGGTCTACTTGAAGCCCATAGATTTCCACCATAATGATTCGTCCTAAAGTTGTTAGCATCTGAGTAACGAACGTTGTTTCGGTTTTGTGTGATGGTTCTATTAGTTCCCTTGTGGTTCTACGTCTTGTGTTATTATTCGCGAAATGTGTGCTGTCGCTGTTATTGCCCACTGAATTTCTATTTCTAGCACTATTGTTCACGCAATTTTCGGCCATGTTTACATTTCCGTGCTGTCGACGTACATGATCCGTTCTAGGTGTGTATTCACGGATGTACCTATCTCTTGAAGTAGGTACATTGCCTTTCCTCCAGGATTTCTGGTTAAGGTTTGAGCTGCTCGTTTCCTCTACAAATATATCTGTTCCGAATTTGCTCTCGTAGTCCTTCAGCCAATTTAGTTTCTTCTCCCAGATGTTAGTTGATTTTTCGTCTTCTTTATGGCATTCGTTTGACCAAATTGTTTTTAGATTTCTACATATTTCTCCCTCACCTTTTCTTTCAAAAATAGTGGTCATTTCATTGTCTATCTGTTTGAAGGCGTTTTCATATCTTTGAGATTTGTTCTGCATGATTTTGATGTCAGATTCAAACAGTCATATCGACGACTCCCTTCTGATATTTTTATCTTCTTGTGGCTCACTTGGAATGATTTTAGGTCTGTATTTTCTAGGGATAATCATATGTTCCTGTTTTATCCATTTCTCGTGTATATTTGCTGTGTTTTTCGATTTCAGGTAGTTCCAGTAAGCCTGTTTTCTCTCGTTGAGTGACCACTTCGATACATAGTTCATGGACTTTTTGATTCTATATGATGAAGTTTTAACACTTGATTCGTCAGGTGTAAATATGTCACTTACAATTCCTTGTTGTTCGGCATTTGGCCCATTGGCATTTACATATGCTATTTCATTTTCTTCACTGCAAATAACATGTTTACCCAAGGTGCATAAAAGTAAAATAATCATCAGTTTGTATGAGCCGTTCTCCAGGAAAACCTGTCTAAATGACATTGCTTATGACGTTGTGAAAAACCCGGTATTTTGATGACGTCAAATTAATATGATTACGACATGAGAGGTTTAACATAGAGTTGTTTTCAATCTTCAAGAATTAAGTTATATGGAGAGTGCTCAGGATTGAAAATGGATTATGATATAGAGGTAAGACTTTTATTTTCTGTCATTGTTAATTCTTGACACTGCCATTATTATCGTGGTAAATTTGGAAGTAAAAATGATCATGATAACACGGATTCCTGTCACATGTTTTTACCTTGTCGTTGGAAGTTCCGGTGTTTACACTTGATTCCAGTTTAATAAATCAGATCGAGTGTGAACCTTAGTGATGAAATGAAATAGACGTGCTATCTCTCTATGAACATGTAAGAAAACGGTGTTGTTGTATTAATCCTTTATGTAAGCTACTACGGTACTACCCCACCCATGTCCAGTATAATGGGGATTTTTTTGCAATTAATATTGAATAAGCGTTACAGATTAAAATTGTGATGATTACAGTGTTCAAAACTGTAACAAATTCAAGTTGATAAGCCGATAAAAAGTGAAAAAAACCTGAGGTTTAAAAATTTGATATTTTAATTCCGCTGGTTCCACATCTCACACTGTAGACAAATGTACAATTAACAACTGTCGATATTTGTAAGACGGCGATGGTCGTGACAGCTAATGTGTTGTACTAACAGTACTTTTTACCTGATATGCGTTGGTTCGAGTCACATCAGAGAATTTTTTTTTATAGGGAATCGACCGGGCGCCGAAGGCGCCGTCGATTCCCTCTACGGTACAAAAGGTTAACCCTGTAAAAAGTGTGTGACAATATCCGTTCGGCTATTTCGGGAGTTTTCATTGAAAAACATTGACCAGCGCCGAAAATCCGAAGTCGACATGTAATTTTCTGAGAAATGCAATTGAATCGGCGACGCCGTAAATCGGGTAATAAATCGTGGTACAGTCAATCTTTTAGAATTTCTTTTATCGCTACATCTCGGACATTCTTCTTTTTTTTCTGACAGATGCCGCCATATTGAAATTGACTCGAATCGACAAATTACATTGAATAAAGAGTGTCTACATCAAACAGACATTGGATATAACGCCTTTTAATACACACAAGAAGGTACATTAAACAATATTTATTGTAAGTGATTGGACTAATGAAATAACGAGCAAGCCGCGAAGCGGCTTGCGTGAATTAAATGTACATATTTTTCATGGGGAGGCGCTAGATCGACGGTGTTTCGTGTACCTTCTGTTTGACGTCATCAGTTTGTGTGATGCATCTAAAAATAGTACTGGAATTTCCCTTTATCTAAAAATACTGCAAGTCTAATAAAGATCAGGTGATGTGCACTACAAATATGCTACGACTAATAAAGAAAATATACAGAATACATGTTTAAGTTGTCTTTTTGTGAATATGACAAAATAATCTATTTCATAGTTGATAACTCCCATGCATGTCTATGATAATGATGCTTTGGTAGATTTGCTACACGAAAGTGACATGAGATTCCTGAAACGCTGTAAGGAGTTTCATGTTACCCCTTCTTTAACTTTGATGCGTTAAGGTGGCATGAGATTCTTGACATACTGAAAGGAGTTTCATGTTATCTCTTCGTTAGCTTTGATACATTAAAGTGACATGAGATCTCGGATGTGTTGTAAGGAGATGACATGAAATTCCTGATATAATGGATGGATTTTCATATTACCCTTTCTTTTATTTTAAAACATTAAAGTGACATGAGGTTCTTGCTATTTCATATGGAGTTTCATGTTACCACCTCTTTAGCTTTGACACATTAAGGTAATGCATGCGATTCCTGACATGCTGTAAGGAGTTTTATGTTTCCACGTCTTTAGCGTTGGTATATTAAGGTGAAATGAGATTCCTGGCACACTGTAAGGAGTTTCATGTCACCCTTCTGTACATTTAATACATTAAAAAGACATGAGATTCCTGACATGCTGAAAGGTATTTCATGTTACCCTATTTTAGCATTGATACATTTAGGTGATGTCAGATTCCTGACATCTGTAAGGAATTTCATGTTACCCTTTCTCTAGCTTTGATATATTAAGATGACATGAGTTTTTGTGACATGATATAACGAGTTTCAAATTGCACCTTCTTTAGCTGTGATAAGTTAAGCGACGTGAGATTCCTGACATGCTGGAGGCAGTTTCATGTTACCCCTTCTTAAGCTTTGATATTAATATGACATGAGATTCCTGACATGATGTCATGAGTTAAACTTTATACCTTCTTTAGCTTTGATAACTTAAGGTGACATGATATTCCTGACGTGTTGTAATGAGTTTCATGTTACCCTTTCTTTATACAAAAAGTGACACGAGAGTTCTGAATGCTGTATGGAGTTTCATGTACCTCTTTTTTGGGTTGATGCCTTAAGGTGGCATGTGATTCCGGACATGCTGCTAGTTCAGATGAGACTCCTTATATGTTATAAAGCGTTTTATTGACCACGTCTTTAGCGGTGATATCGTAAAGTAAAATGAGATACCCGACATGCTAAAAGGAATTTTATGTTACCCTTTTTTGTTTCGAAACGTTAGGGTGACATGAGATTCCTGACATGCTGTAAGGAGTTTCATGTAACCACTTCTTTAGCTTTGGTACATTTAAGTGACATGGATTTCCTGACGTGTTGTAAGGAGATTTATGATACCAATTCTGTATTAGCTTTGATACATAAAAGTGATGATTCTGATATGTTGTAAGGCGTCTCATGTTACCACGTCTTTATCGTTGAAACAGTAAGGTGACATAATATTCCTGATATGCTGTAAGGAGTTTCATGTTACTCTTTCTTTAGCTTTGATACATAAAAGTGACACGAGAGTCCTGCCATGCTGTATGGATTTGCATGTTATCTCTTTTTAGCGCCAATACCTTAAGGTGACATGAGATTCCTGACATGCTGTATGAATTTGAATAGTTTCTCGTTTTAGCGCCAGTACCTTAAGGTGACATGTGATTCTTGACATACTGTTACTCATTCTTAAGCTTTGACACATTAACGTGACACGAGGTTCCTGATATGTTATAAAGATTTTCATTTTACCACATCTTTAGCGGTGATATATTCAAGTGAAATGAGATTCCTGACATGCTGAAAGGAATTTTATGTTACCCTGTTTTTGTTTCGAAACATTAAGGTGACATGAGATTCCTGACATGCTGTGAGGCATTTCGTGTAACTACATGTTTTGCCTTGATATATTAAGGTGAGATGAGATTCCGGACATGCTGTAAGGAGTTTCATGTAACCATTTCTTTAGCTTTATTTCATTTAAGTGACATGAATTTCCTGACGTGTTGTAAGGGATTTAAAGTAACCCTTTCTTTAGCTTTGATATGTTGAAGTGACATGATGATTCTGATATGTTGTAAGGAGATTCATGTTACCACGTCTTTAGCGTTGATACATTAAGGCGTAATCAGAGTCCTGACGTGCTGTAAGGAGTTACATGTCACCCTTTTACTGTTGAAACAGTAAGATGACATAAGATTCCTGATATGCTGTAAGGAGTTTCATGGTACCCTTTCTGAGCGTTAATACATTTAGGTGACATGAGATTCCTGACATGCTGTAAGGAGTTTCATGTCACCCCAATAGTTATCCCTTGTTTAGATTGAATTCATTAAACTGACATGAGGTTCCTATGTTACAATGAGTGCCATATCACTACGTCTTTAGCAGTGATACATTAAGGTGACATGAAATTTCTGACGCGCTGTAAGGAGTTTTATGTCACCACTTCTTCAGCGTTGATACATTAAGGTGACATTAGATTTCTGATATGGTGTAAGGAGTTTCATGGTACCATTTATTTTGCTTTGATACATTAAGGTGATATGATATTCCTGACATGTTGTAAGGAGTTTCATGTCACACTTACTTTATAGTTGATACATTAAAGTGACACGATGAGTCTGATATGTTGTAAGGAGGTTTATGTTACCACGTCTTTAGCGTTGATACTTTGAAGCGTCATGGGATTCCTGACATGATGTAAGGAGTTTAATGTCACCCCTTTTAGTGTTGAAACAGTAAGGTGACATGAGATTCCTGATCATGTCACCCCTTTAGTTTTGAACAGTAAGGTGACATTAGATTCCTGAAATGATGTAAGGAGTTTCATGTCACTCCGTTTAGTGGTGAAACCGTAAGGTGACATGATATTCCTAATATGCTGTAAGGAGTTTCATTTTATCATTCCTTTAGCTATGTTACATTAAGGTGACATGAGATTCCTGACACGATGTAATGAGTTTCATGTCACCCCAATAGTGTTGAAACATTAAGGTGACTTAATATCCCTGAAATTCTGTAAGGAGTTGCATGTTATCTCTTTTAAGCCTTGATACATTAAGGTAACATGTTGTTCCTGACATACTGTAAGGAACTTAGGGATATCCCTTCTTGAGCTTTGATACATTAAAGTGGCATGAGCTTCCTGGTATGCCATAAGGAGTTTTATGTTACCACATCTTTAGCGGAGATACTTTCAGGTGACATTGGATTTCTGAAATGCTTTAAGGAGTTTCATGTTACCCCTTCCTAAGTTTTGACACATTAATGTGACAAGAGATGCCTTACATAATTCAATAAACGTCAAGTTACCCCTGTTTAGATTCGATGTTCAAATATTATAAATCTTTTCAGCTGAGTCTGAGATCGTTCTCAAGTTTTTGATTGGTCAGATTTGAGTAAATGTTTGAGTACGATCTCAGACTCAGCTGAAAAGATTTATGACCTTTGAACCTGTTGCTTGGCATCTGACTTTGATCCAAATTGTTAGCATGTGTAACCTTGCTTGACAGAGAAGAACTTGATCTCATGATAATTCGACATTTTATTTATTAGATGCGTCCTGTTGATAGTGCAATGATCCATAGTTACTCGGTGTCTGATCATAATCAAAAAGCTTGACATTCGTAAACTACATGTGTGTGTATTGTAGGGGGTCTTTTATGTTCTTATTTAAAAAAATATAACGCGATCTGGGACTAAACTATAAACAAATGTTTTATGTTGACAGGACGTCTGCAATAATTGCAAGCACATGCCTATTTGACCAGCCATCAACAAAGGCATAGCCCCGACATAAGTGTGCAAGCCAAATCCCTATATAGTGATAAGGTCTACGAAACGACTTTAGGTTTACTATATAAATCAAAATATAACTAAATCACGCTAGGGGGCGTGAGTAGTGTTGCACATTCAAAACCGAGTCTGCAATTTTCTCTTTTTGTGTTGCAAGTTTTGCTTTCGGGGGATCATCACCCTTCAGAATTTACTATATACGTCGACGAACGGGAGCGTCGACGATGCAACCGTAAATCCTTTCAAACATTATTTCAAATATGAAACATACCTTGTGTTGTATTTGATTAGATGATTTTGATGATTTCAAGTCACTTTTAACACTCGTTTTTAGTCATATCGCGACGTCCAGCTTATTATGGCCATGGATGTCTCCTTGTATTGATGTATGAGTACACCATGGAAGCAATATACTGGAGCCAGCTACAGAATGGCTTCATTTCCGGGTTCAAAGTTCCAAATATGTTAAGGGTACATTTACAATGCTGAATTTCAAATGGACTGACCCATTTTCTTGACCAGTTTACATATACTCTTGAGAAATTTGTTCTCAAAATATTTATAAGTACGACAACAGTGCATATCTTGATTAGCGGGCTCCATCAGGGACCTTCTGATCAGGGTCTACACTGCTTGCAAACGATGTATATATACGGTTCAATCATTGTAAGAGTAAAGCTGCTAAAACATGACATCATAGCTGGAATAACATGTTGTCCTGGACTTAATCAGAATGTAGCCTACTAAGTACACCATAGTGTGAATTGAAATATTCATAAAATGCTTCTGATGTTTGTTCTAGCAAAGACAGTTTGATGAAATGCTCTTAGCACTAAGGTTGTCCATCAGGTAAATATAGAATGTAAATTGAACAACAACATATTTTAAGTTTTTCATCTAATTTAATTGTGTCAGCAAAACAGTTTCGTACACTGTCATACTACAGGCCTGTTTAACATCGTATATCAAAAGTTCAACCAAAGGAAGTCACATGGCATAGACCATACAGTAAGGTCTCAATAATAAGACAAACGCATAAAAAGGGCTTGATTTCAGTGTTCAACCATTTGCTCCATGGTCAAATATTTAAATAACCTAGGTTATATTGTGTTTAAGGCAATCCTGCTTAAAGCAAGATGAAAGTAAAACAGAAATTTCATTAGAGAGCTTTCTGCTTTACTTTTATCTTGCTTTAAGCTGCCACTTTTATTCAACATCATGTTTGATTAGTGGTACCTATACGGAGGATTAGATAGAGGAGCTCGAAAACACTTGTATGAATAAACGGGTTAATGTAGGTGGTTGTTTAGCTCGTTCTCTCTTAGATTTGTTTTAGACCTAACCTCTTTGAATAAATCTACCGAAAAGGAGCATTAACTATGGAAAAGGAGAATTTTAGAATTGTGTAGTTTTGAAACCATTTTGAGAAATAGTGCATTGCTCCATAGGAGCAAATGCTCTATTTGTCACAATGGTTTCAACATGTGACTTTTACAGACGCACCAAAATGTGTAACTAAGAGGGAATGTGTTAAAACATATGATAGCCTAATGCAGGACAAAAGTAATGCAGATATATTCTTCAGAAGCTCTCTGTATTACTTCTTTACTGCATTCAGCAGTCACCTTTTTTACCGGTGACCATTCTTACCTATAAGTATGTCGTCAAAGAGATGGAGTACTGTACATACAAATAAGAAAAACAAGTGGGGATTGCTACAATTTAATTATTAATGGCCAATACAACAGAAACTACAATGCTGTACCCATGTCCTGCAAACAAGCAGCACAAACAAATGATTTTGTCTGCATTCCGGACTCTGCCAGTTGCTCTCCAACACAATGACGTTTTGTGAATGGATCTGTCACACTTTGTACACTGCATCTGTTAATGAAAAAGAAACAGTCGTCATTTTTCTGATGCGTTATAAATGTTCTCTTGAGATCATATCATGAACATATAAGATTCAAAAGAAAATGTCACCTAAATGTATCTACCCTAAAGAAGGAGCAACAATAAACTTCTTACAGCCTAACAGGAAGCTCCTGTCATCTTAATGTATCCATCCTAAAGAAGGGGTAACACGAAACTACTTACGGTGTAACAGGAGTATCATGTCACCTTTAATGTATCCACCCTAAAGACGGGGTAACATGAGATTCCTTACAGCGTAGCGGGAATGTCATGTCACCTTAATGTATCCACCCTAAAGAAGTGGTAATATGAAAAATCTTTCATCTTAATAGGAATGTCAGGTCACCTTCATGTATTAACCCTAAAATGGGTAACATGAAACTCCATACAGCGTAACAGAAGTATCATGTCACCTTAATGTATACACCCTAAAGAAGTGGTTACATGAAACTCCTTACAGTGTAACAGGAATCCCAGGTCACCTTAATGTATCTCCCCTAAAGAATGGTTTACATGAAACTCATTACAGCGTAACAGGATCTCGTGTCACCTTAATGTATCAAAGCTAAAGAAGGGGTAACATGAAACTCCATACAGCATGACAGGAAGCTCATGTCACCTTAATGTATCCACCTTACAGAACGGTAACATGAAACTCCTTACAGCATGACAGGAAGCTCATGTCACCTTAATGTATCTAACTTTCAGAAGGGCAACATGAAAATCCTTACAGCATGACAGGAAGCCCATGTCACCCTAATGAATCAAAGCTAAAGAAGTAGGTAACATGAAACTCCTTACAGCGTTGCAGGAATCTCATGTCACCTTAATGTATCTACCCTGATTAAAGGGTAACATGAAACTCCTTACAGCATGACCGGAAGCTCATGTCACCTTAATGTATCCACCTTACAGAAGGGTAACATGAAAATCCTTACAGCAGGACAGGAAGCTCATGTCACCTTAATGTATCCACCTTACAGAAGGGTAAGATGAAACTCCTTACAGCAGGTAAAAACCAACGATGGGATTACATGAGACTCCTTACAGCATGTCAAGAATCTCATGACACCTGGGTGAAGCAAAGCTAAATACGTGGGGGTAACATGTAACTCCTTCCAACCTGCCAGGAATCTCGTGTCAATTTAACGTATCCACCCTAACGAAAAGGTAACATGAAACTCCTTATACAGCAGGTAAAAACTAATGAAGGGGTAACATGAAACTCCTTACAGCAGGTCAGGAATCTCATGTCACCTTTAATTAATCAAAGCTAAAAAGAAGTAGGTAACATGAAACTACTTACAGCGTAACAGGAATCTCATGTCACCTTAATGTATCTACCCTAATTAAGGGGTAACATGAAAATCCTTACAGAATGACAGGAAGCTCATGTCACCTTAATGTATCCACCTTACAGAAGGGTAACACGAAAATCCTTACAGCATGACAGAAAGCTCATGTCACCTTAATTAATCAAAGCTAAAGAAGTGGGTAGCAGTAATCTCATGTCACGACCATAATTAGGGGTAACATGAAAATCCTTACATCATGTCAGGAACGTCATGTCACCTTAATTTATCAACCTTATGGAAGGGTAACACGAAACTCCTTACAGCAGGTAAAAGCCAATGATGGGGTAACATTAAACTCCTTAAAGCAAGACAGGAAGCCCATGTCACCTTAATGTATCCACCTTACATAAGGGTAACATGAAAATCATTACAGCATGACAGGAAGCTTATGTCACCTTAACGTATCCACCCTAAATAAAAGGTAACATAAAATTCCTTGTACAGCAGGTAAAAGCTAATGAAAGGGGAACATGAAACTCCTTAAAGCAGGCCAGGAATCTCATGTCACCTTAATGAATCAAAGCTAAAGACGTAGGTAACATGAAACTCCTTACAGCGTAACAGGAATCTCGTGTCATTTTAATGAATCTACCCTAAATAAGGGGTACCATGAAAAGCCTTACAGCATGACAGGAAGCTCATGCCACCTTACAGAAGGGTAACATGAAACTCATTGTACAACAGGTAAAAGGTAATGAAATGGTTACATGAAACTCCTACCAGCATGTCAGGAATCTCGCGTCACCTTAATGTATCCATCCTAAAGAAAGGGTAACATAAAACCTCTTACAGCAGGTCAGGAATCTCATGTTACCTTAATGAAGCAATGCTATAGAAGTGGGTAACATGCAATTCCCTCCAGCATGTCAGGAATCTCATTTCACCTTAATGTAGCCATCCTAAAGAAGGTATTACATGAAACTCCTTACAGCGTAACAGAAATCTAATGACACCTTAATGTATCTACCCTAAATAAGGGGCAACATGGAACTCCTTACAGCATGACAGGAAGCTCATGTCACCTCAATGTATCCAATCTAAAGAATATGTAACATGAAACTCCTTGTACAGCAGGTAAAAGCTAATAAAGGGGTAACATGAAACCCTTACAGCAGAACAGGAATCTCATGTCACCTTAATGATTCAACGTTAAAGAAGTGGGTAACATAAAACTCCTTCCAGCATGGCAGGAATCTCATGTCACCTTAATGTAGCCATCCTGAAGAAGGGGATGCATGAAACTCCTTACAGCGTAACAGGATTCGCATGTCGCATTAATGTATCTACACTAAATAAGGGTTAGATCTAACATGAAATTCCTTACAACATAACAGGAAAACCATGTCACATTAATGTATCCACCCTAAAGAAGGGTTACATGAAACTCCTTCCAGCATGTCTGGAATCTCGTGTTACCGTAATAAATGGATACATACTAATGACAAAATGAAAGGTCTTACAATATGTTACAGGATGAAAGTTTGGAAACCAACCCGATTTCTTTTAACCTTTCCCTCATATTAACGCCTTTTCACGCATTTGCAAACAGAGTAGACCCAGATCAGAAGGCTCCTATAGGAGCCGCCTGATCAGGGGCTGCTGTGTTCGCTAATGGAATTCGATAGTTCTGTATATTTACTTTCTAAACTGGCTATAATGTTATTTTACCTATGAATATTCAGTAGATATTGCAATTTGGAAAAAAAACACCAAAGAACAGAGAAAGGGTTAAAACTAGATCTAGAAACAATCTTACCAGGACACAAATGTACGCAACGATACACGTTTAAATGATTCCAGCAAACATTCCAATAATTTGTCAGTTTCTAGGTATCCTGTAGAGAATTGATCGTCACATTTTGCGTTTTTCAAACAAGGTGGTGGCCACTGTCTGTCGTCCATTGCTTTCCTTTTAAATAGTAAAATCCCGCTAAAACGTAGCTATTTTTGGAACGTTACTATATTTAGATGACACACAAAATGATCATGTCACAAACACACAGAGGATACATGAAACACCGTCGATCTAGCGCGACCCATTTTTGGAGCATCACCAAACAGTGTCAAACAGTATGATTCCTGTTGAAACCCCGCGTTACTCGGCGTTTTATCCAAATTGTTTGCAAATCCCAGTTAGGTTACATTTAGTAGGGAAATGGTAACTGGCAAAGACATACAAAGTGCAATAAAGGGTCGCTAATAAGACCACTTAACCCTTAACTCCATAAATAAGCATTTCTACGATTTTACAAACAGAGCAGACCCTGATCAGACGGCTCCTACAGGAGCCGTCTGATCAGGGTCTGCTCTGTTTGCCTATGATATAATATAAATATGGTGCTACACTTTCTGTCCTGGACAAGCATGTTTGTACTCATATGATTTAATAGCAATGAATCTAATCAATATTCATGAAGTCGTTATTTATTACATAGTTATTCATGGAATGAAAGGTTCATATAAGAATAGAGCAGAACCTACCCTAAGCGCCCTTTCATTTAGTATTCATAGTACTGTTTAGTATTAAAGAGAAAAGGATTGCTTAATGCAGGTCAATAGTAATGCAGAATGAGCTTTCTGCATTACTTTTGACCTGCATTAAGCTACCACTGCCTTACAAATCCATAATTAGACCTCTTTTGATGGCCGCTTAAGGCAGGCACTACTGTTTTGCTTAATTATTTATAAATCAGGGCAAACGTTGTGCAGTAAGCTCCTATAGGAAAATTCTGTTTTACTTTTACCCTGCTTTAAAGTCATAGTTTGTCCATATTTCGTATAATTCAATCAATACCAAAAGTTATGCACATATTCATATCGTAAAATAAGGCACACATCCCTTTTTTCAACAGTATGTATATATTCAGATCAAGTACTAGCGATACATGTATCTCTTTAGAAAATCGCCGACTTCATAAGGGAAGAACAACTTAGGGTTAGGGCTTGCACGGATATCAACGGATATCAACGGAAATGTTCAGTCAATCTTCGATTTCGGAACAACACTATGATTTTTTTTTCTTCAAAAATAAACAAATAGCTGAAAGTGTCAGTCGAAAGAGTGAACACGCCACAGGAGAATGTCTACTGTCTAATATATCGGGTACGTCAGGTACACAATACCACTTTTTAAAAAAGGGGATAAATCCATACCATCTAAATATAGACCTGTCTCTCTGCTTAGTTGCTGTGGTAAATTGTTCGAACGAATCGTTTTTAAACATATGTACAACTTTCTCTTAGGTTATAACTTGATATACAAGTACCAATCAGGGTTTCTTCCAAATCACTCTACTGTCTACCAGTTAATTGATATTGTTCATCATATCTGCCAATCATTTGATAACAGACAACACTCTTGCATGGTGTGTTGTGATATTTCAAAAGCCTTTGATCGAGTATGGCATAACGGTCTTACTTTTAAACTAAAGGAAAATGGCATTAATGGGTGTCTTTTAATATGGCTGACCAATTACCTAAGCAATAGATGCCAGAAAGTTGTTCTTCGTTCTTCTATTTCTGCTGTAAGAACAATATCAGCTGGTGTTCCACAGGGATCTGTCTTAGGACCTCTTTTATTTTTAATTTTCGTTAATGATATAGCTAATTCGCTACTAAGCTTTACAAGATAGTTTGCGGACGATAGCTCTCTATACATATCTGCTACCTCCTTAAATGACATTGAATGTATTTTAAACCACGATCTTGAATTAGTTTCCGCTTGGGCTATAATTTGGCTTGTTAATTTTAACCCTGCCGAAACTGAAGCAATGATGTTTTCATTTAGAAATCACGACATGCGACCCAATTTAGTTTTTGAAGGTACTGCTATACAATTTGTTAACTGTCATAAACACTTAGGTGTCACCCTAAATTTGAACGGCCAGTGGAATGATCACATTGATAATATACTTCAATCTGCTTCCAAACAAATTGGAATTATGAAAAACATTAAATTCACTTTGAGCAGAAGGGCCCTAAATCAAATTTACCTTTCTTACGTACGGCCAATACTAGAGTATGCTTCTGTTGTCTGGGATGGTTGTTCCGCAAGCTGTGCAGATACTTTAGAAAAATTACAAAACGAAGCAGCCCGTATCGTAAATGCCTTAACCAGATCGGTATCTCTAGAAAATCTATATAGAGAATGTGGATGGGAATCACTCGCTAGTCGACGAAAGTTTCAAAAACTCTGTTTTATTTATAAGGCCTCTCATAACATGGCTCCTTCATATAACAATGATTTGATACCGCTGAACGTAAGGGAACTAACTCGCTATACATTAAGAGATGACGGTGATATCGAAGTGCCTTTCTCACGCACGTCAGTCTCAAAAAGATCGTGCATCCCATCTTTAATAGCACTATGGAACAACATCAGTCCAGACACCAGAAATTTGGATACATTAAGCTCATTTAAAATGTCATTACGAAATAATTTTAGTAAGTATAACGTTCCATCTTATTACTATTTCGGAGATAGGTATTTGTCAGCTATTCACGCCAGAATTAGGAACAACTGCAGTAATCTGAATGATGATCTTTTTAATAACCATCTGAGTCAGAATCCTTTATGCGAACGTTCATATGAAGTAGAACATGCCAAACATTACCTTTTTCAATGTAGAATTTTTTCGAAACCAGAGACTTAACCTATTTCGTGCTACACAATGGTATCATCCTCTGTTAACCCTTTACCTGATAGAAGCGGCTTTTAGCGTGTTTGATTTATTCCTCCGCTGAAGAAAATAGTTCAAATTCATACAGTTATGAACATATTGCATAATAAATATTTTCTATATCCTAGTAGGTGGTAGCTTAAAGCAGGCTGAAAGTAAAGCAGAATGCGCCTTAAGGCGCATTCTGCTTTACTTTCAACCTGCTTTAAGTGGTCATATGTCTTCAAAACTAGAAACAGGCTATTGGGTAAAGGGTTAATACCGAAATGTTTCTGTTCGGCAAACGAAATCTAAATGATGAAGACAATAAAAACATATTTGCTGCGGTACATTATTTTATAAAGCAATCACGGAGGTTTTAGCTCCACCTATAGTACAATTATTGATATTTGTTCCGACTCTTAGTATGATATTATATATTTTTTCTACACTTATGCTAAGATGTCTCACTTACAGAGATATTTTCGTATGCTAAGTGTCCTCTGATCGTACTACAATATACATGTTACCTCTCTGTCTCTTTCTCTCCCTCTCTCTCTCTCTGTTTCATAGAAACTTCTGTTAAAGTTCATAGTTTGTTTGCCATTACATGTATATATAAATGCTCTGTATGGGGAGGGTCAAATCTAATGTTGTAAGAATTTGTGACCTGACCCAACTGCCTCTAATATGGAAATACAATATGTTTTAACTAGGTACACGTAATTGATTTTTACGACACATTCAGTGTCTGGTGGACGTGTTTCCGTTGGTTTCCAAGGTGATAATTTTTCTCCTTTTTCCATACGAACAGCTCTTTCATTACCACGTGTTTTGGCACTAGATTAATTTTTAGTCACAGATATTCTGATTTTTACGCAAAATTGGAGAAGATTTTAACAGAATACATATCTAACTCATTCCTTTTGACGCCTCTGTAAAAGTATTTATTTGAAACCAATGACATAAATAGAGCATTTCCTCTATCGGAGTAAATGCTCAGTGCACCACAGTGGTTTTAAAACTACACAAATCTATGTTTTCCCTTTTATTTAATACTGCTCTTTTTTCAGTATATTTATTTAAAGGTTATATTTGAAATAGTCTAGGAGGGAATGAATTAAACCGCCCCTTGTTTTATAGTACGGGGTATAATAGGAGCTAAAAAACAATATATTTAAATCTAACGGAATGTTCAATTTTCCCAGTACGGAACAGTCAACTCATTAAGTGATTATTGAACTCCATGAATATTCATTTAAGAAATACCGAGAACGTGAAATTATTAAATGTCTGATACAGTTAAACCCATATACACAGGAATTATAGTAGAGAAGAATTTAGATGATTATAGGCTGGTGGCTGCTTGGTACAGGATGAACGCCTTGCAGTAATATCGAGGAGGAGCTTTCGACATTACTTTCAACCTGCAATAAGCTGCCACTTGTCTCCAACACTGTCTGTCAACAACACCGGAAAAAGCTACTAGTCGAAGCGAAGAAAGTGGTAAAACTGATCAATACCATGTAAGACAATCCTTTGTTATTTTAACTCTCATAATCTTAACCATCATAGATAAAGCACTCCCGGTCCATGAATATTTGATTACTTCACTCAGAGTTTAAACTCTTGCATAATTTGGCAATATCAGAATATTTAACCTGTAAAATGCTTCCCTAGTAGCGAGAAAAAGTCAACGCTACTTGATATTTGGGTCTTATTTAAGGAAACTTGTATATGTATATTCATGAATTAACTGCCGAATCGAAGCATATGAGTGTTTTGTTTTATGTACCAAAATTGTATTTTTGCATACATTGTGTGAGAAGATATTACAAAATTCATATTTATGATTGTATACGGCGAATAGTTGTTATGGTGTACGGCGAATAGCGTTACTGGTGATTTTAGTGTACGGCGAATAGCTTCAACAGTTTTCGAAAGAACATGCTTTAAATAAGGATGGTATCTTAGCCGACAGTGTCGAACAAGGATCCATGAGTTGAATTACATTAATAGGCTACTTAACAATTTAAGAAGTTTGCTTTAGAGTTGGCCAATGCGCTCATTCAAGTTGAAATTCCATTCGTAAATGTATTACTTATGGATTTTCATGAATACGTTTCCTGCTTTATGACAGCCAAGCATAAGATTTGTTTCTGCCAAAGAATATTGTAGAAACTGTCTTAACCGACCATCAAAAAGGTCCAATTATGGGTCTGTAAGGCAGGTGGTAGCGTAATACAGGCTACAATTAATACAGAAAGTTCCTATGAGTGTGTGTGTGTGTGTGTGTGTGTGTGCGTGCGTGTGTGCGTGCGTGCGTGCGTGCGTGCGTGCGTACGTGCGTGCCTGCGTGCCTGCGGCGTGCGTGCGTGCGTGCGTGCGTGCTTTCGTGCGTGCGTGCGTGCGTGTGTGTGTGTGTGTGTGTGCGTGTGTGTGTTATTGTATGTGTGTGCGCGTGTAAGTATGCACGTGCGCGTGTTTGTGTATGTGTGTGAGGAGGGGGTGGGGCTCCATCTATTATTAATCTGTGCTTCTGGTGTCTGCTGACGATTTAAGTACTTGGGCACGCACCTTTATCTGTAGCCCTAGCTTTATTAACCCTACGCTTGCTGAATTTTAAAATACATTTCTCCTTCTTTACCCATGCCCTGTTGTATAATTACATATATCTTCACTGTGTACAAGTATTTCGCTGTGCAATCACTGCTGTGGAGTGCACTGGTTGCACAATCAACTTGTAAAAAGTGCAGACCCTGATGAGACAGCTCCTGTAGTGGATCTTCACTATTTACAGGTAGGTATATTGACGTGAATAGCAAGCGAAGGGTTAATATTTTTAACTTGCTCTCCCACTTTCAGTATTTATACATAGAGGATCTTACATGAGCGTTCATTACTCATTGTTTTTATGAAACGAGTTTACTGTAATAGTATGACACTTAAAACAGCGAGCATCATATTCATTATAATAAACGAGTTTCATGAAAACAATTTGTAATGGACACGGGTGTAAGATTTATTTTATCACATTAGCCGTATAAAAGGCTATGACGGAAAGTATATAATATACTCTATATTATCTAATAATGTAAGCAAACAGTGTATATCCTGATCAGACAGTTCCTACAGGAGTACATATGTAAAGATGCACCGTTACTTACATGCATAGCTATGAAGTAAAAGGTTATACACTCATTATTTTACATTTATATTAACTCTTACTGTGCGGGACCCGAGTCACTAATGTCCTTTGCAAACAGTGTAGAATCAGATGAGAGGGCTCCTAGAGGAGCCCTCTCATCAGGGTCTGCACTGTTTGTCGTATTACAATTTTCTTTAGAAAACATCCCTAAATATTCACCATAAACTTGACCTATTTGAATTTTGGAATATTCTATTTGAAAATTCAGCGTTTTAAGGGTTAATCAGGTAAACGGATAATTGAGATGAGATAATATTGTTCAACAAGATTTTTGTTTTAATTTTAATATTCGAGTCATGTTATACAAGAACAGGAAACACTTTTTCGTGCAGCGTTGAATATCAGCACGATGGCCTAGAACAAGGTCTCTCGTCGTAAGCACTTCCGGTACAGTCATGGCTATTTCCGGTGCTGCAGTTCCTCTGTATCTGAATGACTCCCTGACCGCACGTGACACTGCACGCACTCGCTTCATAATAACTGCCCCAGTCTACAATGAGAGTGTTTTTGTTTTGTTTCACTGAATGTCGTTAACCCCGTTATTCGCAATCTAAATTAACTCGTTTACTCCCACGATCCCATATATGGGACGTAGGCAAACAGTGTAGACTCATAATGCGGCATCTGATCAGAGTCTACACTATTTGCTGATAGGAATTTCAATATAAAACAAAACGAAATTGAAAATTTAGGCCAGATACCCCTTAGATAAACAATGGACTAATCCAATACATGTATATACACATGGAAGAATCCACTGGGCGCAAAATGGGTTGAATAAGACGAAAGGTGAACAGCAAAAAGTGCACTGATAAACAGTCCGAAAGTAACACATACTGAAAGTCCATATTATAAATACACATAGGTGTCTTTAAAAGCAGATAGTTGCTTAATTCAGGACGAGAACATACAGGAACGTTCTGCATTACAGTCTTCTTGTATTGCTTTTTAATTTTTGCATAACTTTTGTCCTTAAGAACCTAGAATTAGAATTGTTTGTGTGGATACACCCGTCGGTAGCGAACAAAAAACTGTATGGGTCTTAAAGACAGGTAGTGGCTTAATACAGGGCGTTACTGTATTGTCAAAAGTGATCCTAATGTTTTCTACTAATTATGAGATCTTTATCAATATTCTGTCACCTGCTAAGCGCGACTTAAGTCTTTATTCTTTATACGTCTTTGAAAAACAGAGTAGATCCATATTTCCTGCAGGAGGCGTCTTACCTTAGTCTGCCCTGTTTGCATATGACATTATATAAATCTCATCTCTGTAGTTTTTGTCAAAGAAAACACCCGATTAATTTACATTAAGAAAATTCAGATAAAAAGCATTCTTGATGTCTTGAGTAGACTAAGTTTTTACAGCAGGAAAATGATAATAATTGCGCACTAAAGAGAGCTTGCATTTAGAACAAAACTGGCTAAGACTGAAACATACGGGGACAGTCCTTCACTTTACAGTTCTCCGTTTCAGAGACAGTCCCATGACAGTCTTTGCCACCGTGGGCGGGAGCCGGGTTGTCACAAGTTTGATGCCGTGTTCGATTTCCCATGTCACAGGTCTTAGAACATGTTCCCCATGCTTGCCATAGCGACCAAATACCATTAACTAGAAACGAGAAACAGATATAGACAGTTAAATCTTTTTCACCATAAATATTAATGCAAGTAGTTCATAGAAACAGATAAAGGTGCCTGCTCAAATATTAACTCATTCTCTTCTAAGCTATTTTTAGACCCAACCTTTTTTAATCAATCTACCGAAAAGGAGCATTAACTAGAGAAATAGAACAACAAATAAATTTTGTAGTTTGAAACCATTGTGATAAATAGAGCATTTGCTCCTATAGGAGCTAATGCTCTATTTATCACATTGGTTTCAAAATGTGTATTTTATAGAGGCGTAAAAATGCGTCACTAGGGGGTAATATGTTCAAATCGTTATTTCTCCTCCAAACCCTTTGTTGTGACCAATCTTTAGAATTATCTCGTAGATATGATTTTAAAGAGTAGTTATACAACATAGGGTTTTGTGGAAAAGTAAAATTCTTCCTGTGAAATTGTTTTAATTTACGCATCTTATCTGGACCTCTGTATGTACATGTATGACTATTCGTGGTGATTTGGATGTACGTTAAGACACCTATAAAGATAGACACCAAAATACCAAAAACTGGTTTTATGCTGTAGGTTAAAGGGATGTGGTAGCTTAATGCATGACGAAGGTTATACAGAAATATCATGCAGATACGTTCTGAATTACTTTCGACCTGCAGCAACCAACTGCTTTTAAATACACAGATGTTTAGTCATGAAAAAGGTCGCTGAATTGAGGCCTTCAGAGCGATCACCCAAATCAGGTATAATTCAGGAAGGTTTGCAGAAAGCTCCTGCAAGGATTTTCCGCTTTACTTTCGTCTTGTATTAAACAAACACTAGTGTTTATTCATAAAGTGGTCGCTTTAAAGGGGGTTAACTGTCCGGACAGATTCGGTTCATTGCAGCGAAAAACACACACCGTCCATTATGCAGTAAAACACACACCGTCCATTTTGCAGTAAAATACTCTTAAAGACATTACCCAGGTCCATTCAATGATTCCCCCCATTGTTCTCAATAGGCGTGAAAGTAACAGTAAAAGCATGATACAAGTGTGCAAAATATGGCAAGCCGTCTCATTCTGTCTAGAGAGGCCCCGACATACAATTAGTCAAGGGGAACACACTCAAAAGACCATTGTTGGTCAGAACCCAACAGAAGTTCAATCCTTTAAGAAGCCTACCACTAACAAACAAAGGGCCATATGCAAACAGGTTGGATCCAGATGAGACGTCAAGTAACCCGGCATCTTATCTGGATCCAAGCTATTTGACAGACAACATTTTCACAAATCTTTACAAACTATGAAGCACTTTCACATTTGAAGCAGACAAGCAATTTAGCAGATGAATATTTTATAAGGATTAAATACATTAAAAAAAACCTGAGCGCTTATGTATATCAGAGATAAAACTCTGGACATTTGGCCTGCAGTAGAATCCATTTAACCTGCAGTGGAGCAGAGCTATAATATGTTCAAAGGCGCCCTAATTAAAGCTGAGAATTCAATTTTGTCTTGTAGAGCTGGCGTTCATATATACATGCCATGTTTGTTTGTACAGTGGAGAAAACGTTATCATTTCCCGTTTAAACGTATCTATACGCAAATGCATTGAAGTAAAATGTAGAAAAATACACCTTGTTGAAATATCTCAAGATATTTTTTATCTGAGTGGCAAACCGTTTGGAGCCTGATCAGACGCCGGGTTACCCGGCGTCTGATCTGGCTCCTAACTGTTTGCAATGGAAATAATTGTTTTAGCATAAACACGTTTAATGGGAAAGAATAACGTTTTCTCCACTCTGTGTGTGTGTCTGTGTGAATGTGTGTGAAGGTCTCCTTTCTTTGGAATTATTATGACCAACGATTGTGTCCATGGAGTGGACCAGACCCCTGTTTTCCATATTGTTTCGCCCTACGTAGGTGTATTTTTTGTAATAACTCAAGAAACACTGCAAATAGAGTAATCACAGCATCTCTCGGTAAAGAATTGCTGAAATATGATTTTTCGTTAGTGTGGGTCAAGTACTTTCAGTGAAAAAAAAGACAGATTACATAGGGCAATACTTCCAAAAGAGATGTCCCACAGAGTTAGTATCCTTGGACACAGCTGCCTTTTCTCCCAACAAGGTCTATCAGAATATGTAAATACTGCTCAGAAAGTTATAATTTAACCCCTGCACCCTGCACTTGATCTCAA
Source organism: Azorinus chamasolen (assembly GCA_963576725.1). Taxonomy (NCBI): domain Eukaryota; kingdom Metazoa; phylum Mollusca; class Bivalvia; order Cardiida; family Solecurtidae; genus Azorinus; species Azorinus chamasolen. The sequence continues at coordinate 49,208,771 of OY755250.1, read as the reverse complement.
TGAGATATATTTGTATGTGGAGTGTCATGAATGTAGGTTGAGCACTTTAGAAGACATTCACAGGCCGAACGGACAAAGCGGGGCCTATATTCTCCTTCTTATAGTTTCAGGGAGCATAATAAAAAATAAAAACATATACTGCATTAGTGACAATCTAATCATTTCCAAATCATCAAATATAAGAGACGGGCCTCACAAGGAACGCTCCAGTGGTTCTTGACAGGCAGACTGCTATAGCTCTTACCATGTGCCGCATGCTTTTTCACAGGTTAGCTGTACAGACCCAAGCCGGCCAAGGGAATGTCTTTAACCGGAATTGTGATAGAGAAGAATCTAGATTCCTATAGGCAGGTGACTGCCAAATGCAGAGAGCTTTCTGCATGACTTTCACCTTGCATTAAGCTGCCACCTGTCTCTAAGTCTAAGATCGACAGTTATACTAATTTTAACGTCCGGTTTACAGGTATTTTACTGTAGCAGGAACCAATGTGTCAGTATGACAAATTTACAATAATACCTGGACAGGGTGTGTCGTTGCACGTCTCTGTCTTCAATGAAGGCCCAGTGCAATCCTCTTCGTGGCCAGAGCTGCACCGCCTTATGCCCTGTTTACTTCCGCTTCCGCACGTGACGGAGCAAGGTCCATAGAACCAGACCGACCAAACTGCAATCAAGTTAAGGTAAAATCTCGATTATTCGAATTTTCTGTATAGAGGAATTCAGACTCTTTTAGGCAGCTGGCTGGGCAGCTGGCTGCTTAAGAGGAGCTTAAGCTTACTGACCTAGAGGAGCTTTCTGTCTGACGTTCACCCTACATTAAGCTGCAGCCTGTCTTAACGATCGATAATAATACGTAATTATTGTTCGAATAATTAATATTTTAGTGTTCGAATAATCGAGATTTAACTGAGAGAGTTGTCAGTATCTAACATTTCTTACTCTTATGTGTAAATATTTTAACTGCTTCAGTACCATGAGGACGGGTCTATGATACGGTATGCAAACAGTTTGGATCCTGGTGGGACCCCGCGAAATTCGGTATATCATTCAGAGCCGACCTGTTTGAAACACCATTCATCGTGTTATGAATGATTTAAAGAAATATCCACTATAAAAATGAAAGTAGACGACAATGTGTCTAGCAGACGAAAATGCTAGTATCTAGGAGACTAGGAGCACCCTGATCTATGTCTACACTGTTCAAGCATGCCCTGGTTTGAATGGGTTTAAATCGGGCCTACCTGGACAAGGTCCATTGTCACATGATGTTGACTCGTTGACATGTCCGACACACGGACCAGTACAGGAAGACCGGTTGGTGCAGATACGAGTCCGAGTCTTCGTTCCAGTCGAGCAACTAGCAGAACATACTGACCAAACTCCCCAACTAGACCAGTGTGCATCTCCTAAAAATCGGAGCAGACCTAAACTTAACAGCCGGGCCTATTGTTATATAAACTTAGCATTGGGGCTACAGATTGTTGAGGCAAATGTTCAAGTCATGTGGTCGCTGTTTCCTCATCAACGCCGTTTCCTTACAAACGCTTCTCCACGCCTTTGCAAACAGAGTAAACCCAGATCAGAGGGCTACTGTAGGAGCAGTCTGATCATGGTCTGCTCTACTTATGGAATTATACTATATCCTATTCTACAGTTGTACCAGTGCCACAGAATCATGTCTACAGTGTTATCGTAAAAATAAATCAGCTTAATAAATATCAGTGATGTCAGAATAGTTTACATGAATATGCAATAGGGAAAGTTTTAATAAGTTCAAAGGTCAAACGAATGTAACCCAATCACTGAATAACGAAAGTCAATATCTTTATCTTGCTAGAAAAATGGTCGTCTGTTCAATCTCTCGTCATTAACGTTATTTAAAGATGTATGTGTGCTAATTTCCGCAAATTTTGCATTTCAAACTGACTTCGGAATCGGAATCTAAGTACCTTATCACTTTTTACCACTAAACAGTACGGTTAGTAAATGGTTGTTTGTGTCAAAATAATCGAAACATTGATTGTTACGGAAACTAACGGAACAGCGTTCGCCATTGGCCGGAATCTGTCGTAAGATTCAAATTTACATACCGGAAATAATAATTCGATGTATATGTAGGTCAACAACGAGTGTCAGCCATTGTAGATGTGATAACAACCTAATTAATAATGAAAGCGTTGTTCCGATATAGAATCGGAGTAATTCAGAACTTGGCCGATGATGTCCGCTGATTTCCGTACAAAATCCCCGTTTCTAAAAAGAGGCTCCTTTTTAATAATTAAGCAGTATTCGGATAACGACAATATTTAGCTGAACAAATATATCCTGTCGGAAAATGGGTTGTAAGCATTATTTTTATTGTATGTATACGTGTACAGCTTCTGGTGTTAATTGATTAATACGAAAAGTGCGCATACTAATCTTTAAACGTATTTAAAATGTCATATCTTCCTAAACTGATCTTTTGCATTTTTCACTTTTTTTCTGGTTCATAGGAGCGTTTGGGGAACTATTGACCAAGTATCAAACAGTTTTGATCCTGATGAGACACAGAGATGCATTTCATATAGATCCAAACTGTAAATGCAAACCCAGGCTTAGTCACTAAGACAGTTTTTTTTGCTAGTTGTGTCACCTGAATTATAGCTGTTTGCAAATGATAGGCCGATTTCAGCACGGTAAGACAAAGCTAATAAGATGCGTAAATTTAAGCACTGTGAAGACTATTTATTTCTCCACAAAACCTAATTACATGACCACTCTTAAGAATCGTCTCTTCGAGCGGTCACGGTAAAGGTTTGGTGAAGAAATGACGAATTTGTAGCTCTGGTATATGGAGTTGAGGTTTATGGAGTACCTTTGCAGGAGTTGATGCACAAACTTGTTTCTTTTGAGGATCCACTACAATGTTTACCACCATGTTCCGGAAGTGGTTTGTCACACAGCCTCGTTCTGGTTTTATTTCCGGTACAACACGTGACCGAGCATGCGCTATACGTTGACCAGTGTCCCCAGTGTCCATTGACTGTCGAATAGTGATATATACTGTACTATGACTACGGGAAGCCAGTGCAGTGACATTTGCAGTCAGTGCATACTTAGATCAGTGGACTCTCTGAGGAATTCTCTGATCAGGATATACACATTTTGTCATCCAGCATTCTCTAGCACACTAAAGCCTTTCCTCCAGATGCTATTTTTAGATCCAACCAATTTGAATAAATCTACCGAAAAGGAGCACTTACTAGAGAAAAAGAAAATGTTAGAATTTTGTAATTTGAAACCATTTTGATAAATAGAGCATTTGCTCTTATAGCCACCTGATCAGTTCCTCACATCATTGTTAACACTTTTTCTGTTCCATGCTTATTTCAAATTTCAATACATACTGAATATTCATGTACAAATTAGAGAAAAACACCTCTAATGCGACCACCAAAAAGGGGTATATTTCTGGGTGACAGAGGCAGTTGTAGCTTAATGCAGGACGAAAGTTATGCAGAAAGCTCCTATAGGAGCTTTATGCATAACTTTCGTCATGCATTAAGCAACGGCCTGCTTAAAAAGACAGCTATGGCTAAGTGTTAAGTGGTCGCATTAGAGGGGTTCTACTGTAGTTATAATAAAATATTGAACGTGGAATATTGTAGCCATTTTAGAAGGTAAAAACAGAGATTTCAAATTCCAATTAGTAAACAGAGCAGACCCTGATCCTATAGGAGATTGGTTTTACTGTATGTTAGTCCAGACTTTGATACATGTACATATTCAAGATACTTACACCTAGCAACATACGGATTTGGGATCAAGGCAAACAGAATTCGCAAACAGAGTAGACACATACCAAACGGCTTCTCTAGGAGCCGTCTGATCAGGATCTGCTCTGTTTGCTCTTGAAGTGATATAGATCTGAGTTTATAGTTTGTTTCAAAGCAAAACATCATAAAAACACAGGCATGATGTAGTTATGTTTATACATGAATATTGAATATATGCACCTTTCTACCACTTTGCGAACAGTGAAGACCCAGATCAGACCACTCCTGTTGGGACTGCCCTGTTTGCTTATGATATAATATAGATTCTGCTACAGCCATACAATCATGTGACCATGCGCTATGATACAAATTAATCTACAGTAAAACCTCTCTATAACGACCACTAAATTACATCAAGTATTTTGTGTTAAAGGCAGGTGGCTGTTTCAAGCAAGGTGAGAGTAAAACAGTTCTGTTTTACCTTCACCTTGCTTTAAGCAGCCACCAGCTAATTCACGCAATTTAGTGGCCGTTATAGAGAGGTTTTACTGTATTTAATATCCATGATGTAATTATTTCTTACATGAATAGTCAAGGAGTAATTATATAAAGGAATAATAAAGAAGATTCACTAGCTAGGGCATGGCGACAGAATATTTAGTTAGAGCTAGAGATACAGGTACGTGATCAACTACTAAAATCGTCATTTCTCCACCAAACCCTATACTGTGACCACTCTTTAGAATGGTCTCAAAGAGACGATTCTAAAGAGCGGTTACAGTATAGCGTTTGGTGAAGAAAAATTCTTGAAAATGTGTAAATTTCCATATCTTATCTGGATCTCTGAATTGTATATTGAACAGGCAAAAATAAATAAAGACGATGCACTCACTAGGGCATGCAGACAGGCAGGATTTCGAATCGCTCGAATGTCCGGAGCACTTGTGGCCGCCATAGGCTGGAGTTGGGTTGGTGCAAGATCGGGTTCGTGTCCTGTGGCCTGTTTTCCCACAACTTTCAGAGCAAGATGACCAATGACTCCATGAAGACCATCTGCCATCCCCTAATACAGTGAAAATACTCTAAAGCAACCATTATATGGAAATGGCCTAAGGTGTTCATTTTTTGTAAAAAAAAAAAGTTTGTTGCTAAATGCAGGACGAAAGTAATGAAGGATGCTCCTACGGGACCGCCCTGCATTACTTTCGTCCTGCATTGAACTACCATCTGCTCTTAACCATTAAAAATTAACTCAAAAAATGCGCGGTCACACACCTCTGCAAACACAGTAGACCGAGACCCTGTAAAAACCGTCTGATCGTCTACACTGTTTGCTTATCAAATAATACAGTTCATCTTCTACAGTGTTTCATATGTCCTATGTGATGTCATTAAAACATTTACTCCCAGTGGATTCTTCCATGCTTATATATTGGAATAGTCCATCTTTTATCTAAGGGATATCTGGTCTAAATTTCATTTTTGTTTTGTTTTATGTTGAATTTCCTATCAGAAAACAGTGTAGACTCTGATCAGACGCCGCATTATGCGGCGTCTGATCAGAGTCTACACCGTTTGCCTACGGTCCATATATGGGATTGTGGGAGCAAACGGTTTAAGTATTATTCATTATGTCATTTAATTTCACATGATTAATCATGAAGTAAATGGTTAAAAGGCCCAGAAACAGACATTTTGTAGTTACATTACAGGGACATACTGTATTCACTTACGTGAGCACATGACGTTTTTACCATGGTAGAAACGAGTGGTCTAGATAAGTGCGTAAATTCTAATTTTGTTAATCTATAAGCAAAACAAGCTGACCTTGTGACGTTAGTGGCTCATTTCTCACACTTAATGGGTAAATAATAATTTATACATATGTATGTTAATTAATAAATTGTTTTAAAAGGTACTGGCATGTAAATGTCTTTTTCAGTATAGAGGAAGTTTACTTGTTACGAATAAACATGAACTCACTAGGACATGCATATGAGCAATAGTTCGTAGTACTGGAATGTCCAGAACACTGGTGGCCGCCATAGGCTGGTGCTGGGTTGGTGCAGGTTCGGGTTCGATACCTGTGTCCAGTTTTTCCACAACTCACGGAGCAGGAAGACCAGTGGCTCCATGATGACCATCTGCCGTCCTCTATCATTCATATATATTTAAACCTTTACTTGATCAATGTTTGAAATGAAATGATGACATCATAAATATTTTTGTTTAAATATTAACCATTTTCTCCATACACCGCCTTTCTAACACCTTTGCAAACAGTATAGGCCCAGATCAGACGGCTCCTATAGGAGCCGTCTGATCAGGGTCTGCTCTGTTTTCTTCTTGATTAATAAATATCTGATTCTATAGTTCTTACTTTAGCAACAATTTCATCTATTAATATCTTTTAAAATCAATCTAATTAATATTAATGATTTCTTTATTTCTTACATGAATATTCATGGAGTAATAGGTTAATTAGCTTCAGTCTTATAGTGGCGATGTGATAATAAAACCTTTAGACTATATGACAGAAACTGTAGTTTCGGAGTTCATAAGCAAACAGGGCAGACACTGGTCAGTCGGCTCCTTAAGCAGCTGTCATGATCTGAGTCTACTCTGTTTGCCGCGACGTATATATGGAGTACGGATATGCCGTAGCCTAATCTATAATGTAAATATAGAGTTATGCATTGAAGGGTTTGTTTAATATACATAGTGTTTTCTTTAAAATAGGTTGGATGCTTAACCCATTCCCTCATATTGACGATTTTTGACGACTCTGTAAAAGTCACTTTGAGAAACCATTGGCATAAATAGAACATTTGCTCCTATAGGACCAAGTGTTCTATTTATCACAATGGTTTAAAACTAAAAAAATCTAAAATTTTCCTTTTCTCTAGTTAATGCTCCTTTTTGGAAGATTAATTCAAAGAGGTAATGGGCTAAGACAGGAGGATTAAAGTAATTCAGAAAGCTCCTATTGATATTGTCTATCACATTTGCCTGCATTAAGCTATCCTCTAACCTAACTATTTATTCCATAAGTACGTCTTTCTTCGCCTTTGCAAACAGAGTAGACCTAGATCGGACGATTCCTGTAGAAGCCGCATGATCAGGACCTGTTGTTTGCTTATGAAATAATAAAAGATATTATTGTATAGTTTCTACCTTAATTTCCAGTATCCATATGTCAATTTTACATCATGTACTTGTTTTTTTATGTATAGTAGGAGCCACTAAGATCACTTATCTGACCAATGATTGAACCAGCGACCTTAGGTCGACTTAGGCTACAATAACTTGCATCATGGGTGTCTCACCTCTATCTGAAATAGATATAAACAGAGCATACTAACACCGTCCATTCTCAATCAAACCCTATGTTATGACAATCGTCTCTTCGAAGATTCAAACCAACTTATTAATATTTATGATGTCATTATTTTGAACAGGGGCATTGTTAACTCATTACCCATATGCTATTTTTAGATACAACCTTTTTTAAATAAATCTGATGAAAAGGAGCATTATCAAGAGAAAAGGAAAAATTTAGATTTTTTTTAGTTTGAAACCATTGTAATAAATAGAGCATTTGCTCCTATAGGAGCAAATGTTCTATTTATCACAATTGTTTCACAAAGTGACTTTTACATCTCGTCAAAAGTCGTCAATATGAGGGAATGGGTTAAATATGAGGAGATGGGTTAAATATGAGGGAATGGGTTAATATAAACTCGACCAAACTGTTTTCCCTATGCCTAAACATATTTCCATATACGGCTCTGAACTGTTATTCTGGTTATCTTGTCACCATAGAAACTTGATTTCTCTCATCAAAATATCCGTTGATGTTTTAATTGCATAACTATTTGCATTGCTTCCAAAACAAGGTCAGCTGATTACCGTGAATAAATTACCGTGCAAACAGTTTGGACCCAGATGAGACACCGAGTAACTCGGCGTCTCATCAGGATTCAAACAGTTTGATACCCTGGTTGCAATTTTGTAGACAAATTTATTATACATTAGCTTGAAAATTGAAAATGTAGAAGGTGAAATATTCTGTAAAAAGAATTCGTTCAGCAGGCTAAAGGTTAAATAACTGTGTAGCATGATCTAACCTTTCTGTTAATTAATTCCATGTACACAGTACATACAGTAAACCCCCTCTAATGTGACCACTAAATGAACAAACATGGCTGTTTTCATAAGCAGGTGGTTGCTTAATGCAGAACGTACGTTATGCAGAAAGCTCATATAGGAGCTTTCTGCATAACTTTCGTCCTGCATTAAACTACCATCTGCCTTTGCCACTGTGAATTATGCCCGTTTTTAGTGGTCGCATTAGAGAGCTTTTACTGTATCATAATTTGGTAAATGTACCATAAATCACCACTAAACCGGACGTTGGCACTTTACTCCATGAATACTCATGTAAGAAATAATGACGTCATAAATATTAATTAGATTTGATTTAATTGTTATAATAGAAGATGGGCATATGTATTGTTGGTCATGACAGAATCTGTAGTACAGAATCAGATATATATTATGTCAAAAGCAACCAGAACATACCCTGATCAGACGGCCCCTACAGTATCCGTCTGATCTGTGTCTACTCTGTTTGCAAATACGAATACTAAAGGGTTAGTGTTTTGAGCAACTCGAAGCCCATTATAGCTTAAAGGTTCGAAAACAAAGTATTGAGTGAATGCCAGTGAACCAAAGTGTAAGCATATTGTCCGTGTTTTGTCATTTTTTTACGTAGTCTTTATGTTCATGTGATGTGATTGTACCTTGCGTTTATTTAATACAAAAGAAAGATAAGAAATGCATTGACACTTGAGGGTGGAGTAAATATGTCTGACACTTGTAGTACATCCTTAAACAATGATAGCATAGACTGTTCTTAGAACATTCCCTCATAGGCTACTTTAAGACCCATCAGCTTTAAAGGTTTAAATCTTTACATCTACCAACACAGAGCATTTACGGTAAAAAAGGAACATTTAGATTTGCGTACTTCAAATCAGTGTATTAAATAGAGCACTTGCTCATTTGGAGCAAATGCTGTCTATCACAGTGCGTTTTACGGAGGGTTCAAAGGGCATCAATATGAGGTAATAGGTCAAGTGACCTAATCGATTCAAAGTAGAACATGCCTTGCAAACAGAGTAGACCCAGATCAGACGGTTGTTTTAGGGTCTGCTCTATTTGCTTATGATATACAAATTTCAAAAGAATAAAGCACAGATATAGAGAATGAGACAAAAAGTGTAGTCCCTGATCAGACGCCGCCTTGAAAAGGCGGCGTCTGATCTGGGACTGCACTATTTGTCGTGGTGCATTTATGCGACTTCGGCGGTGAATGGGTTAAAAGTATTTCAGTCGCACAGCGACATCCAGCTTATTGTACCCCAAGTGATTGTTCTTTGCATGGAACAGATTGAATTGTTTCGTGTACATAAGAACACCTGGATAGAATCACCATCAACGTACAGCAAGCCAGGGTTGAAATGGTCAATAAAGGATGTAATACTTACATACTTTATTGATGACGTCAATTTTCTGCAATAAGGTGTCTGGAAGTATAAATGCAAAATACATGTATAAGTCACACGTCTACTTAAACACTTTGCTTCATAAATACGTCATAGATTAATACGCATTTCTTCGCCTTTGCAAACAGAGTAGACCAAGATCAGACAAAAGTTTTGTGCTTATGTGCTGTTGTATCAATTAATCCAATTAATATTCATAATGCCATTATTTTTTACTTGAATATTCATGGAGTAAATGTTAACAATACTTTATTGATGACGTCATAGGATATTTTTAGATACAACCTCTTTGAATAAATCTACCGAAAAGGGGCATTTACTAGAGAAAAGGAAAATTTTAGAATTTTGTAGTTTGAAACCATTGTGATAAATAGCGCATTTGCTCCTACAGAAGCAAATGCTCTATTTATCACAATGGTTTCACAAAGTGATTTAACGGAGTTGTCAAAATGCGTCAATATAAGGGAATGGTTAAAGTGTCTGAAAATATAAATGTCGTCAAATGTTTCCTTTTACCTCATAATTTTCCACTTTTTTTTACAAACAAGATAGACAACTTCTGTTTATAACATAATACACCAACCACGGTTAAGTCCCTTCTAATATCGTGACGATATCATAAATGTTTTTCGTTGAAATGAAATACAAATGTTGAAATAAGAAAATATTTATTACTTTAATGACAATGTAGAACGAATACTTTCAGGATTAACTTCTAACTATTAATTAAATTAAATTTAAATTAAATTAAATTAAGTTGTACCATAATTCATCAGTGAGGGAAATGATTTTATGACAAATAGTACAGACCCCGATCGGGAACCATTCGATCTGGGTCTACACTGTTTGCAAAGACCTTATAAATTCGGTTCCAGCTCATTGAGGGTTAAATAACTTTACTGACTTTGTTGTATTGTATCTGAAAATTAAGGGTTATCCCTTTCCCTTATGTAAGCGCATTTTGACGCATCTGCAAACAGAGTAGACCAAGCTCAGACGGCTCCTATAGGAGCCGTCTGATCAGGGTCTGCTCTGTTTGCTTATGGTGTAATATAAATCGGATTCTACAGCTTCTTCCTGAGCCAAAATGTCATGTGTTCATAAGCCATTATAAAAAGTAATCTTATTACTATTTATGACGTAATTATTTCCTATATGAATATTCATGAGGGAAAAGGTTAAAAAAATCGGATACAATGTTTTAATTTATATCTCGACCTTCAAGGGACCATATAAAATATTTAGAAATAATAAAAGATAGAGTCATTCGATTTCTTATCTGGACGAACTGTCAAGTTCACATCTTAATGCAAGTCTTAACTTTAAAAGTAATGCTGAAAGCTCATATAGGAGCATGCACCATAACTTTCGACTTGCATTAAGCTGTCACATGTAATTCTATATATATTCATACTGATCCATTCTTTAAGGTAATTCTTGGAAGGATCGACCTTTGACCTCGATTTATCCCGAAGTTCAAGCTATCCGAGTTCGAGTTGTCGAAGTTCAACTGTATTTTAACTTAAACAAAACGTCCTTAATGCTTATGTTAACCTATCGCCATCCTTAACTGGCTCGAATATGCATACAACTTGCATACAAAGGAGACGCCGAGTACCTCGGCATACATCGGCATACCTCGGCATCTTACACGGATTTGTTCGACACTCGGTCGATAGTTTATCAAATACTTGATAGAATCGCAACTAAACATAACACTATTATAAAGCTTTTTGCTTGAGTCTTAGAACATTCTCAAGCATCTGATTGATCAGATTCTGGGCTTGCTCAGAATCTGACCAATCAGATACTTGAGAATGATCTCAGACTCAGTCTCAGAAGCTTTATAACTTTGGACCCAGAGCTACAGATATATCTTTAGACAAAAATCATCTATAATCATATTGTATTACATTATATATCACATTATATTTTATTATATTTTGAACTTCGTAAAATACAATACAGATACCTACCTACCGCACACACGTTGTAATGACATGCATATATGCTATAATTTGCTTTTACGTGGAAAATGGGGATGGGTATTTTCAGCGATCGCAAAGTCATCTGTGAAAACAATAACAATGTTTCAATTAGGGCATTAGGAATATTGTTTTCTTTTTCAAATTCTTCAAAAACAGAAATACAGACAGACAAACATTGGAGTTGAAGAAGTGTTTATAGACCAACAGACAGAGAAATTGTTAAAGACAGATAGACAGGCATGAAAGCAATAGACGTGTTTTAAAGACACAGACACTGAAACAAACAAACTGTTTACAGATAGAGAGCCACTGGAACAGTAGTGAGTGATTACAAACATACTGGCATGATAGCAGAAACTGTGTTTATAGCCACACAGACAGATAGACACTGAAACAAACAAAGTGTTTACATATAGAGAGCAGAAAACTGACACAGAAGTGATTACAAACATACTGGCATGGCAGCACAAAATGTTTTACAGCCACACAGACGCATATGCACTGAATCAAATAAAGCGTTATAGGCAAACATACATTGCAGCTATAGAAAGTGTTACAGCAGATAGGCATTTAAGTAGAATAAGTATTAACCCTTCGCTTGCTATTCGCGTCAATATACCTACCGGTAAATAGTGCAGACCCAGATGAGAAGCTCCTGCAAGAGCTGTCTCCTCAGGGTCTGCACTATTTACAAGTTGGTTGTGCAACCAATGCACTCCACAGCAGTGATTACACAGCGAAATACGTGTACACAGTGAAGATATATGTAATTATACAACAGGGCATGGTTAAAGAATGAGAAATGTGTTTTAAAATTCAGCAAGAGAAGGGTAAAGAGCAAACATACATTGAAGCAGAAGTGTTTATGAAACGCACAGACATGTCTGTAGACAAATTGTTTACAGACACACAGACACTGAAACAAACGAAGTATTTACAGATAGACATTCATTGAATCAAATAGGCAGGCATTAAAGCATATGAAGCAAAAGATGTGTTTATAGATAGAAAGACATTAAAGCAGAGGTGTTTACAAAACATACAGATATGACTGCAGAAAAAGTGTTTACAGACATACATGTAAGGTACAGTGGTAAATACGCTATTCCTACCCATTTACCCGTTTTTCTACGCTTAAGAAACGGGTAGTGAACGGTTAACGAACGGTTAACGAACGGTTACGCGATAAACGATTTACACGCGTTAAACGCGTAAAGAAACGATTATACCAAAGAAGTTGCGGTAGGTGCATAAATTTTCCGTTTCATGCGGAGATTTCGGATCTTATCGATGATAGCCGTTTTCAAAAAAGTCCGAATGAAACGGGTAAGCCAAAATAAGAATCGATTCGTCACTCAACGAACGTTTAGCGGTTCAATCCCGGCTAGTGTCGACGATTTGCTCATTTAGGTAACGATATGTTTGTACAAAGCTATAATATCAGATATCCACTGTATATCAAACAAATGGATTGAAGAATTAGTTCTTTTTGAGTAGGTTTCTACATTTCAGGTAAAAAAAACTGTCACAAAGTAAACCACCAAATTTTGGATCTAGAATGAAGAAACCTTCTAAAGAATTCAGATCTATTCTATTTCTTAACCCTTTACCATTTGAATATTTCTGTCAGAAAAAATGACATCATGTGTATTTATTAGATCTTGCTGAATTTAACAACGGTATAAGTGCACACGCCTTTTTGATATTTGTAGAAAATATAGTCAACTCTATTAATTTATAATTTCATAAGCAGAGTGGACCCTTATCCGACATTCCCTACAAGAGCCTTCATGTCTAGGTTAACTCTGTTTGCAAAGGCGTTAGAGTGTTAAATCCATGTGTATGTAATGGGATAAGCAAATAATGCAGACCCAAGATCAAACGGCTTCCACGCGAGCAATCTGATCTGAACCTATTACGTTTTCAAATGTGTTTTCATCATTATGAGGTAGATCTAAAGCGTTTTAAACAAATAAGCATATTTCATGCTCACATATAACTGTATGCCGAAATTTAAAAGTGGAATGGCCCATCATTGTTTAACTGTATATTCCATTCACTATTACCAGGCTTATATTTGCTAGATGATTTTTAATTAGGCCTATGAAAATACTAGTGAAGACCCTGATCAACACCCTGAATTTGTAGCTATATTGTCTGTGTTTACACTGCTTTCAAATGTCAGTACTTTTGTTCCCAGCATTCGAATATTTAAAAAATACTAACTCTATAATTGTTATGAATGCATGAAAATAAATTGTCTTAGTTGAAGACTTTATTATTTACCCAGCCTAAATATACGATCAAAGCTGTCAGATAGTCAGTAAATCCCCTGGCTATTTTCTCAGCAGGGGACAATGGTCTTGACAGTGATCACACCACTGCTTTCTTATCAACAAAGTTGCGAACTATTACGTAACAGAAATACCAAATAATATGCCCAATGATCTGAAAGTATGTTTCTTTTTAGCTTCTCCAAAATACAAGAAAACTATGATTTGTATAATTGTAGATCTATGGCTCAGCACAAAGTTAAATCCAAACGTTTAGACCAATTAAGATTAATATAAATTCTAGTTTTAAAGATAGTTCAGATTGATATGATCTAGATCTATTGTAAAATACTTCTACTATATCTTCTACGGTACTGTACGTACAGTAGCAAAAAAGACATTTTACAAAACATGAATGAACGAAATGAGAATGTAGATCTATATTTTAATATAGATCTAGATCTAGCTAGATCTTATGGAAATGAAATTAGAATTAAAAGTTTAAATGCTGTTAACCCTTTCGCTGCCAATGTCGGATCTGTGATTACCTTTGCAAACAGTTTGGATCCAGATGAGACGCAAAAGGTTTTGGACCCAGATGAGACACCGAGTAACTCGGCATCTCATCGGGATCAAAACTGTTTGTTACTGTCACTATGTTTTTGAAATCTTAATTTAACATATCAGGAGTGTCCAACAGGTAAAGAAAGGCCATATCAAGGATTACCCCCCTTTCGTCCATGATTACTCCCCTTTCATCCGGGCTCTTAAACGTTTAGGAAACGCGTTAAGATACGCGTAAACAAACGGTTAGAAACCCGTTTAACGAAACGGCTAAGAAACGGGTAACGAACGGTTAGGTAACGCGTAAGAAACGCGTTAAGTGGGTAGGAATAGCGTATTTACCACTGTATCAGTAATTGCTGACGATAGAGTTTACAGATATTGGAGCAATGTTTACAGACACAGCAACTTACGGAGTGGCAATGGCTATCATGTCGGTCACAACAGCCATGTGTCAGGGCAGCCGGTCTGATGTATTTATCAAGCGTCGTACCGTTGTGTCGATGGTCAGGATTGTGTCCTCTGTAACAGTACTTCACACAACACGAAAACAAAAACTCAGTTATAAACACAAGTGACATTATCGAACTAATATTTTCATGAAAAATCATTCAAAAAAATCGTATTTGACTCTCTCTGAACGAAACAGACCCATTACGCCCCCTTTACAGTACTGTAAAAAAACATCTAAACCAGGCAGTCAATTTAGTAAAATATCGGTCTGGAAACAGGTGGCAGCTTAATGCAGGGTATAGAAGCTTTACCATGACTTTCACCATGCATTAAGCAGCCACTGGTCTAAAAATATCCCACTTTTCAAAAACATAGTAACAGTAACAAACAGTTTGGATCCTGATGAGACACCGAGTTACTCGGCGTCTCATCTGGATCCAAACTGCTTGCATAGGTAATAACAGATCCGGCATTGGCAGCGAAAGGGTTAAATTAAAACATTTGCAGGGATATCTTCTTTCATGTGCCGTTATATAAATCAAGTAAAACATTAATTACAGTTGATTTTCGATATCTCGAACTTCAAGCGACCATATAGATTAGTTCGAGATAACAGATGTTCGAGTTATCCGATTTATAATCTGACCAATATCTCAAGTTTAAGTCTACAGGAGCTTTCGATCTGCATTAAGCTGTCACGTGTATTGCTATATATGCGTAATGATACATTATGTATTGTAAATTTTGGAAGTACCGACCTTTCAGTTCGAGTTATCTCGAGCATCGAGTTATCCGAGTTCGAGATATCGAGGTTAAACTGTATGCCATTATTGTTTAACTATCTCTTCCTTATAAACGTATTTTCACATAATTTCAAACAGAGTAGATCCAGACCAGATGGCTCCTATAGGGTCCGTCTGACCAGTGTCTGCTCTGGTTGCTTACGGTATACTTTAATTCTGATTCTACTAGTTCTACCTGAGCAAACATGTAAGTAATGTCTTGTTAAAAATAATGAACAGATAAAGGTTTAACCCTTTCGGCGCCAAATTTCTAATTGTCGTCTGCAATCCAAGTTTTTGTTAAATCATTCGGCACAATAAGGAAATGAGATAAATAAATGCAAATTTCAAAGGAATAAAGCAAATGTATAGGAAAAGAGATTCAGACAAAAAGTGAAGTCCATGATCAGATGCCGCTATTTGTCGTGGTGCATTTATGCGACTACGGCAGTGAAAGGGTTCAATGATATTCATGAAGCAAAGGACCAATGGAGACTTGGGGGATGACATTTGAAGATCAGTAAACAGTTAATACTCAAAGCAGCTTCCTTTTGGTTCCATTGTACAAAAACATGGTCATTTAAGGATAGAATTACATTTCTGTTTTGCCCATCTATGTATAAATCAAGACCTGGTCACACACAACTTACATTTATTTATAAGGAAACTTGATTTATAGCAACACCAATGCAAGTGAAAAGCCACATTTTATCATTTCAAAAGCTGAGTGGGATTATATAGTATTGAGACGCTATCGATACGGTCGGCTGTATTTGTTTACATAGTAAAAAGAAGTAGTTCCGTACAATCAGCTCTTTTACATAAATTGATACCAATCATTCGACCAATCAGATTCGGCGGTTTTGTGTAAACATCACTGGATTTGAATCATGTGGTTGTCAAAACGTTTTACATTCATGAATTCGACCACAAGAATCTGAATGGTTAGAATTTGACCAGTCAAATATTTGAGAACGAGTCCAAGTCTCAGACATTTTACAGCCACTCGCCATGATATGCATTTCGTGTAGAGGACAAAGACAGAATATCACTGGCGGGAGTAATTCGTTATTCCCTGAAGGTTGTGTTTTATTAATGTTGTTGTTTATTACTTTTCAAATACTTAAGACTTAACCATTTCCCTGTTCAATATTCACGTAAGAAATAATGACATCATGAACATTATAGGAGCCGTCTGATTTGGGTCTACTCTGTTTGCAAATATGTTTATATATGCTACACATACGTTAAGATGTTACAAATACGTTTATATGCTTCATATAAGTTTATGTGCTACAAAGGCTTTTATATGCTACAAGGGGGTTTATATGCTACAAAAGCGTCTATATGCTACATTGCACAGAAGCGTTTATATGCTACAAAAGCGTTTATATGCTACAAATGCGTTTATATGCTACAAACGGGTTTATATGCTACATAAACCTTTTAATATATGCCACAAAGGCGTTTATATGCTACAAAGGCGTTTATATGCTACAAAGGCGTTTATATAAATATGCTACAAAAGTGATTATATGCTACATATACGTTTTAATATATGCCACAGAGTTAATATGCTACAGAGGCGTTTATATGCTATAATTTTAAAAAACCTTTGAACTACTGAGTCATTGTTTCTTACATCAATATCCACAAACCCTTCTACTTGATTGAGGCATTTCTTGATATATGTGCAAACAGAGTAGACCCAGATTAGGTGACTCCTGATGAAGCCTACAAATCAAGGCCTGTCCTCTTTGATTATGAATTTATAGAGATCTGTTTCTACAGTTTCTCCTATCGGCTTATTAATATTCATGATGTGTTTATTTCTAACATGAATATTCATCAGGTAAATGATGAACTATTAACTATTACTTCAGCAAACAGTGTAGAATCAGATCAGATGGCTCCTGAAAAAGGTGACTTACCGAGCTTGCTGGGCATATACCGATGGTGTTACAATTGCTTTCACCGATTCCGTCACAAACCAAACACAGCGTATATTTGTCCTTGACCGCTTTCAGGAAACCTAACACATGTGCAGACATGCTATAATGACTACTGTCTACTTCTTGACAATTTGTGTTGGAATAGTCACGCTTTATATACAGTATATGTGATTGGTTACCTATATATACTAATTGATTACTTGTATACAATAATTGGTCACATATATACATTGAATGTAATTGGCAAATTATATATACTTATCGGTTGCTTATATACAATACAACTGAACTTCGATATCTCGAACTTCAAGGCATCATACAAATTGTTTTCAAATGATAGAAGTTCGAGTAATCCGATTTCTAATCTCGATAATTTATCAAGTTCACATCTTAATGCAGGTCTTAAGTAATGTTGAGAGATCTTGTAGGAGCTTTCATCATTACTTTAGACATACATTAAGCTATCATATGTAATTCTACACATGAGGTGTGATACATTTTATAAAAAGTTTGGAAGGACCGAACTCTTTGTTCGAATTATCCGGGTTCGAGTTATCCGAGTTCGGGATATCGAAGTTCCATTGTACTGCAATTAGTTACCCATGTACATTTATTAGTTACTTATATAACCAAAATTGGTTACTTATATAAAATGTTTGATTAATCATATAATTGTTTACCTATATGCACTAATTGGTTACTCATATACAAGTTTTAATCTCTCATATATAATTATTGTTTAACCTATATTCAATAATTGATTACCTATGTACAATAACTGGTTACCTATTTACAATGGTTAATTACTTATATACAATGGTTGGTTACTTGTTTGCAATAACTTTTTACGTATATACAATACTTTGTTACATGTTTCAATAATTGGTTACCAGTATGAAACAATTAGTTACTTATGTACACTACATGCAATTGGTTACTTATATACAATATTTGGCTACTTGTATTCAACACTTTGTTACATTTATATGATAAATTGGGTTTATTCAATAATAGATTACTTGTTTACAATACATGTAATTTGTTATCTATTGACAGTAGATGGATACTTATGTACAATAATGCATTACCTTTTCCCAATAATCGGTTACCTTATACAAAAAGTGCTTACTTATATACTATAAGTGAGTGAGTGAGTGAGTGAGCTGAGTTTACGGCACTGTGACACTGAATAGGTCATATAGCGCCGATGAATGATCAGATGAAATGATGAGGGATGAGTTCAGGAAGACGATTTCGACTAAACTCATCCGCTGCAAGGATGCACATGGGATCAAAACCACCTTCCTGTCTTTCTTTTAGTTCTTGGCAGAGGGGATAAGCTCCGTCAAATAAATACAAATCATCCATTGGGACGATTCAGCCCCATAACCACTGCAAGGTAAGGAGGTTTATGGGGCATATATACAATAAATTATTACCTATTCTGTTACTTATATAAAATGATTGTTTACGTTTGTATAATAATTGGTTATTTATATATAATAATTTGTTACCTATGTCCCCACTTGACGCTGTGTTCATATCTGCAACAATAAAATAACACTTTTCATCACAGCACATTCAATCATCTAAAACGATCACTAATAAAAGGTGTCTGTTATTTTGGGATCTTTAGACAGATGGTAGCTTATTCCAGACGAAAGCTCATTTTTGACACTCGTGTTTATTAATTCATTAAGTGACCACTTCTGAACGCTTTACTGTATTAATCCATTACACCATAGACTGTTTTAGAACATTACCTCGGAGGCTATTTTTAGACATATCCCTCTTTGAATAAATCTACTGCATTTACATTAAAAAGGAGAGTCTGCAATAAAATAGAAAAAAAAGTTACAACTGTGTAGCTTTAAGACCATGATGATAAACAGAGCATTTGCTCCTTTGAAGTAAATGCTCTGTTTGTCACCATGGGTTCAAAACCTGATGTTTATAGAGACATAAGAAGGTGTCAACATAAGATTCTATGTTAACCCTTTCCCTGTTGCTTATGCATGTAAGAAATAATGACCTCATGAATATTAATAAGATTATATTTTATAATGGCATATGAACACATGGCATTTTGGCCCGGGCAGAATCTGTAGAATCAGATCTATATTACACCATAAGCCAACAGTGCAGACCCTGATCAGACGGCTCCTATAGGAGCCGTCTGATCTGGGTCTACTCTGTTTGTATATGCGTGAACATGCTATTACATAAGCGAGAGGGTTAATGGCTTACAGTAAACGGACCTTCTGATCTCTAATTTATTATAACTTCATCTCTAATTAGCCTAGGTATTCGGACACAAAGTCTCCCATCACCAGAACTACAGATAAAGGTGCGTTCCGTGATACTAAATTTGTTATTTCTCCACCAAACCCTATACTGTGAACACACTTTAGAATCGTCTCGAAGAGATGTTACAGTATACTATAGGGTTTGGTGGAGAAATAAAGGAGCTATTGTTGAACATGTTTAATTTGACGCACCTTATCTGGACATCTGTCTTTAGCAGTTACATCTGGGTCTGTACAATTTGTCTACGTCCTAAGTCTGTCTGTTTGTACGAAAGCTAATGCTACTAAGAATACTTAAAAACACATCATAAGCATAACAGACCCTGATCAAACGGCTCTTATAGAAACCATCTAATCTGGATCTACTCTGTCTGTGAAGGCGTGAAAAGGGCATTTATATGAAATAACGGGGTAATATTCATAGCAGCATATGGCCAAGAAAGATTTGAAATCTTGTGAAAAAATGAGAATTATAATTATAATATTGATAAAAATTATATTATATAAAAACTGAAAGAAAACAAAGCTGACGGCCAACAGTCGTTGGCCGTGACAGAAAGTGTAAATTCAGAGGTCTATTCGTAATTGCTGTATATGATAGCAAAAATCCTTTCCCCCGAGGTTATCAAACTATCTGCTTGAGTCTGAGATCATTCTCAAACATCAGATACTTGAAAATGATCTCCGAGTTGTTGTTTCCGATCTGTTTTATATCATCGGACATTGGGTCTTGTTTTGCTCTGTTTGCTTACGGAATTATATAGATCTGAATCTGAATCTAAAATTTGTTATAATTATCAATCACTTCTTCATATTCATATTCTATCATCTAACTAAAATTAATCAACTCTTTCCTTCATATTAACGCAAACAGAGTAGACCCACATCAAACGGCTCCTATAGGAGCCGTCTGACCAGGGTATGCTCTGTTTACTAAAGGAATTTGGTAAATTTGTTTCTACAATGTTCCACCTTCCATATTTCATTATAAAAATGTTGTCCATGAAAATTCAGTAGGTATTGAAATTTCCACTAAATCTAGAACAGGGAAATGGTTAATACATTGACTGATTACAACACTACACCCATCCCCATAATCATTACCGCATTGTACAGTTTACAGTAAACTTCGACAAAATACAGTAGAACCCATCCAATGCGACGCCTTAATGAATAAGATTTCTGCCTTTATAAGCAGGTGGTTCTTCATGCAGCAGAATGAAAGTTATGCAGAAAGCTGTAAAACTTTGAGATCTTGTGAGGTAGGTTGATTCTTAATGCAGATTGGAACTCGTGCAGAAAGCTCCAGGACAGCTTACTGCATGATTTTCTCTCAGCATTAAGCTTTTACATATGATATCTAAAAACGTCAATGATAGTTATTTTTGTGTTCGAAATAAAGAGTTTTTACATAAATCTCATACATACTAATTCGGCAGGTGTGCTGGATCTCCTTGGAAGCTGTGAAACAGACATAAGAATAGACATCAGGGAGTTAGATTAAATCGATTTACCCTAAAGCCGCTCTAATAAATAATGTCTGATCAATATTGTATCTGGTGAATTGTTTTACTATTATCGATTCGATCGAGTAGTTTTGAGAAACTATTGACTGAAGGACAAAACAAGATTGCCGTGAAATGCTTAAAGCTCGGCGTATCATCTGGATCCAAACTGTATGCAACTGCGAGTCTGATCGCGGGTAACTGTATAATAGACTGGTTTAACCCTTTTCCTTTATATAAACGCGTTTCCAATCATTTGCATACAGAGTATACCCAGATCAAACGGCTCCTGCAGGAGCCGTTTGATCAGGGTCTGCTCTGTTTGCTTATAGCATTTGATAGATCTGCTTCTTTACTTTCTAAAATGGCTATACTCCTCCATACTTCATTATAACTAGTTTGTCCATGAATATAATTTTCAGTAGGTATTGCAAATTGAGCCAACATTGGAAAAGGGAAAGGGTCAAGACTGTTTATGTCAAATCTATGATAACTTATGGAAACAGTTTAACCAATTACATCATATGCTATTTTTAGATCCAACCTCTTTGGATAAATCTACCGAAAAGGAGCAATAACTAAAGAAAAGGAAAAAAATATAATTTTGTAGTTTGAAACCATTGTGATAAATAGAGCATTTGCTCCTATAGGAGCAAATGCTCTATTTATCACAATGGTTTCACAAAGTGATTTCTACAGAGTCGTCAAAAGTCGTCAGTTATGAGGGAATGGGTTAAATCCAGATGAGAGTAGTCTAGCCCGGCGTCTTATCAGGATCCAAACTGTGTGTTACTGAGGTAATTGTCATAGAGGAGTAGAGACTATTAGACTCAGAGACATTGCAGTAGACGAAAATGATTGCAGACGACAATATTTGGCAGCAGAGAAGATATTCTAAAGAGCAGTCTCAGCGTAAGGTTTGACGGAGAAATTAAGGGGGGTTTATTGTTGAAAATGTTCTTCAAACATACGCATCTTATCTGGACGTATGAGCTAACCCTTTCACCGCCAACCTCGCATAAATACACCACGACAAATAGTGAAGCCACAAATCAGCCTTAGGGACTTCACGTTTTGTCTCATTCTCGATTTCTATATAATTATATTCTTTATTCCTTTGAAATTTGCATTTACTTATCTCATTTACTTATTGTACAGAATGATTTAACAAAAACTGGATTGCAGACGAGAATTAGAAATTTGGCGCCAAAAAGAGTCAAACTGTTTGACCCTACATTTATATTTTTTTAGAGAACAAAAATGAAAGAAAATACATTCTGACACTTAGAGCAGACGACAATGAATGTAGAAGTTCGATATCTCGAACTTCAAGGGACCATACACATTTGTTCGAGATAACAGAGGTTCGAGTTATCCGATGTCTAATTTGAACAATATTACCAATTTACAGTTTAATAC
Organism: Azorinus chamasolen; assembly: GCA_963576725.1. Classification (NCBI taxonomy): domain Eukaryota; kingdom Metazoa; phylum Mollusca; class Bivalvia; order Cardiida; family Solecurtidae; genus Azorinus; species Azorinus chamasolen. The sequence continues at coordinate 49,186,204 of OY755250.1, read as the reverse complement.
AGGTCCAAAATAATGCTGAAAGCTCATAGAGGAGCTTTCAGCATTACTTTAGACATGTATTAAGCTGTTACATGTGTTGTTTCTAGATATAATATATATACAGTAATACATTTTAGAACAAATCTGTATTGTAAATTTTGGAAGGACCGTACTTTTACTCCGAGTTATCCCGAAGTTCAAATAATCCGAGTTCGGGTTATCCGAGTTCGATATATCGAAGTTCAGCTGTACCTGGTAAATAATCATCTTAGAAATAATGACAGGTAGATCTAGCAGCAGTTTCATGATAATGACAAGTAGCGTCAGTTTCATAATAATGTTCATATATAACCACATCTTGACCGTGGCAGAAAATGTAGAATAAGATATATCTAACTCAACAATTAACCCTTCGCTTGCTAATCGCGTCAATATATCTACCTGTAAATAGTGAAGACCCAGATGAGACAGCTCCTGCAGGAGCTGTCTCATCAGGGTCTGCACTATTTATAATTTGATTGTGCAACCAGTGCACTAAACAGCAGTGACTGCACAGCGAAATACGTGTACACAGCGAAGATATATGTAATTATACAACAGGGCGTGGGTAAAGAAGGAGAAATGTGTTTTAAAATTTAGCAAGCGAAGGGTTAAACCCTAATCAGAGTCTGCTCTGTTAGCGAAGACGCCCATAGGCGTCCCTAATCGGGTCAAGGATTGAAGCAGGAAATAATGTACGCAGACCAACATTATTTGGCGCCAAATTGTTATGAGCTAACCTGGAAGCGAGCCTAACATTGCGCTGTACAGACCAGTTCTAATAGTCTTATATATAGTGCTTAATTGGCCACTGTCGACAATAAAGCGCCGTGCATGGATAGAAGCATTATGACTGGTCTGGAAAATCCCGTGGACAGGTAATGTCTGCAGACGGTGTACTTGATTGGAACTCACTGTAACGAGAGTAAGTAGAACATACCTTAACCATTTCCCTGTTCTAGATTTATTACAAATTTCAATATCTACTGAATATTTATGGACAAAATGGTAAAAATGAAATATGGCAGGCCGAACAATGTAGCCATTTTATAAAGAAAAGAAACAGATCTATCCATTTTAATTTGCAAACAGAGCAGACCTTGCTCAGACGGATCCTAAAGGAGCCGTCTGATCTGGGTCTACTCTGTTTGCAGATGCGCGAAAATGTGTTTATGTGAGGGAAAGGGTTAACCGGCCATGGGAAATATGTCTAATAATGGGTCTTAAGAAAGGTTGAAGCTCAATGCAGGACATATGGTGACATAGAAAGCTCATACATGAGCCTTCTGCATTACTCTTGCCCTGCATTAAGTAGCCACATGCTTTCTAAAACTCCTGTGTTCAATAAATGCACAGCCGCTTAGAAAATGTTCTAATGTATTTGATAGATTTGAAAGATGGAGAGTTACATACTCTCATTGACAGGTGATATCAGGGTCCATGCTTATAAAGCTTTTAGTTGAGTCTGAGTTTCGTTCTCAAGCTTTTGATTGGTCGGATTTGAGCCAAAGGCTCAAATCTGACCAATAAAAAACTTGAGAACGAACTCAGGCTCAACTAAACGTTTTATAAGCATGTACCCAGATATAATGGAAAACTGTTTGGATTCTTAGCCCTTTGATTCTTGAATATTCATGTCAGAAATGACAAATGCAGGAATATCAATTAGCTAAATTTGTATACACTTAATGGCATCATCAGCAAGGAAATGGTAACTACGGCAGAAACTGTAGAAATAGGTATGTTTGGTTTCATAAGCAAGCAAGCAGATCTGGGTCCATGCTTATAAAGCTTTTCATTTGAGTCTGAGTTCGTTGTCAAGCTTTTGATTGGTCAGATTTGCGTTCGCAAGCTTTTGATTGATTGGTCAGATTTGAGTTCTCAAGCTTTTGATTGGTCAGATTTGAGCCTTTGGCTCCAATCTGACCAATCAAAAACTTGAGAACGAACTCAGACTCAACTAAAAGTTTTATAAACATGGACCCAGAACCGTCTCATCCTGGTTTACATTGTTTTTAAGGTGTCAGAAGTTATAGATATGGAGTAAAGTCTTAAGGACTTTTAAATAACTCGAACTTCAAGGGACCATATAAATTACTTTAAAAAACAAACAACAGATATTCGAGTTATATGATTTCTAATCTGAACCATTTCTCAAGATTACAGTTTAATACAGGTCTAAATTCCTGTATTAGCTTTCAGCATTACTTTAGACCTGCATTAAGCTGTCACGCGCGTGAACATAATATTTACTCTTCTTTCAAACATGACGTTCACTATGCTGAAAAAGGGCAGTGTGAACATATACATGTACTCACAAAAGGGAAGTGTGAACATGACATTCACTATGCTGAAAAATGGCCGGGTGAACATATACATGTATTCATACAAGGGAAATGTGACCATGACGTTCACTTTACTTACAAACCCATAGCAAGTGTGAATAATCCAAAACATAAATAATGATTTGTGGACGCAACGTCTTCAGTACCCACATACAAACAGGAGGTGTGAATCTTATATTGGAAAACTGAATATGATACGAGCCGTATGTTCTATACTCGTTAGAATATAAGAAGTGTAAACATAAAATGGGACCATACGCGCAACCGAACTGGTATGGAAAGTGTAAACATAAGGTGTGAACATAATGTGCACCATACTCTCAAACACGCCACTATTTAAAGTATCGAAAAATGCTTTCAATACTCCTTAGAATATAGGAAGTGTGAAAATAACATGTACTACTATACTCACACACATACACATACATGTACTACTATACACACACACATACACATACATGTACTACTATACACACACATACACATACATGTACTACTATACACACACACACATACACATACATGTACTACTATACTCACACACTTACACATACTGGTACAGAAATTCTTATCACAAAGTGTACTTTACTCACAAACAATCACGTATGTTACATGTGAACATAAACTATACCATACTCCAAAGCATACTGCTAAGAAAAGTGTGAACAAGAAAATTATGCCATACTCACAAATATATTGCTAAGAAAAGTGGGAACAACCGTGTCATACCAAAGTAAGAACAACGGGTTAAGATTCCCTGATCTGAAACACGTGTAAGATCACTTTATAACATATATGACGTCATACGTTATAAATGACGTCAATCCATGGAAACCGATGTTTACATGTCATTTAAACGGCGAAAAAACACCTTTTTGTTATGTGAGAAAAAAATCTGATTCTCGTTGTCTTTTAAGATCACATGTTCCTAAACTCACCAAGAAAATGTTACCGGTATTAAGCTCGCCAAGGCTCGCTTAATGGAATTTTCTAAGGCATGTTTAGGAACATGTGATCTTAAAAGACAACTCACAACAGATCCTCTATGTCTATACTCGTTAATCTTCACCTGGTGAATATTCATGTACGAAACAATGACATCACAAATATTAAATACATGATGTTTATAATAACATACGAACACTGGACTTTTTGTCCATGACAGAAACCGCAGAATCAGACCTTTGTACCGTCCCATTAGCAATCACAGCAGACCGTGATCAGAATGTCCCTAGTGTAGTCACCTGTCAAGGTCTACTCTGTTTGCAAAGGCGTTAACCCTTCGCTTGCTATTCACGTCAATATACCTACCTGTAAATAGTGAAGACCCAGATGAGACAGCTCCTGCAGGAGCTGTCTCATCAGGGTGTGCACTACTCTACAAGTTGATTGTGCAACCAGAGCATCCCACAGTAGTGAGTGCACAGTGAAATAAGTGTACACAGTGAAGATATATGTAATTATACAACAGGGAATGGGTAAAGAAGGAGAAACGTGTTTTAAAACTCAGCAAGCGAAGGGTTAAAAGATGTCTCTATCAGGTAAATAATTACAATATAGGAAGTGTGAATAAAGTGTACTATACTCACAAGTAAATTGATATAAGAAATGTGAACACCAGGTGCCATATACTTGTAAATACACACCAGGAAATGGGATGTGTAAACATAATTTGCTACACTTACAATGAAGTGATATAAACAAACGAATATAAAATGTTCATAACTTAATGGGAAATATACATATCAAACTTTTCATAAATTAATTGTGAGTATAACTCAAAAACTATTCACAAATTAATGAGAATTTTAAATAAAATAACTATATATAAATTAGTAGGAAGTGTAAATATAACATTATTCACAAATTAATTGGAATTGTATATAAAAACTATTCACAAATTAATGGAAAGAATAAATATAAAACTGTTCATAAATTAATGGGAAGTGTAAACAAAACTTTATTCACAAAATAATGGGAAATGTAAATACAAACATAATACTAACTAATTAATGGGAAGTGTGAATATAGAAATACAAACGAATGGAACGAGTGACATTAAACTTAAGTAAACTTTCTCACAAATGAAATGGATGTGTGAATATAAAATTCTCACAAGTGCAATGGAAGCGTGAATATAAATATCTCACAGATTAAATGGTGAGTGAATATAAAACTACTCACGAGCTTTTAGAAAGTGTGAACACCCTGACGGTACATGGACGCTGCAGGTTATCCTTAGGAATGCTACCAAAACTGGAACAAAAATCACACGAAATTATGAATATATTGACCCAGTGTAACCTTTATATCTTAATGAACCCATCCGAAATACATTTTAACGCATTTGCAAACAGAGTAGACCCAGATCAGACAGCTCCTTAAGAGGCCTGGGTCTGCACTCTTTGCTAATAAATTAAAAAAAAGGTTCCTTTACTTTCTAAAGTGACTACAATTCTCAACCTTACATATTTCGTTATAACTTTTTTTATAAATCCATTAATATTCAGTAGGTATCGAAATTTGGAATGAACCTAAAACGGAGAAAGGGTTAACTCTTTCGACGCCAAATTTCTAACAGTCGTCTGCAAACCTCTTTTGTTACATCATTTGGTAGATTAAGGAAATGAGATAAATAAATGCCAAAGGAATAAAGCACAGATATAATAATAGATTTTAAGATAAAAAGTTAAGTCCCTGATCAGACGCCACCTTGAAAAGGCGGCGTCTGATCTGGGACTGCACTATTTGTCGTGGTGCATTTATGCGACATTTGCGGTAAAAGGGTTAACTTAAGGTAATGCAGATAACGAAATGTGTTTCTACAGAAATTCCATTACAATATGTCCTTTGGTTAATAAGAAATTCTCTGGTCTGGTTCTACACTGTCTATTTGTATTTATATTATCAAATATCTTAAAGACAGCAAATCCGTGCAAACAGACACACGGGATGCAGCAGCGTTTGTATGTCATGGCTGCAACAGGACCTGCAAATCCAGGATCGGACTGTACAGTCATCAAAGGCGATGCGTCTCGGTCTCCTCCAAAGACGCAGTTCCAATAGTCGTTCTTGACTGACCGATGACATTCATAGTAACCCCTTATCTCATGACCAATGATGTAATAGTTAATGACGTCATGAATATTTATCAGGGTCCATGCTTATAAAGCTTTTAGTTGAGTCTGAGTTTCGTTCTCAAGCGTTTGATTGGTCAGCTTTGAGTTCTCAAGCTTTTGATTGGTCAGATTTGAGCCGTTGGCTCAAATCTGACCAATCAAAAACTTGAGAACGAACTCAGACTCATCTAAACGTTTATAAGCATTGACCCAGCTCAATTGTTGGACATTGCAGAAACGGGACAATCAGATCTATATTATTTACAAGCAATTGGAGCAGGTCCTCTGATAAGACGATTACTTTAGGATATACAACAAACAAATAAGCAAAACAAAAACACTGAGTTGAGTGTCTTCAATAGAGTTCTAACCAGAGGGAACATGTCTACTGACAGAACAAGTACTTAGAAGTGGTTAGATCTAAATATAGCCTGTGAAGTAATGGGTTAAGCCGTTAATTGAAAGATGCGCCTTTAATGCCTTTCCAAACAGAGTAGATCCAGATCAGACGACTCCTGCAGAAGTTATCCATTCAGGTTTCCCTCATACTTTGACGCCTCTGTAAAAGCCATTTTTTGAAATCATTGTGATCAGATTTATTCAAAGAGGTTGGGTCTAAAAATAGCCATAGATGGAATAGCTGGCATTTCCATGATGTAACGTAAACTAACATCGAATATGTTAAACATCAATTGACAAGATCCATACCAAAGCTTTGAACAAACATATCCGCCGAATACTACATGTCAACAAAACTCGTCAAAAGTCTAAAATATGTCAATATACGCCGATAACACACTCTTATCTCCACGGAATATAGTAAAGACTGGTCCAAATCGTGACCTTCATTCAAATTTTGAATGGGTGCCACTGATTGTACAGATCCTATATTCGGAAGGTTTTACCGTGAAAACTCGATTATTCAAACACTCAAATACGTAAAATTATTGATTTTTAATCTAAGTTTTTAATCTAGGGAGCTTTTTGCACTTCTTGTGTTCTGCATTAAGCGATCACCTGTCTTATTGGTATTGTACTCGTACATATTTATTCAGTGGTTGTTTCAAAGACGTAACGCTAATTTTGTTTCAAGGCATACTGCCGGTATAACAAGGTGTAAGTCTAACGAATGTCGGTAAAATGGGATTCACTGTATTATTAATAAACTGTCAACTTCAGGCAGGCTTAAGAGTATCACACTGTCATTACCTTTAACATACTAGTATCACACTGTCACTACCTTTAACATACGAGTATTACACTGTCAATACCTTAAACGTTTATCTGAATATCTAAATGCCTGAATATAAAGTCAATTCATCAAAGGATATATTAACAATTGGTATTCAGAACAATATATGGTCAGTCCACACAGGAATATCTGCACCATGTCTATCTGTGCAACATAATTTAAGTGTCTCTTGCCAAGGATAATGTTAGGCAATGTATCTTTAATTGCACATGTACAGTAACACATAGTCTCCACGTCAACTCGTAACCACTAAGGATATATCTAAAACTCGTAACTACTAAGGATACCAATGGACATATTCCACTCAGGATACTCTGGTCGTATATATACTAAGGTATCTGGTGCCACACGGGAAAGGTCTAAGAACGTTCTCAAGCATTTGATTGGTCAGATTTGAGCCTTTGGCTCAAATCTGACCAATCAAAAGCTTGAGAACTCAAATCTGACCAATCAAAAGCCTGAGAACAAAACTCAGACTCAACTAAAAGCTTTATAAGCATGGACCCAGGACCGCATGGTAATATTGCGTTTGTCTCGCCCGTCGATACAACTTGGAATAATTCCAGGCTTTCATGCTTACTTCAACCTTCTTTCACACCAGTTTAGCAAGCCGACGGCTGACTTAGGAATGACCACTGTACAGCACTCACAAACTCACTTCTATTTATAGCAAACTACACGTGTACCTTGATAACTGTCTAAACCCACAGGTAGTTGTATCGCATTACACAATACAGTAGACATACATTGGTTTGCACTTGATGGAAAATATCTGATTAAATTATTTGCACTACCACTACGTAAGTTAAAAACACCAGTATATGTCTATACTATTACAATAACAGACCAAAGCCACAGGTACGTGCATTACAACATGTTTGACCTGAACCAAGGGTAACTGTAGATTAAATATATAAGCTCATTTTGTGACACATAGAAAGCTGCAATTATTGTAAGAATAGTTCACCTGTAAATGATTCGGACAACAACAGTTAATAATGAAAGGACTGACAATTACACCGCTCCTCACAGTTGTGATTCGAATTGTTCTTGTGAGGAGTCCATCCATCTGGTTTACTGTAGGCCGGCGGTTCTAACTGGGCGTTTCTCTGACAAAACAATGCAATTTGTTCCGTGTACAGAGAAAAAAACATGTGGGGTCTTCCTCCACATGAAGTCAGCTGGAGGTAACGATACTGTTAACTCTTTACTCCATGAATATGTCATATATTTCTTCATACCTTTTCTCCATAAATACGCATTTCTACGCCTTTGCAAACAGGGTAGATCCCAGATGAGAAGGCCCCTATAGGAGTCGTCTGATCAGGACATACCCTGTTTGCTTTGAAAATAACCCTGAAAGTGGGATATCATTCGAAAGCAAAAGTAGCAATGTGAAAAGAAAAAATTGCAGACACGGTTTTATTGAGTCTATTCATGAGTACTAATTAACCCTTCGCTTGATAATCGCATCAATATACCTACCTGTAAATAGTGTAGGAGCTGTCTCATCAGGGTCTGCACTATTTACAAGTTGATGGTGCAACCAGTGCACTCCACACCAGTGATTGCACAGCGCAATACTTGTACACAGTGAAGATATGTGTAATTATACAACAGGACATGGGTAAAGAAGGAGAAATGTATTTAAAAATTCAGCAAGCGAAGGGTTAAAAGTGCAACACCACTCACGCCCCCTAGCACCGGCTTAAGCAGTATTCATTTTTTTAAAAATATTAACATCAAAACTAAACCATTATAAATATCTATCTAACTAATATTCATGACGTCATCATTTCTTACTTAAATATTCATGAAGCAAACATAGCACACTCTGGTCAGTCGTCTGCTACAAACTCTATTCGCTATTGCATGAAAAAGCATTTGTATGAAGAAAAAAGGTAAAACAAAATTTACATATTTATTCATATTATAATATTACAAATTGTGCGCAATATATACCACTCATTTTATATTCATTTGCATGAATATCGCCTTCAGTACAATGGCCTGTACCTAGCCTCGCTGCGGTCTTTGTCCTCTGGGACAAAGTCATTAAACATATGAATAGACCCGAGGGATTGAAGTTACAAACTTAATCTATACGTGAAGTTTAAACAGACTATAAACCAATTCTCTCATTTCAACGTGTTTTCACGCATTTGCAAACAGAGTAGACCCAGATCAGACGGCTCATATAGGAGCCGTCTGATCAGAGTCTGCCCTGTTTTCTAATGGAATTTAGTTATAGTATATGGCTACAATGTCCCACCTTCAATATTTCGTTATAACTATCGTGTTCATGAGTATTCAGTAAGTACATGTACTGGAATTTGGAATAAACATAGAACAGGGAAAGGGTTGAATTTATCAGTCTGTTAGTACCTCAAAGTCAAAGAAACACAGTCTATGTATAAGGTGTGCATGCATATGTCACAATGGGCATGCTCGTCAAACCTTTGACAATAATAAATAGGCGTGTCAACCGATCAATTAAGTGAATATTGTAAACGATAAACCGTTTTATAATAGATGATTGGATACATGCCGGGTTGTGTCGGTAGTTACGTACAGTATACCTGTATAACTGTGTTAAGGCCGTCTCGTATACACATATTAATCAGTTTTTCATGAAAATCACCCCTATCACAATAAAGTTTCCACCCTATATTTAATGCAAGTGTCTCTATTAGGAGTTAAACAAAGTTTATGAATTTCTTTTACTTTTAATTCATTCATTACTTAAAGTAAAGTACGCCATGGTATAAATTCTGAAAGTAGGAGACCCTTCGATTGCAACAGCAGTAAGCATTCAAAAAGAGAACACGGTCGACTTGGTTTTATTGAATCTGTTCATGAGCAGTTATTAAAAGTCCAACACTACTCATGCCTCTAGTACCGACTGAAGCGGTATTCATTTTTCATCACTAAAACATCAAAACTAAAGATCCTGAGGGACCAGAAATTATAACAACGCTGAGAATGAAGTATGGGGTGACTTTAACAACCGCCACACAATGAATTAATAGTTGCTGTTATCAAGTACGCGTGCATTAGTTCTGAAAGTAGTAGCGGTGCGAAATACACAATTGCAGACTCGGTTTATTGAGTCTGTTCCTGAGCGGTTATTAAAAAGTACAAGACTACTTACACCTCATCGTTCCGTCAAAATTTAAACAGCAACGATTGATTTTGTCTAAGTATCGTGTAGATCTAGACCTTGCTTAATGTTACGTATGGTCTTTTAGAGTCATAGCTACAGCTGTTCGTCTTTCGTAAACATGTAAGCTTTATTGATTAATATGTTCATACAGTGGGAAGGTTACTGTTATTCCGTAAAATACGAGAAACATCGCCATACATGAGTACCAATTGACACTAAGCCTATACAACTTGTCAGCCTTGGTGTCCCTTTCCTTATTGACATAATTATACAACTGGTCAGCTGTAAAGCCCCTTTCCTTCGTTATACGATATTGCTTTAACCCTTCTCTTGCTGAATTTTAAAATACATTTCGCCTTCTTTACCCATGTCCTGTTGTATAATTACATATAGCTTCACTGTATACACGTATTTCGCTGTGCCATCACTGCTGTGAACTGTGGAGTGCACTGGTTGCACAATCAACTTGTAAATAGTGCAGACCCTGATGAGACAGCTCCTGCAGGAGCTGGCTCATATGGGTCTACACTACTTGCAGGTAGGTATATTGACGTGAACAGCAAGCGAAGGGTTAAGACCAGAGTTTCTATAGTTTTATACCGGTTTTCTTATAGACCTCAATATTAATGTTATTTATACCGTCCTGTTCATATATTGTCTGTTGCTCTAAAAACAACGGACTGTCTATTGTAACGAAGTTTTTTAAACGATGAAAGGGTAAATATATCACGCATCGAGAGAATTATACTGTCGTAAATTAATATCATCCTAAAATACTGTTATTTGACGGATTAAATAGTTAGCTGAGAAATTATAATACAGTAAAACCTCGATTATCCGAACACTAAAAATACGTATTATCATCGATCTTTAAGACAGGTGGCAGCTTAATGCATGGTGAAAGTCATGCCGAAAGCTCCTCCAGGAGCTTTCTGCATGACTTTCATCATGCATTAAGCAGCCACCTGCCTAAAGGGTCTAAATTCGTTATAAAGAAAATTCGAATAATCGAGATTTTACTGTATATATAAACATTAACACTGTTTTATGTTTACAGAATGAAGCATTAAACAGAAACAAATTCATTGTAAAGGCATGTTCAGTGTCAGAAAAAGTGTTCACATGCATACACAGTTATCATTTACACTGAATTAGGTAGATAATATCCAGTGTGGTCAGTCAGGCGTTTGGTCACACTCTTGCACAATGTTATACATTACATATGTTTCCGTCGTTGGCTCAGAAAGTAGTCCAAAACCACATGATATCATTGTGTTCGAAATAGCGAAACTAACTCCCGTACAAAACAGAAAGTAAATTGTTAAATGAGTGTTTCGTTGACAGTTCAACAGGAGAAAATCAAAAGGCGGAGGATTTCCCAATAAGTTGTGTGCCCTTCTGCGTTATAGCAGAATGTTAGTGCGCTTGTAAGCAGATCGAAATATATAGTTTGTAGAAACAAGTTTCGAAAAATTGAGCAGACAGCATTCCATTTTGTTTGTTTACATTTGTGCGAAGCGTGAAGCCTGAAGCGGTATAGAAATAGACCATCAACTATTTTACGTAATCAAACCGTTTTGTACTAGTTTTATGATAAAATAAAAAAAATGTTATTGATTCAGGCTATTTTAATTTAAAATATCGACTCAGACAACTACAAAACACAAACCATTGGTTTTGCCAAGATTGTTGTCATAGAGCCCATCGCCGACCCGTGGTGTATGTGAGAGAAACGAACGACAACTCTGCACGGAGATTGGCGTTCGGTAGCCAGGTATACAGGGTGACCAGTAAATTAATTACACACTCACTTGGTAGATGGTTAGCATGAGGTAAAATATATTTTTATGTGAGTACATGTGGCATTTTTCTGAGAGTTTTGAGTTATTTATTTCGTATTTGAAATGCTGTATTTTAGTTGTTGTAAAATACAAAGTTTTAATTGTTTTATTCTTAATAATATTTTGTAGCACGGTCAGCAGGCAAACTTTGATAATATTTGCATTTAACACCAACTCAACTATCAATAAACTATCAACATAGTATATGGATATATTGCATTCAGCTATATCATAGTTGTCATTAATAGCATTCAATGTGAATCGCTTGGCAATAATACTATGTAGAAAAGCTATATTTTATATTGGGACCGAAACTACTTGGGACTGAAATGACTAGTAGCCGAAACGACTCGGGTCTGAAACGACTAGACACCATATCAAGTTGAAAGACATGGACATTCACACTCACATTGTTGTGCATTATTGGAACTTTAGTTCTGAAAGTAGCAGTTAAACTGTGAATTTACATTGATTTAGATGGGGGAAAACACCACCGGGACCATAGTCGGGGTTCGCTATTTTCCGACGGTTATTCGTGGGTGAATGACATACAGAATACGTAGAACTTTATGTATTCATACGCCATCGTAGAGGACAATGTAGTTTTAAACGTATGACATACAGTTAACGTATGTCTCTTCTTATAGATAGCCCACGCGTGTTTTGGCTGATAAATTATGACATATAGTAAATGTATGACATACAGTTAACATGTGCTTCTTATTATCAGCTTTTAGCATGTGTGTTAGTAGGACATGTATGACATACAGTCAACGTATACTTCCTTTGATAGGATTTTATATGTGTTTTAGCTTAAAACTTATGACATATAGTTAACGTATGACTCTTCTTATACGTACTCCAAGCGTGTTTTAAATAGTAGAAGATGGATGAATGAGTTGGGTTAAAATTACGGCACTGCAAAACAGAATAGCTCATAGATCTATCTATAAGGGCCGATGTATAATGAGGGACGATGAGATGAGATAATGATGCTTTCAGGAAGATGATTTCGGCTAAACGCATTCATTGCGAAGCAGAGCATGGGATCAAAACCACCAACCTGCCTTATTTTTAGTTCTTGTCAGTTTTTGCTGAACAAGTTTTAGTAGAAAAAGTTTTCATGACAAACATGCATGTGCAGTTAACGTATGTATCCTTATGGCATACAGTACACGCAGAATACGTATAGAAGAGTTTTATTGGTGTTTGTAGCTTAAAACTTTTGAAAAACGTTTAACGGATGTCTCTTCTTATCCGTACTCTAAACGTGTTTTAGCATAAAAAGTATGACATACAGTAAACGTAGATCTGCTATGATGGATTTTATTAGTATTTGAAGCTTAAATTGAAACTTTGGTAATACGTACAGTTTGTGTGTGTCTCTTATTAATGTGTGTATCAGTGCGAAGTATGACACACAGTAAAGGTAGGTATTAGGGGATAGGAGTTAATCTGTGTGTGAACTAAACATTGTTATACATACAGTAAATGTATGTCCCTAATTATCAGCTCTCAGAATAAGTAATACAAACTCTCAGAATAAGTATGACATACAGCTAACGTAGGTCTCCTTTGATAGGGTTTTTAAACCTTATACTGTTAACGTATGTCTCTTCTAATTGGCACTCAACACATATCCACACATACGCAGACAAAGTATGACATACAGTCAACGTAGGTCCCTTCTTATAGGTAATTCACGCATGTGTTTGCTGAAAATTATGACATACAGTCTTATTGCGATAAATCTGATGCTTGCCGGACCGCATATAAAATCCGAATTATCGGATGTTCCGAGTAATTGTATTTTCATCTCATAGGTCAGCTATGACTTGTTTATCTATATTGACCTGCAAGCCCCATTCATCACAGTATACCTTTAATAAATTAAGTCTATGCTGTAGATCTTGTGGGTTATGGCCGATAATTACCATATCGTCTGCAAAAAGCATAAGTATAAATGGTATATCATCAAAAGTTAGACCACTGTTTATGTCATCTTGTAAAAACAAATCTAGATCCTCTAAGAATAGAGAAAATAATATCGGAGAGATTATCTCCCCTTGTTTCAATCCAATTGCACATTCGAAGAACTCCGAATATCCCCTGCAATCTTTTATGCAAGCCTTTACCTTTGTGTACATGTCCCTTATTATTCTAAGTGTTTTACTCATTATTCCCATTTTGTAATTTTTAGCCAAAGGCCATTGCGATATACACTATCAAAAGCCTTTCGAAAGTCAACAAAGGCGCACGCGAGCCTTCCATTGTTATTCAAAACTTTTTGTATAAGTGCATGAAGTACAAAAATAAGCTATCCATTTTCAGGTTCGAAATTTTGCCGAGAAAACCAGCAAAGTGTGTGCACTGTTCAATTTTAAAGCACTCATCCTTACGAGTTTCCTAATGTGAAACTAGGTGTAAGAAATATTTGACCGAACTGAATTACGACAAAAGTAAGAGGAGACTCTTTTTTTACTAAATTAGAAAGAAAGATAATGAACTGCACCAATATTCTACTGAGTTTTTGTCTTGAATATTCCCCAATTCCATGGACATACATGAGCGTGTCTGTAATTCACTTCCAGCATCACAACACAATTACAAACGTGTAGCCTGTCCTAAGTTTGATCTTGTTTCATTTGTGTTATGTTTATTTCGAAATGGATAAATGACACTTTAACCCTTAATCTGCTGGTCCACAAACGTTATGGCATGTATGCAAACAGATTAAATCCGGATGAGAGACCATCAGAAATCACTCGTTTTATTTTTAACCCTTATTACCCAAGTGTGACTGTTGTTCAAAATGCACATAGTTTTTAACACTCATTCACCAGGGTTGTTGGGATTTGGACAATATTTCAAAATATATGAGCAGATGATTTGTGTGTGTGTGTCAGCATTGTAAGTGTTAAGAAACTAAAATGAAAAAGGAGTTTAATGTCGTATTTTGTTCCAAGATAAGTGCAGGTAAGGTTTGACTAGTACTATTTCATGAAGATGTACCCTAACACTGTACATTGAGTATTTTTTATGATACATCGAAAATTACGATAAACAAGTCATCGCCGACCTGTGAGATGAAAATACAATTACTCGGAACATCCGATAATTCGGATTTTATATGCGGTCCGGCAAGCATCCGAGTTATCGTTATAAGACTGTATTGTGGAAATTCTTTGCTAGAATAATCTATAGATTTCCCATAACTTTCAAAATATTCTATAATGTTAGGACTTGGCGAGTAAAAGACACACCGATGCTTTCCATCGTTTTTATGGTTATCTGTGTTCGCAATGAATCCATGACCACCCTCGATGTGTGTAGGTAGTTGATCAGCAGCAAACACGCCAGCAACTTTTTTTTCTTAAAACATTACTACATTCTTTTTTCTTTTTTTTTCATATCCTCATAAACAAGGACCCCGTTTAATGTCCCCGTCATAGAGTGTGTGAGGGCCGAGGGCATCCCCCTCCACACCTTACAACAATGTATACCTATATGTTCACAAAAAGTACACTTGATTGGATAATATCTAAACAAAAGTCAAGAAAAAACAGACTGTACGGCTAATACGTCATATGCTCTAATCGGTGAAAAGTACCGATGAAAATACACCAATCTAAGGGATTAACAACAATTTGCCAACGAAAATTTAATGCTATTCCAATTTCGATTAAATTCCTCTATTTTATTGTTTTCCATAGCAACATTTTTTAATATTTTATATTGAAAAAGAATATATTTACGAGCAGAAACTTTCGAAAGTATACACGAGTTATTTCGACATTGAAAAATATACATTTTTAAGAGTATTAGGATGGAATTTTTTGCGGTGTCTTTAAAATTTTCTGTTCCAAATAAAAGTGTTTTTCGATCAATCGAAATTAATATTTTAGTGTGTATTAAAATATTTTCTAAATGCTTTTGCTTAAAGGACATTCCCGAAAAAGATGTTCCAATGTTTCTGCTTCAGATTTACAGAATGTACAAAGCGGGTTTTCTCGTAACCCTAACTTAAAAATATATTCATTTGTTCCTAATATTCTGTGTATAATTTTAACCTGAAACCATTGGAATTTGGTGTCCTTACTTATTTGAAATGGCATAGAGAATATATTTTTCCATTGCTGTGAAGTAAAAGTTGTATGTAATTTCTCATGCCACTTTGCCACACATGAAGCTTGTTTATTATTGCAATTTAAAATATTATATATTGACTTTGCTCCTTTAGTGTCTTTGAACAAAATTTCAGTAAGCGGAGGACAAAAGGGTCTGTTAATAGAATTTATTTCACAACTCGGAACTCCCGTATTTTTTCAGAAAGATTCTAACAGCAGCAGTTACGCCTTTATATAACAGAAAATGCGTCTGTAAGTTGTATTTTAGATTAAATTCATCTAGGTTTAATAAAATTTCTGTCTTTAAATAGATCTCCTATACAATGAACTCCAGCTTTGAACCACGAATTTATAAATATACTTTGAGTTCCTATGCGAATGTTTGGATGGTAAAATAATTGATAAAGCATTATATTTTCCTTTTTCAATTGATGCCTTTCTACTACATCATCAAAGGCATCTAACGTTTCTTTCCAAAATCTATTGTTTATGATTTTGAATATTTGTTTAATATATTGACAACCGCTAGTCATCAGTTTGTACTTATCTATATCATATCGAATAATTCCTGACCAGCCGTCTTCTTTTAATATTAATCTCCTTATCCAAGTTGTTTTTAATGATTTTACAAACGCCTTTAAGTTAATCATTTGCAAACCACCATTTTCGTATTTTCGTAATTATATAATCCGGTGGGTTTGGTATTGTTAAAAATAGATGGTTCATTTTGGAGATTAGCAGGCTTCTTAAAACAGCATTTTTCCAATAGGCGTCAATATTCTTCTATTCCATTTTTTTATAATGCCTTGTGTATCTTTTACTTTCTCTTTATAATTTAAAACAATCATTTTCTCTAGATCAACGTGAAAAGTTACACCTAGCATTTGAAAATGTGTTTGCATCCAAGTTAGTTTCAATTTTGTTTTTATTGAAGAAGATCTATACTTTTTTCTCCATGTCCAAACCACTTTTGTTTTTGTCAAAGTTAATATTTAAACCCGATACCACAGAGAAATAAGATAGAGTTTTTAATGTTTCATTCAATGATTCTGCTGACCCGTCTAGGATAATGCTTGTGTCGTCTGCAAACTGTGATAACTTATACTCTGTTTCATTTATTTTAATACCTTTTATTTTGTTATTTTGACGTATAATCACAGACAAAATCTCTGCACATAAAATAAAAATGTAGCATGAGAGCGGATCACCTTGTCTGCAACCTCGCTCTATTTTGAAAGAAATTCACATTGAGTTACTGATGATTTTACATCTTTATAGAAGATATTAAACCATTTTTTAATGGATGGGCCAAAATTTAAAAGTGACAATGTTCTGTTTACATACGTCCATGATAGGGAATCAAAGGCCTTTTCAAAGTTTATTAAAAGAAGCATACCTGGGATGTCATGCTCTTCTGTATGTTGAAGTAAATCGTATATTAATCTTATATTTTCTCCTATAAACTTACCTTTTAAGAAACCAGTCTGATCTACGTGTATAAGTTTTGGCAGAAAAGATTTCAATCTATTTGCAATGCATCCAGTTCCAATTTTATAAACTGTATTGAGTAAAGTTATTGGTCTCCAGTTTTTAAGAAAATGTCTTGGCTTATCACCTTCAGGAATACATGTTGTAATCCCCTGTGTTTGGATGCATGAAAGTGAATTCAAATTATAAGCTTCATTTAGTTCTCTAACAACGAAATCCCCTAATTGTTTCCAAAACACTTTGTAAAAATCAGCCCCAAATCCTGATGATACTGGGCTCTTATTGTTTTCATGCCTTTTTAATCATTTGAGGCCTCTTTGATATTTATCAAACCTTCGATATTTTCTGATTCTTGGGTGGTTAGTTTTGATAAAGAAAGATCCTCTAAATAATTATTTTCTTCTTTATTTGTTTGATTAATTTGTAGTGCTTATTTTGGTTGCTGGCCGTTCCAAGGCGGTACTCCTGCGTTCAGCCTACGGTTAATTTTGCTGTTTAATATGCTTAATGTTTAATGTTTTTCGTCTTGATATGCGTCATGTTATGTTTTGTGGCTTTAACGTTTCTTGTTTGATGGTGTTTGGTGCGGTGTCATTTCGTGTGTGGCTCTCCCTGTTTGACTATTTTTCCATATTGTATAAGTTTTCATAAAAACTTTGGACTTCTTTAAGTATTTCTTGATGGTTAGTAATTTTTGACCCGTTATCTTTTTTCAATATTCTTTATAATTTTTGTTGTATATTGATTTTTTTTCTAAGTTGCAAAAATATTGAGTTGGTCTTTCACCTTCTACGCTCCAAGTCACTTTCGATCGGATCAAGAAACCTTTTAACTTTCGTTCATGTATCTGCTTTAATTCTATATGCAAGTTTGCAATGGAAAAGTAGTAAAGTCAAGCAGGCAAAGCCACATGCAAGACGCAACCACCACCAAAACACCGATAGACAGCATGACACACACACACACAACCACACACCCAAACGCACACACACACATGCAATGAACACAGAAAACACCAAAAGACACACAAGAACCAGAGACAAACGTTCCACACATGAACAAATCACAAGCACAAAGACGAAAGGCAAACAAAAGGAAGGATGACATAGAGAGTACCGCCTTGGCACGGTCAGTAGCAAAAACACCACTGGGGGTTTATAATGTTTATAATGGCACAAGGACACAATAAATTTTGGCCATGGCAGAAACTAGAATAAAATCTGTATCATTTTCATTCTTCAGAATTTTCATTACCAATGTTTGATTCTATATCATGTATTATTTTTGTTATTTCCTGTTCGCGGGTGTTATTTTTCTTTTTTATTATATGAGGCATAATATATAGAGGCCCCTCTTAATTCCATCATTAATGTATCTAAGAAAAGTTGGTCATTAATAGAAAACTGTATTTCGTTATTTGGAATTATATTGATTGTATCTTGATTACAAACCGGAAGGGCATATTGTCTTTTAATGTCGTTTATTTTTACTGTATATTATTTGGATATATTCTAAGTCTTGTAAAATAATTTATTATGTTTCCAAACTTTCCACAGCCTTGAGCTGTGTTGAAAATCGTTAAAAGCAGTTTAAGCCTAATCGGAGAATGATCCGACTGATAGCTATGTGAAATATGAGATTCACAAACATAGAGAGAGAGAGTGGAAGTGAAACCAAAAAGAAATCTAATCTTGCTTATTGTACTGGGCTGTTTTTTCTCCAGGTATAGCGTTTTTTATCAGGGTTTAACTCACGGAAAGGATCGACTAATTGCCTATTTGTAATAGCATGTAGTAACACATCCCTGGATTTTCTGTTGTTAATTCTTTTATATTTATCATAATCTAGATTTGGGTCAATTACCATGTTGAAATCGACACAGATGACATAGGACTCGTTGCCTATTGAATCCATTTTGTTAAATAAGTTATCATAAAAGGCAGGTTTATCGGTATTCGGACCGTATATTGTTGTTAGTGTCAATCGTTGATCATCTATACTTAAGTCAACAATAATAAAATTTCCATTTTCGTCACAGATCTTTTCATGTATAGTATATGATAGCATATTAAAAAGTAAAGCAACACCCCTACTGTTTGATGTGTTGCAACTTAGCAATACTTCATTGCCCCATTGAGAATACAATTGTTTGTACATGTCTTCCGTACAATGCGTGTCGTGTGAACATATAATATTGCAATTTAAGCTTTTCAGATATTGGAAAACCATTTGTCTTTTTTATATCCATTCAAACCTCTACAGTTTACTGATAGTATATTTAAATCAGCCATCGATATTTTCAGCATACATATCGCAAGTGTTATAATTGATGGTAACACTCATTTTAACGTAAAAGACGACAGTAACCATTACAAACATACAAAGAAAAGACAAAAGGAACAGAAAACGTATCTCACCACAACAGAAAAAACGTTAAAGAGATCATATGTTAACACATGATTCTATAACTATACGTTTACTTACAATTTGTTAAAGTATACATAGATATTTTATGATCAGTGGATATCTAGATACAAGTCTACATTAGATACATTTGTGCATATGCGATATCTAGCACGCACTTCCGAACAAACTCAACACAACTGCCCACTTAACATACATAAGTTTGTATCATTACATACGTTACAATGGTCCACTTTTTCATCCAAGTATTTGATAATCTTGCCGAAAAGAGAAAAACACAACAACAACAAAAACAACAACACAAGTTACCCATGTGGACTGATGTGCCTTAAGTCTCATAAGAAGACAAAATTTCCCATACACAACTCATCCGAATACATGACAAACAATAGTACCGCATACGGTACATAATATGCCCACTTGCAAACTTTCTCTGATTCAACACGCCTAATAAGTGTTGACATTTTCTAATCTGTGCTTCAGATCTTGATTTCCATATTAAGGTGATACTATTTTTTAAACAATGAAATGAATATCTTATTAAATGAAAAAGTTACCGCTAATCCTCATTTTTACAGATTTTTGTAAAGTGCAACGGCCATAACTATGTAAAGACAAACTGAATGGACCTCAAAATAAACTCAGCTTCAAATTTTGTTTCTTAAAACATTTGTTCATTTATATCATTTTAATAGTTTTCCCAGAAAACAACAGACAAACTAAAAGTTGACCGACTAACAATGCAACGAACACATGAAGTTCAAGGGCCATAACTTTAGAATAAAATGGCATATCAAAACTCCCGCAATATATGTTATAATTTAAGGTTTAACCATATAAAAAAATGAAGCAAATATCATTTCAAATGAAAAAGTTATGGCTATCCTCATATTTGCATAGATTTGCATTATTTTTAAGTGCAAGGGCCATAACTCCGAAACAACAAATCAAATAATCATCAGAATCGACCTAGCATCAGGTCTTGATGCATTGAACATGTGTATGAAGTTTCATTAATATCTGTCAAACAATTTTTGCCAGAAAACAGCGGACAAACCATTTGCATATATTTGCAAAAATAATTAAGTAAAAGGGCAATAACTCCGAAACAAAAAATCAAATAAACCTCAGAATCGATTAAGCATCAGATCTTGATGCAAAGAGTATTTTTTGTGAAGTTTCATTAATATCTCTCAAATAGTTTTCCCAGAAAACAGCGGACAAACTATTTGCGTATTTTTAAGGACAATTGCCATAACTCTGAAATGAACAATCAAATGCTCCTCAGAATCAAGTCAGCTTCAGTTCTTGATGCATTAAACACTTTTGTGTTACGTTTCATTAATATCTGTCAAATAGTTTTCCTAGAAAACAGTGGACAAACTATTTGCATGTATTTGCATTATTTATAAGTAAAAGGGCCATGACTCCGAAAAGACAAATCAAATGAACCTCAGAATCGATTCAGCTTCAGATCTTGATGCATTAAACATTTGTGTGAAGTTTCATTAATATCTGTCAAATAGTTTTCCCAGAAAATAACGGACAAACTATTTGCATTATTTTCTAAGTAAAAGGCCATAACTCCGAAACGACAAATCAAATGAACCTCAAAATCGACTCAGTTTCAGATCTTGATGCATTAAACAATTGTGTGAAGTTTTATTAATATCTCTCAGACAGTTTTCCCATGAAACAGCGGACAAACTATTTGCATATATTTAAGGAAAAGGGCCATAAATCTGAAATGTAAAATCAAATGAACCTCAGAATCAACTCAGCTTCAGATCTTGATGCATTTAACATTTGTGTGAAGTTTCATTAATATCTGTCAAATAGTTTTCCCAGACAACAGCGGACAAACAAAATGTTGACGGACGAACGAACGGACGGACGGACAGGGCCACGAAAATATACGACCACCTTTATTAGGTGGGCGTATAAAAAGCGAAAAAGATATAGGTCCCACAAGATTTTTCATTCGGACGAAAAAGTGCGTTCCCATGATTTAAAAGTATATTTCTCATCCTTGAAAGTGATAACCTTATCGAAACGAAAATTAAGATGTATCGTTTAAAATGGTTTCTGTCGAAATATAATGTAGTTTTATAACATATATTATATGCATGCCTACAATATGCACATACATACACACATATACATGCATGCGAACGTGCATGCATATGCACGCGCATGCACGAGCATGTGCATGCACATGCATATACACACATATACACACATACACACATATATATATATATATATACATACACACACACACACACACACACACACACACACACACACACACACACACACACATAGTAATAGTAATAGATATATGGACATACACGAACACCTCTAAATTCCGGTAGATAGCCTCGCTAGTGTATATGAATGATACAAGCCCACACCGTTTGTAATACCAGGCAGATAGCTATCGTACATGGACGTCAATGTCAAACCTTGTAGACGCTAATCAGTCAGCAACTATAAATAACTTCCACAAGTTTCCATTCAGACATTTTCAAAACAAAAACCGATTTAGGGAAGAACATCAAAAAACACAGACTAAAACTCAAAAACTAATACAAAACTAAAGAAATCCCAAACATCGACTATAACATTAATGTATGTCTACACAGTTTCCCGAGGTCATCCGCATATCAACCAAAAAAAGGGACAAAGGTTTGGAGTCAGATCAGACTCCGAAGTACTTGTCTGATCTGCAACCAAAAGGTTTCCATTGAAAAACAAAAACTAGCCTGATACTTATAGTCCCAACGGAAAAAGAATCAATAATACCTAAACAGCGGCTGACCCTCTCCTTAGACCGGATTGTCCCAAAAAGTCCGTTAGACACTACACTGCCGAGGAAAAAAAGTTTCGGATTCTGATCCGACGCTGAATTTACTCGACTCGGTGTCTGATCAGCATCCAGAAATTTAAATCTACAATCAAAGGCAAGTCCAGTGTTTATAGCCGATAACGGATGCAAAAGACCATACCTAAAAATACTTTGTGTCTGATCTGCATCATAATTTGCAAAAAACAACTGTACATTTAGAACAGATTTTCCGGTATCACGGTTTACAAAAGCTAAGGAAAGGGTGCAAAAAACGATACTGACCAGACGCTGTGTAAGCTTCAGTCCCACACTAGCAGGGGGGAAACAATCTTTAAATACACCCAAAGATATCATTCGACACACAGTTTCCAGAAGCTAATAGCCGATGATTAGAAATCTTTTTGAGTCTTATACAGCTTCTGAAATACAATAATGTCTAATCTGCCTCCAAAATTGTAATTTTATAGTTAAAAGCAACTGTATTATTTATAACAGTTAAAGACAGAAACAACTTTAAATCTCATGTTTGTCTGACGTGGATCCTAAATTCTCATTTGGGTCATGATCTGACGCCATGTGTGGTTGTAGTTCTTAACAACCGGGCAAGCTAATATTTATATCTGTCCAAATTTTCAGACTGAACAGTTTTCTGGTGGCTAAAAGCCGATAATAAAAGTTGTTACGCCCGATCAGACAACAAATAACTTGATGTCTGATATGCCTCCCTAAACTTATTTCTACAGATAAAGTGTTTTAGCCGCTGATGAATTTAAAACAATAATACATGAAACTACTTTGTGCCTTATCTGCATACGAAGTGTCAAAAACAAGTTCGAACGTAAATAGTAGTGTAATGAACACACAGTTATAAGTTTAAGAAAAAGTATAAAAAGTGTATTTTAATAAGACGCCGCACTCATGTATAGTCTCGGGAGTCAGGGACAATCAGTATTGAAAACTGAACAGACGCTGAAATAACTGGTGTCTGATCTGTCTCCAAAACTGTAATTCTAGATCCAAAGGCAAAGTACAATATATTACAAGTAATACAGCCGCTAACTGATCCGGATCTAAACCTTCGACCCGGGTTATTTTCGACGCAAACTTCTTATTATATTTATATATATTCACATCTGAACAGACACCGCAATTTCCGGTATCTGATCTGTCTTCCAAAATGTAACTTTACAGGCCTACTTATAAACAAGTGCAATGTCCTATAGCCGTCTACGACAAAAACAAACGACTTCAAATATTCTGTCCGTCTGATCTGGATACAAATTTTCGACTTGGATTCTGATCAGACCCCTTGCATGTGTACAGCCCTCAACAGCAGGGTAAATCAATTTTTTAGAAAGTGTACAGCGCGTTTACAGACTGTACAGTTTCCAACGGCTAAAATCCGATGGTAAAGAAAGGTTTTTGAGTCCGATCTGACACCAAATAACTTGGTGTCTGATATGTCTTCATAAAACATAAAAAAGTCTAGTCAAAAGCAAACGTATCGTTTTCTGTCGAAACGGTATCAACAACAAACAAATATAACCTTCCCGTCTGTCTGACCTGCATCTAAAGCTGTAACAAAAAACGGATACAGTGTCTATAACCGCTATCAGCAGAAAACAAACCCCGAAAAATATGTTTGTCTGATCTGCATCCAAAACTTCGGTTTGGATTCTGATCAGACGCCACACACGTCTTTTCCCCTAAAGGCAGGAAAAAGATCTGCTACAAAACGTTTGTCCGACTACACAGTTTCCTGAGGATAGCAGGAAAAACTGCACACTGCAAAAAGCAGCAAGTAAAACAGATATAATCCTATTCAGACGCTCAAGTTACACGGTGTCTGATCTGCATCCAAAAGCTTACGGTCATGCCGAGTGCAGTGATTCCAGCCTCGAATACCAGGAACCAATAGCTGCCAAAATACGTTTAAAATACAGTTTCAAGGGAAAAACTGGCTATGCAGAAATCAATTTGGATTCCAATCAGACATCCCGTTAAATGGTGTCTGATCCACATTAAAAAGGAGCACCGGTCTAAGGATGGACAGAAAATAACTTGCTTGAATATATGCAAGTTTTAGGAACCACGTGGCAAAAAAACAACAACAACACGGTCTGCTTTAAATACCCGATATCTCTTAACAGCGCACTATCAATGGTATACAATAGTTAACCCAACTGTTAAGATCCTTGTTAGATGCTGATACCACAGCGTCTCACATGAAACTAAAAACTCGCATATGCTGTCACGCGCCCTTCATTCCCACACAATTTAAGAAAGAAAAAACCAACAGCAACAACAGCAACAGAAAAACACTTTATCACTGTAAAAAACTTCTTTCACAATAAGCTGCTCTAAAGTAGTCGGACGGTCTCTTCCGAAAGTCTCATTTTGCACTTCTCGCCTTTTTCGGCCATGGTTTATCTAACCAGTACCCGAAGTATTTATATTTTATCCCTACTGTGTCAGTACTGTCTTTAAACTGCGCAAATAACTTTCCTTCAAATGACCAACACTTCACCACAGATTTACAGTCCTTTAACCTTAAGGACGATAAAACGTGTTGGTTAAGCCAGATCAGGTCCTCATTTACAAAAAAGTTATGTTCCTTTAGGGCTTTTGCGCACTTCATTGTCTCAACCTTTGTTTGGCGCCGCACAAACCTAACTATCACTGGACGGTTCTTGCCACTTTCCCTTTTGCCAAGTCGATGTGCAATACCGATATATTTAAGCCCCCTTTTGTCTTCATGATCTCTGTAACAGTCTTAATGACAGAAGCCGAGTCCTGTTTCTCACAGTCTTGCGGTACCCCACTGATCCGAACGTTGTTTCTCCGTCCATACTGTTCTAATTTATTCAAATCTTTCTCCCTCAAGGCAGCCTCCTTTGTAATGCCTACCTTTAATTTTCTGTTCTCTTCCTTTAACCCTTCGAGTTCCTCTGCCTTCTTTTTCAATGCCAATTCATACTTATCGGCCTCTACAGAAGTCGAGTGTATCTCACCTTCTAAAAGTTCAATGCGTTACTACAGTTAATGTAGCACTGAAGTTGTGATGTGTTCATTCTGTAATTATATCTCTCTCCTTATTAACTTGAAAAAACCCAGGTGATTCACCGTACACAATGCAACTTATTCGAGATCATGAATTTCAGTACTTCTCGTTTTGAAAATTGAATACCGCTTAAGCCGGTGTTAGGGGGCGTGAGCAGTGTTGCGCTTTCAATTACTGCTCATGAACAGACTCAATAAAACCGAGTCTGCAATTTTCTCATTTTGTGTTGCAATGTTTGCTTTCGGGGGATCACCACCCTTCAGAACTTATTGTCTCTGTCAGCGCTTGTCTAAACTGAACGTATAATCTTACATGTCCTGATTTCATGAGTGACAAAAATGGAGTGTTATCTTCAGGGAAAATAGGTTCTAACTGAAAAGTGAATAATATGGATGTATTTATAAAATCGCCTTTGTTTATATTAAGACCTGCATCTTTTCCCCAAGCGCCATTCATGAGAAACAGATTTGTGTAAGCTCGCACGCATGTCTGACCATTAGCAGCATTAAAGTCTAATCTTAAGGGATTTCCACCTACATGAACCCCATCAACATATAAACATACACATTGAATATTACAGTTAAGGAAATGAAAAGGGTTAGATTTGTAATCTCCAGAGACTGCTTTTGATTTTACAAATGCAACCACTACTCGATTAAGTCGTTGACCTTGAAAGAGATTATCCCATGTAAACATTGTACTTCCAGCAGCCATACTCTGAGAACGACATTCGATTCTATTGAATGGGTATTTTGCTGTAATGGTCTTCAACATCTCTGAATGGGCTATAACGAGTGCAGGATTGACTCTGATTTTCCTCGCAAGTAAGTATGCATAAAAATTTCAATTTTGTAATCTGGTGCAGTATCGCCAGAAGATAAACAAAATGCTGCAGAACTGCGAGAGAATTTCAGACACACTTCAATTTTGTTCAGTAAGAATCTTTTGGTTGTGAACAAACTATGATAAATTGATCCTTGCAAATCAACAGTTTTGGATCCATCAATGCACGAGGCTTGTCTTAAAAACAAACTATTAATTGCGCCTGTAGGATCACAGTCCTCTGGATGGTCATTATCATCTTTGGTGAATACTTGAGATAATAACTGTGAAGAAGTAGCATCCTGTCCATAATGCACTAATGTATGGATCATGGCAGTATATGGATTGTAATTACACGTAGTAATAACTTTGTTTCGTAGTGTAACTTCGGTTGATAAAAATAAAGCCTGTATAAATAAATTTACAGGTCCCACCTTTTTGCTGGTAATAGCAGTCCCATTAGGATTGGTTATTTTCAGTTTCACATATAGTTGTGTTCCTTTCAAGTCGAGATAGTCCATGGCATTTTGACCCTTTGCAAACAGAGTAGACCCCGATCAGACGGCTCCTATATGATAACATGTATACTATAAACGCATTACCAATGTCTTAAACCTATGTCTTAAACCTATGTCTTAAACTTATGTACATAATGTCATCAAAAAGATAATCAAATTAATATTCACGATGTCATTATCTTTTCCATGAATATTCATGGAGTAAAGGGTTAAACAGTTTAAATCCTGAGGTCAATTTACTCTGCCTCTCACCAGGATGCAAAAGTGAGATCCTGATGAGAGGTCAAGTTACTCTGCCTCTCACCAGGATGCAAAAGTGAGAAAAATGCGAAAAATGGGAACACCACACACATGACACAATGCCTTAACACCACCAAACAAGATAGAGCACAGCACAGCAGACAATAGTTCTAGATAGCAGTGTAGACCCATATCAGTGATGACATTGACTCTGAAAAAATCACATATAACTGATCCTAACATTCAAATTCACCTATGGCTGGTCCTGACCTTCAAGGACAGTAATGGAGATTTGAAACTAACAGAGTGGCATAGAGTCTAACGGAAAGTCGTTATGTGATCAACGATCAAATCCTAATAGTGCCATTGTCTAACGGAAAGTCGTACTTTGATCAACGATCACATCCTAATAGTGCCATAGTCTAACGGGAAGTCGTACTTTGATCAGAGAGACCATTTCCTAATAGTATCACTGCGTCTAATGGAAAGTCGTTCTTCAATCAGAGAGAACATTTCCTAAACCACTCTATATAGCGCGCTTCCACTTTATGAACACATAAAAACCTGTCTTCCTTATTTGGTTTCATAAAAACCCTTTACTCCATTACGCCTTTGCAAACAGAGTAGACCCAGGTCAGACGGATCCTATGGGAGTTTTCTGATCAGCATCTGATCTATGAGCTTATAGTATGTTATGGGTATGATTCTAAAGTTTCTGCTACGGCCGAAATTTTATTTGTCCATGTGCTATTATAACAAGTAATCTAATTAATTCTTTACTCCATAAATAGTTTTTTTTTAAATACGCATTTCTACGCCTTTGCAAGCAGAGAAGACCTAGTTCAGACCGATCCGATGGTCGTTTGCTTATGATATAGTATAGATATGTTTCTATACTTTCTGACTTGGTCAAAAGTTCCTGTGTGTATCAATCTAAATAATATTCATGAGGTAATTATTTCTTATAGGAATATTCATAGAGCAAAGTGTTTAACAGTTTGGATCTGATGAGAGATCGAGATGTTCAGTGTCTCTTCCGGATGACATCTCAGATTCACCCTTGACGACGGAATAATACACAGTAAAACCCCATCTAAACAGGAATTCTAGTAGAGAAGAATTTAGTTACTCTAAAGCATGTGGCTGCTTAACCCTTTCGCTATCAAACTCTGTCGTCTGCTAACTTTGTCGTCTGCTAACTTTGTCGTCTGCTACAAATGTTTATTCTTTTGATTTTCTTTATTTTTACTGCAAAAACATAGCAACAAAACAAACAGTTTGGATCCTAATGAGACGCCGAGTTACTCGGCATCTCATCTGGATCCAAACTGTTTGCATAGGTAACCACAGATCTGGCACTGGCAGCGAAAGGGTTAATACAGGGTGAAACCATGCATAAATATCACCCTGCATTAAGCTGCCACCTGTCTCCAAGACAGATATTTTTACTAAATTTAACTGTAGTTATTACCTTTTGCATTTAAAGGTACACATAAATTATATTTCATTTAGACACATGTTACCCAAAGACACCCCATCACTACAACCAGTGTCGTGTCTGTTGTCCTACAAAACAGCAAATCACCATGAATTAACAACGGACGAGTCCTAACGATGAACACTTGGCAATTCCTAAAACACGCGCCGTGACACGTTGTGCCGTGTGAGCTAAAACAGATACACAAGAAAGACAAGCAACAAAAGTTTAAAATTCATTTACTTCAATTTAAGCATAGTACATGTATGTAACTTACATACAGTAGACTCTCTATAAAACGATAATGTTATGAAAACGAGACAAGTGTATTGAACTCTTTCCCCTCATATAAACGCCTAGTCACGCATTTACAAAAAGAGTAGATCTAGATCAGACGGCTAATACAGGCTCCTGGGTCTGTTTCGTTTGTTAATGAAAATTTATTGATCCTATAGGAGCCGTCTGATCAGGGGCTGCTCTGTTTGTTTATAATGACACTGTATAGATCTGATTATGCAAATGCACTTCAATAAACAATTTATTACACATACCACATGTAGGTTACATACAATAGAACTTCTCTAAAACAATGAAGTAATGAAAACGGGACGAGTGTAAATAACTCTCACCTTTTCGAGCATTTGCAAACAAAGAAGACCCTATGGGAGCCTTCTGATCAGGGTCTGCGCTGTTTGTTTATAATGACACTGTATAGACAAGTGTAAACAAAGAAGACCCTATAGGAGCCTTCTGATCAGGGTCTGCTCTGTTTGTTATGGACATTTATAATCTGATTATGCAGTTTCCACAGCAGTCGGAAAAAATGCCTTTTCCATTTTATTGATTCTGTGAATGACTATGCATAAGGTGGAGAAATTTTGAATAAATGTGAAACAGAGAACGGGCTAGATGCAGTTGGTAAAGCTCTATATCCTGGGTGAAGGACTGCAGAAAACTCACATAGAAGTTCTCTGCAAAATATCCGATCTGCATTAAGGAACCACCTGGCTTTAAGACCCAAAATATTCGGTGTCTCATGTGGATCTAAGCTTGGGTACTGATGAATGCCGAGTTACCCAGTGTCTCGTGTGGATCTAAGCTTGGGTACTGATGAATGCCGAGTTACCCAGTGTTTCGTGTGGATCTAAGCTTGGGTACTAATGAATGCCGAGTTACCCAGCGTCTCATGTGGATTTAAGCTTGGGTACTGATGAATGCCGAGTTACCCAGTGTCTCATGTTATCTAAGCTTGGGTATTGATGATTGCCGAGTTACCCAGCGGCTCAAGTTGGTCTAAGCTTGGGTATTGATGTATGCCGAGTTACCCAGCGTCTCATGTGGATCTAAGCTTGGGTACTGATGAATGCCGAGTTACCCAGTGTCTCATGTTGATCTAAGCTTGGGTATTGATGAATGCCGAGTTACCCAGCGGCTCAAGTTGGTCTAAGCTTGGGTATTGATGAATGCCGAGTTACCCAGCGTCTCATCTGGATCTAAGCTTGGGTACTGATGAATGCCGAGTTACCCAGTGTTGAGGAATGCCGAGTTGAGTTAACCCGTCGTCCCATGTGGATCTAAGCTTGGATACTGATGAATGCCGTGTTGCCATCGTCACATGTAGATCTAAGCTTTGGTGTTGAGGAATGCCGAGTTGAGTTAACCCGTCGTCTCATGTGGATCTAAGTTTGGGTATTGATGAATGCCGTGTTAACCATCGTCTCATGTGGATATAAGCTTGGGTACTGATGAATGCCGTGTTAACCATCATCTCATCTGGATCTAAGCTTGGGTATTGATGAATGCCGAGTAGCCGAGTTACTCGGCGTATCATCTGGATCTATGCTGCTTTCAAACATGAGTCAGGTTTAGCGTAATAAGAGATAAATAATTCAGCTTTACAAAGAAGAGGAAATGAGGTGTAATATTTTCCTTAATCACGTTATTCTATGAAAACGTCGAGTTTGTTTGTATAGCTGTTTTACGCAGCTTTAATCGTTTCCTTGTTGAATATTCATGTCAGAAATAATGTCACCATGCATATATAATCACTAAATTTGTATAATGACATATGTATACGTGCAGTTATGATGTTGATAGAAACAGAATTCAAGATCTATTAATGTTCATAAGCAAGCAGAGGAGACCCTGATCAGACAATCCCTGTAGTGAGACTGCCGCTGTAGGGGCCGTGTGGTCTGGGTCTACTGTCTACAAAGGCCTGAAAAGTTTCTATGAAGGAAAAGGTTGAGGCAGAGGAGCAGCTGTATAAGATCAATTATGTTTTCTTGATAAAAAAGAGCAGACCCTGTATGGGAGGTCAGGTCTAGCAGACCCTGTATGGGAGGTCAGGTCTTGCAGACCCTGTATGGGAGGTCTTGTATAGCAGACCCTGTATGGGAGGTCTGGTCTAGCAGACCCTGTATGGGAGGTCTTGTCTAGTAGACCCTGTATGGAGGTCTGGTCTAGCAGACCCTGTATGGGAGGTCTTGTCTAGTAGACCCTGTATGGAGGTCTGGTCTAGCAGACCCTGTATGGGAGGTCTGGTCTAGCAGACCCTGTATGGGAGGTCAGGTCTAGCAGATCCTGTATGGGAGGTCAGGTCTAGCAGACTGTACGGGAGGTCTGGTCTAGCATACCCTGTACGGGAGGTCTGGTCTAGTAGACCCTGTATGGGAGGTCAGGTCTAGTAGACCCTGTATGGGAGGTCTGGTCTAGCATACCCTGTACGGGAGGTCGGGTCTAGCTTACCCTGTATGGGAGGTCTGATCCAGTATACCCTGTATGGGAGGTCTGGTCTAGTAGACCCTGTACGGGAGGTTTGGTCTAGCATACCCTGTACAGGAGGTCGGGTTACCCTGGTATAATCTATGTTTAATATTTGCAAATGCGTGAACAAGAGTTTGTATGAAGGAATGGGTTAGCCGTATTTCTGTCATATCCAGCTAATTACAGGTGGCGGAAGACCCCAGAGGCTCTACCGTGTATGAAGGAATGGGTTAGCCGTATTTCTGTCATGTCCAGCTAATTACATGTGGAGGAAGACCCCATAGACTGTACCGTGTATGAAGGAATGGGTTAGGCGTATTTCTGTCATATCCAGCTAATTACAGGTGGTTGAAGACCCCAGAGGCTCTACCGTGCACAGAAGACACCAGACCGAGCTTTAAATTATACTCCGTTCATTGTCAGTCAGAGGGAAAACCAAGAACCGCCCTATAGCGACCCGTTATGAGTAACACTGCGCAAGTAACATAATCAGTGTTAACCCTTACTCCATGAATATCTATATCAAAAATTATAATATCATGAATATTAATTAGATTAATGGCGTATGAATACAGAATATTTTGGCTTTGATAGATTCTGCTGAATTAGATCTACATATATAACATACCATAAACAAACGGCAGACTCTGGTCAGACAACTCCCATAGAAGTCGTCCGTTCTGCGTTTACTGTTTGCAAATGCGTAATCATGGAATAAATGGTTAAACAGTTTGGATCCTGACCAAACGCTGATATACTCCGTTTCTTATCCCAATAAAACTGAAATTGCCATCACCTATGGCGGCGAAAAAAACCTTGATGTAATGTTTCTACTACTTGTCTCGCAAACCAACAATGGATATTTTTGAGGGGTTGCTGTAGAGTGGGTTTACTATGGAGAAAAATCAACATATTTATTGAAATTTGCAGAAATTTGACAAACAGCAATAAAAATGTTTTGTTTTTTAGAAGAAAAACTACGAGTAATTTCGGAATTTCAAATTGTGTTTAAGCATTTTACTCGAATTTACATCATAGTGACCAGTACTACCTTGTCTGTTGACCTACAAAATAGTATAGATGTGAAATGTGAAGACATCGCTTGGGGCTAAATGACGGACACAGGCGATTCTTAAAACTCACTATGGCACTTTTGTGTCATGTGAGCTAATTTGGCGTAACAAAAGAAAGACGAGAAACAAACATTTACAATTTATTTTCTTCAATCACAATTTGAGAAAGGTACAATAATGACTCTATATATAGTGACCGCTCAATAAGCACGAGTGTGGTAGCTTTATATTTGCCCCTTTTTTACTCGAGTCCGACAACATTCTTCTCAAACACAGGATGCCGGCGGATGGGTCAGATTTTGAAAATGAATTCAGACTGAAGTTTTATAACGTCGCACTTGGATCAGAGACTTCGGAAAGCTTCTCATGCACCAGCATTAAGATGGTTTCAAAACACAGTAAATAGCAGTGCTCAATAATAATGATTTCCACTAGATTTTCTAGTCCCATCCTAAAAACTTTGTGATCAAAATATGACTATGCGAATTAAAGAAAACAAGCGAATCACAGCTATGGTTGATTTCAATAGTTCATACAGAAATTGCTGGCGAGTAATAAAAAACATTTTTCCCGTATTTTTATCGTAAACTTTGATACATTAGACAGGAAATAGATATACTCGATCTAAGAAAAGGAATACTCACAGCTGGACGTTTGACCAATTAGTTCCAGTTTTACGGCTGAAAATAACATTTTCATAATAGAATGAGACCGAGTAGAGATGAAAAAGTACTTTTTTCTGAATTTCGATTCAAAACTTGTATAATCTGACTGGAAATGATCTAAGAAAATAAACACTCATAGTTGTGTGTTTGACCAATGATTTCGAGTTTTACGGCTGAAAATGATATTTTCGCAATGGAGTAATTCCACCTATCTCACCCAAAGAGATGAAAAAGTATTTATTTCTGAATTTCGATTTAAAACTTGCCTAATCTGACAGGAAATGGTTCAACTAAGAAAACAAATACTCATAGTTTGGTGTTTGACCGATTATAACGAGTTTTACGGCCGAAAATAGTATTTTCACAATGGAGTAATTCCACTTATAACACCCAGAGAGATGAAAAAGTAATTATTTCTGAATTTTGATTTAAAACTAGTTTAATCTGACAGGAAATGTTCCAACTAAGAAAACAAATACAAAAAGTTGGGCGTTTGACCGATTATTACGAGTTTTACGGCTGAAAAACAAACATTTTCACAATGGAATTATCGCACGTGCGATCACAGAGAGATGAAAAAGTATTTTTTTTCTGAATTTTAATTTAAAACTTATATAATCCGACTGGAAATGTTCTAACTAAGACAATGAATGGTCATAGTTGTATGTTTGATTAATTTTAAGTTGTTTAAAACATGATAAAAGGCAGCTGAGAGATGAAAAATAACTTTTTTCTGACGTTCGAGTTGAAACTTGTCTCATCAGATACGAAACGTTTTACACAGTAAAATGGATGCTGACAAGTTTTGTGTTTGACGAAACATTTCACTTTATTGTTTGTTTGTGTGGAAGAATATCCACCATGTGTTGTTACTGTCATAATACTGGTAGCGTGTCACTGTCAGACCGAGACAACCACGGAGGAAAGTCTCCAGGTCTACACGGTCCTCTCTCTCCTCTCTAACTGTTACGAAGCATAGTTTTACGTCTACGTAACGTTTTGTCTGTGAAATCCTCCGTGCAAACTCACACAGAGCCGCCATTGGTAAAGTAACATTCCCCAGGAGAACCCGCTCCACACATTGTGTCACGGTCGGTAGATTATCTACAATCATGCACTGCAGCACAAATGTCTGTAACTGTGTCATAGTAGACATGTCTATACGAGCTCTACACTGTGGGTAGACATGGTCTGTACAGATTAACCACAGGTCTAAATGTCTAATGGTGTGTGACTGTGATAACCCGTTCAACAGTTTTACTTTATGTACATGAGTCAGTCCAACCATACGCAGCCTAAGCGCCATTAAACACTCGCTGCTACTGTGACATATTGAAGTCACTTCACTCTCTGTTAGTGTCACTCCACTGACCAAGTCTATACACGTCAACGTGTTACTGCAGTTGTGTAAGAATGTTGTCAGCGTCTCTCTGGTAATACGTGACTCGCGGTCATACAGGTATAGTTTCTGCACTGCCTGGCTGTGCAGTAAGAGACCAGTTATAAGTGTGGACTGGTCAACTGTCATGTAACTAGTGCCTATGTACATGGACTTTATACATGACGTCACGTTGCCTAGCAACGCACGTTCTGCATTGCTAATAGTACGGCAGTAGATAGTCTCTATCCCAGACACTTTGTTGCCTAGCAACGCACGTTCTACATGGCTAAAAGTGTGTCTGTCAATATAAAGGTCCTCTAAACCGATTTTATCGTATGCGTGGCCATTATTTTCACCTTCAATTAAACAGTCAGCCACAAATGTCTGTATGTCTCGTATCAAACCTCCACCACGTAAACTCTGTCTGTACTTTTGTATTTGTTTGTCAGTGTCAGCAGTGATAACATCAGTGAAATGTTTCAACAAATGTCTCGCTATGTCAGGACTCATCCCACACACAAACAGCCAAACCTGAGACATTTCTAAACAATCTTTCAATGTGCCACAGAAATCTGTTACACGTTTGGCAACATCTTGCACATCATCACTGTTTGCTATGTACACAGACGCAAGAAATTCTTGAAACTTTTTGTGCAAAAATGAGATTTTTTCTCACTTAGGGCACATTTGTCAAACATTTTGCTTTGTGATAGAATACCATATTTTAAACACATGTTTACTGATTCTTCATCTACACCACAGATCTCCATTTGTGAACTTTCAAACACTAACTGATTTTCTTTAGTTTTATCAACTAAAGCCTCAAATGCCACTTTAGACAAGCAGTGTATCAGTTGCTGATGGTTTTGACAATATGGGTGGTTCATAAAGCATTTGTGTAAGGACACTTCTAAAGGTTCACTCATTGGAGTGATTGTGGTTTGTCCAGTCAATTTTTTCTGGGCTTTTCTCAGAAGCAAATTCAACATAGCACAATATAGCTGAACCTGAGACTGACAAAGTTCCTGATCATCAAACCAGAGGCAAATAAGCTGGATGAGAATGACAGGTATAGTCTCAAAGTGACTAAGGCCTTTTTGCTTAAGTGTTCTAAAGAATTGTTTTTTCTTTTCCCTTTGAGCTTTGCTCTTATTCAGTAATTTAATGATTTTAGAGCAGAATTGTGAAGCAGACAGCTTTTCTAGCCCACAAAGCTCAGCATGTTTGTCAACTTCGGAGTCATTCAACTCTAGTACATCAAATTTCCAAGGCCTGGAAGTGGTCAAAAACACATTATTTTTGTTCAATATGTTCCTGCCTGGGATCCCAGGATTTACAAAATGAGGGACAGATCTACCTTTTGGACACACCCATTCATCAAGACCATCAACAATGACAAGACAACATTCTTTTTTTAGTACATCAGAGGCTTGAACATGTTTAATGTCATCATAGTGTTGTAATAGTTGAGACTGAATCATTTCAGATATTTTATATTCTGACAGACAGTCTCTCAGTGTTATATAAAACAAAAACTTGAACTGAGACAATATATGTCTGTTCTCTTCCCTTCTGTCTTTTCTGTCTTTCTGTCTCATTGTCCTTGCTTTCATTTTCTCTCCTTTTCGCCAGTCTTCCTCATCAGAGTCAGTATCACTTTCGTCAGACTCAATCGACACACAATCACCATGTGCCTCACACCACAGTTCCACAAGGTGCTTACACAGCATACTCTTGCCTAAACCAGCGTCTCCAGTGATGTATATCTGTCTCGCCCTATAGTTGTCAGTGTAGAATATCTTCCTACAGGACATACTTTCTGCATTGTCTTTAACATTCCTTAATCCATCTCGTCCTTTACTCTGCTGTAAGATCCGAACTGCTGGTTCAACATACATATACTCCATTCCTATACTCGTATTGTTTACTGGATTCTGGACCAACAAGCAAGTGTCCCTGTAGTGCTGCATTAGTATGGCCTGCAATTCTGAAAATAGATGGAATGACAGTAGTAGAGGTTTGCATTAAGCAACCACTGTCTTTTTAAGACTCCTATGTTCATAAAATGAATGATCACTTTCGACAGGTTCTACTATAAAAGTATATCACTCTCAAGTTCACATCAACGTCATGTAACTGCTTGATTGACAATTACCCAATTAAAGGCATTTTAAAGCTCCTTATATAAGTGACCCCCCCCCTATATACACAGTATCCAGCAGTGCTCCTGCAGTGTCCAGTCAGGGTCCATAGCCAGAAGAGATAAAGTTATGCAATTATACAATGATCCTCTGTGATGGTAGCCCGCCTTATCAGTTTGTGTATCAGATACCTGACAGTCGGGTCCCAAAATACACAGCATAGGGTTAATGGGTCAACATTCCTTTCGAAATGCCTTTAAAGATAAGAGGCCACGATGGTCCTGTATAGCACACCTGAGCCATTAGGTAGCATACTCTATTGAATATATTACATGTATACAAATATGGGCAAATTGTTTAAAATTTGGCTGCCTGACAGTCATGGGTTTTCAGGAATTTCTAATAAGTTTAGCAAGAAGATTTGTATATTCATTAAAGCAATAATGGGGATATTAGCTCCACTCCTTGTGGCCATATTTTTTGCATTAAAATTATTTGAGCTATGGTGGCAGATGGTCACCTCAGGGCAATTCCGGCAATCTGACAGTGGTTTCAAGAGATTTTGTAAATTTATTTTTACAAATCAAATTCACTGGCACACTTTTGGTAAAGGGTCACTAAAGATAATTGCTGCATAATTATTTCGAAATATGCACAGTGCTTTCAGAAAAGATTTGGAAATTTCCAATTAGCCACATCCCTGGTGGCCATATTTTTCAACCAATCAAATTGATTTAATCAATTCTGATAGAGGGTAACCTATAGATTACTCCTGCAAAAAATATATTGAAATGTGAGGGAGGAGAGTTTGCTATCCAAGTTACCAGTACAAAATGCCGAAATGATAAATATGATCAAAGTTTAAGGACATGAATATCTGCAACGCTAGTCGATACACACGAAAATTACCTCTTGCCCATCTCCCATTCATGGTTTTTAAGTATGCCAAGTACAACATCGATAACTTTCAAATTGATGGAGGAATTAGCTATACCAAATACCAATGACATAAAATACTCAAATTTCAAGAGAAGTAATAAAAGTGTCATACAAGAAATATCCAAGGGGCATGAGTAACAAGTAACAATGACATGGAATAATAATTTATGACAAAGATGTACCATGTCAATGTGTGGGAAAATACTGAACACAAATACTTTAGCCTCAATTAGGTATTTTACTATAGGTACAAATAACAAGTTTAACCCTTTCCCTCATACAAACGTGTTTTCACGCATTTGCAAACAGAGTAGACCCAGATCAGACGGCTCCTAGAGGAGTCGTCTGATCAGGGTCTGCTGTTTGCTAATAGAATTTGATAAATATGTTTCTTTGCTTTCTAAAATGTCTGCAATGTTCCAAGTTCCATATTTCTTTTTAACTATTTTGTTAATGAATATTCAGTGAGGTATTAAAATTTGTACTTAACTTAGAACAGGGAAAGGGTGAACAATAGAGCCATGATGGCTCTGATATCGCTCATGAGACAATCGGAGAAGATTCACAAAGTTTTCACTGGCTACCCTAGGGCAGGGCCAATGTGGGCCACAGGACGGGAATAAATTGTCATGTACCCTGGGAAAGAACTGTATAACGAACTTATTATACTGCAAAGTTTTACGGTTCGGATAACTTATATAAATCCATTTTGGCATGTTGAATCACAAGCGCCCAAATACATTATTTCTACCTGAAGGTATCCGAAGTGGTGTGTATTGTATTTCAACGGCTTTCGTGTTATAATAGATGGCTTGACGATATAACTCATCCAAAAAACTGTTTGATTGGTAATTTCTAACAATAGTGTTTTTAGTTCATTTCTGCATTTTTTTCTTTATGCATCAATAGTTGTCTATTATGAATTTTGCTACTGTTTAGCCGAGTCGTGAAGTTGATCATTTGGTTTCTGACCATAATATGTGAGGCCTGCCAAGGGGAATTCTTATAACCTGCCAGCTCACAGGGTACATGGACTCATGTACACAGCTAGTTAACCAATCAGAAGTGAGGATTTTACTTTGCAGTATAATAAAATGCTATGTGCCAAATATGAAAGCTGAGAATCTATATTCCAGTTTCAGAGGAGACGATTTTCAAAGTCCAAGCACTCCAGCTATACATGTATGCTAAAAAAGCCAGAAATACATGTAACTTTTCTAAAAATAACCACTGGTCAAAACTGAAACTGCAGGCTCTTACAAAAACTGGCTACCACTTGTGTGGGGCCAATTTTGACCCCAAGGGCATAATTTATTTATAGCTTTAGAGAAGACCTAAACATGGTGCAATGTGCCAAATATGAAAGTTTAGAATCTTCCAGTTTCAGAAGATTTTAAAAAGTTTTCACTACATGTTTCTATAGGAAACTGGCCGCCCCTAGGGTGGGGCAAATTTTGACCCCAAGGTCATAATTTATGTAGAGGACCTGAACATGGTGCTATGTGCCAAATATGAAAGCTGAGAACATTCCTGTTTCAGGAGAAGATTTTTAAAGTTATGACAAAGATTCACCGTGTTTCTTTTGAAAACTGGCAACCCTCGGGATGGGACCATTTTTGACCCAAGGGGCATACTTTATATACCTTTGGTAGAGGACCTGAACATGATGCTATGTGCCGAATGTGAAAGCTGAGAAATTCCAGTTTCAGATAAGAATTTCAAAGTTTTTATACGCCCACCTAATAAAGGTGGTCGTATATTGGCGTGACCCTGTCCGTCCGTCCGTTCGTTCATTCGTCCGTCAACATTTTGTTGGTCCTCAGTTTTCTCGGAAAACTATTTGACAGATATTAATGAAACTTCACACAAATGTTTAATGCATCAAGATCTGAAGCTTAATTGATTTTGAGGTTCATTTGATATTTCGTTTCAGAGTTATGGCCCTTGTCCTTAAAAAATGCAAATAGTTTGTCCGCTGTTTTCTGGGAAAACTATATGAGAGATATTAATGAAACTTCACACAAATGTTTAATGCATCAAGATCTGAAGCTGAGTCGATTCTGAGGTTCATTTGATTTTTCTTTTCAGAGTTATGGCCCTTTTACTTAAAAAAATAATGCAGATATATGCATATAGGTTGTCTGCTGTTTTCTGGGAAAACTATTTGAGAGATATTAATGAAACTTCACACAAATGTTTAATGCATCAAGATCTGAAGCTTAGTTGATTCTGAGGTTCATTTGATTTTTCGTTTCAGAGTTATGGCCCTTGTCCTTAAACAAGAGGGCCAGAATGGCCCTGACATCACTCATCAGACAATCAGGAGAGAAGATTTTCAAAAATTTCACTATATGTTTCTATAGTAAACTAGCCGGCCCTGGGGTGGGGCAAATTTTAATTCAGAAAGAATAAATTAATCTATACTTATCTTCAAAATTTCAGATATTTTCATTACATCTTCATGAGTTCATATTATTATTCATATCTTATCTGAAGATTGATGTGCTTTTAACCCTTCCCCTGTTCTATGTTTATTCAAAATTTCAATACCTAGTGAATATTCATGGACAAAATAGTTGTAATGAAATATGGAAAGTTGGACAGTATAGCCATTTTAGAAAGTAAAGAAACATATTTCAAATTCCATTGACAAACAGATCAGACCCTGATCAGACAGCTGCTATAGGAGCCGTCTGATTTGGTCTGTTCTGTTTGCAAATGCATGAAAAGTCATTTATATGACGGAAAGGATTAACTCTTTGCACGCTAGCGGTGAATCTGTGATTACCAATGCAAACAGTTTGGATCAAGATGAGACGCCACATAATGCGGCGTCTCATCAGGATCCAAACTGTTTGTCATCTTGACCATATTTTTGCAAAGAAATAAGAGAAAGTTTATTTGAAGAATTGAAGCAGACGACAATTGCTGCAGACGAAAAATTACTTAACGTGCAAAGAGTTAAGTAAACATATTATAAGTGCATGTATATTGTACACAAAATAAAAATAATTTAATGCAATTTGCACTATATTATATCATAAGCAAATACAGCAGATTAATCAGATGGCTACTACAAGAGCCATCTGATCTGGGTCTACTCTGTTTGCAAAGGTGTAGAAATGCATATTTATGGAGTAAAGGGTTAATTGTTCTATTTACAGGTCAGATCTAATTTGCAACTGCCATTATCCAGAAGGGAGGCAATCCAGTTGTAATCAAAAAGTGTGAAAGGGAGATGTATGCTTAAAATAGCCAGCTAAAAATAGACACTGCTCTCCAAAATGCAATAGAACACCATAATGTTATGCTAAGTAAAATCTATACACCAAATATCTAAGCTCTGGGACATGTAGTTTCTGACAAGAATATTTTTAAAATTTTTCCTATGCATAACTAGTGATCCCATGGGCTGTTTAAGCAGTCAGCTACCAAAAACTGGCAATCCCTGGGGTTGGACCAATTTTGACCCTAGGGGCATAATTTATATACATTTTGTAGAAGCCCTGAAGTTGAAGCTATGTGCCAAATATGAAAGCTGAGGACCTTCTAGTTTTAGAGGAGATGATGTTCAAAGTTTTCACTATATGTTTCTATTGAAAACTGAAAACCCCTGGGGCAGGGCCAATTTTGACCACAGGGGTATAATTTATATAACTTTTGTAGAGGACCTACAGATGATGCTATGTGCCAAAGATGAAAGCTGAGAACCCTGTAAATTCAGAGGAGAAGATTTTTAAAGGTTCAAATTGTTGACGACTGACGACGCATGCCGACGGACGACGGACATCAGGCAATCACAAAAGCTCACCCTGAGCACTTTGAGCTCTGGTGAGCTAAAAAGCCTTTGTGATAAATAGAGCATTTGCTAACCATTGTGATAAATAGAGCAAAAGCTCCATAGGAGTAAATGTTCTATTTATCACAATGGTTTCAAATCTACACAATTCTGAAATTTTCCTTTTCTATAATGAATGCTCTTTATCAGTAGATTTAATCACAATGGTTTCAAATCTACACAATTCTGAAATTTTATTTTTCTCTAATTAATGCTCCTTATCAGAAGATTTATTCAAAGAGGTATAATAGTCACTTTATGAAACCAGTGTGATGAATAGAGCATTTGCCTTTGTGATAAATAGAGCATTTGCTCCATAGGAGTAAATGCATTATTTATCACAATGGTTTCAAATCTACACAATTCTGAAATTGTCCTATTCTCTAATTAACCCTTTCCCTCATATAAACATGTTTTCACGCATTTGCAAACAGAGCAGACCCAGATTTACCTCTTTGAATAAGCAGACAACATTTCTAACAGATGACAACCCTATCACTGCTTAGCACGACTTGACCTAAATTAGCACACAGTATGGATTCTGATCTGACGCATACCAGTATGTAACTTTATATGTGGTTTGAATATGAGTTAATTTACTCCTATGGAGGAAATGCTCTATTTATCACAATGGTTTGAAATCTACACAATTCTGAAATTGTCCTTTTCTCTAATTAATGCTCCTTATCGGTAGATTTATTCAAAGAGGTAGGATCTGAAAAAAGCCTTTGTGATAAATAGAGCATTTGCTCCATAGGAGTAAATGCTGTATTTATCACAATGGTTTCAAATCAACACAATTTTGACATTTTCCTTTTCTCTAATTAATGCTCCTTATCAGTAGATTTATTCAAAGAGGTATAATAGTCACTTTATGAAACCATTGTAGTTTTTGACAAGAAGATTTTTGAAGTTTTCCCCATGCCTGACATAAGTGAGCCAAGCATCCTGCTACTTGTACAGAAAACAACAGTCAGCTAGAGAAAACTGGCCACCCCTGGGATTGTGGCGGGGCCAATTTTGACTCCAGGGACATAATTTATATAACTTTTGTAAAGGACCTATAGGTGATGCTATGTGCCAAAGATGAAAGCTGAGAACCCTGTAGATTCAGAGGAGAAGAAGTTTAAAGGTTCAAATTGTTGACGACGAACGACGAACGACGCACGCCGACGGACTACAGACATCAGGCAATCACAAAAGCTCACCCTGAGCACTTTGTGCTCTGGTGAGCTAAAAATGCAAATAGTTTGTCCGCTGTTTTCTGGGAAAACTATATGAGAGATATTAATGAAACTTCACACAAATGTTTAATGCATCAAGATCTGAAGCTGAGTCTATTCTGAGGTTCATTTGATTTGTCGTTTCGGAGTTATGGCCTTTTTACTTAAAAAATAATGTAAATACATGCAAATAGTTTGTCCGCTGTTTTCTGGGAAAACTATTTGAGAGATATTAATGAATCTTCACACGAATGTTTTATGCATCAAGATCTGAAGCTGAGTCAATTCTGAGGTTCATTTGATTTTTCGTTTCAGAGTTATGGCCCTTTTACTTAAAAAATAATGCAAATATATGCATATAGTTTGTCCACTGTTTTCTGGGAAAACTATTTGAGAGATATTAATGAAACTTCACACAAATGTTTAATGTTTCAAGATCTGAAACTGAGTCGATTCTGAGGTTCATTTGATTTTTCGTTTCAGAGTTATGGCCCTTTTACTTAAACAAGAGGGCCATGATGGCCCTGAAATCGCTCACCAGAGGGAAAGATTTTTAAAGTTTCAACTACATGTATGTTTCTAAACAAAACTGGACACCTGTTTTGTGGGGTGTTATTTCCCCCTCTCTCTGTATAATTATAATGGCAAGCTTTCTGGGATGTGGCAAGCTTTCTGGGATGATTTGCTTTATTATAAATATTTTCTAAGTCCAATACCGAACGTTTACCGACCGTTAACTTGGAAAGCATATATCGCACAAAAAATATGTGGAAAAGTTTCATTTTCCATTACATATTACTACGCATAACCTAACAACTCCTTGATATATTGCGTATTTAGAAACGAACAACAACTCTTGTAGAGCACGTTTCGTAAAAAAACCAGTTCACACCTGAACGTTTCGAACCCCTTCAGAATTAGAGCACTGATGATTGTTTCAAACTTGTTAAGAATAACTGGTGATAATAACCATTGTGATAAATAGAGCATTTGCTCCATAAGAGTAAATGCACGATTTATCACAATGGTTTCAAATCTACACAATTCTGAATTTTTCCTTTTCTCTAATTAACCCTTTTCCTCATATAAACATGTTTTCACGCATTTGCAAACAGAGTAGACCCAGATTTACCTCTTTGAATAAGCAGACAACATTTATAACATATGACAACCCTATCACAGCTTAGCAGGACTTAACCAAAATTAGCACACAGTTTGAACTCAGATCTGACACATACCGGTATGTAATTTTATATGTGGTTTGTATATGAGTTAATTTACTCCTATGGAGCAAATGCTCTATTTATCACAATGGTTTGAAATCTACACATTTCTGAAATTTTCATCTTCTCTAATTAATGCTCCTTATCAGTAGATTTATTCAAAGAGGTAGGATCTGAAAAAAGCCTTTGTGATAAATAGAGCATTTGCTAACCATTGTGATAAATAGAGCAAAAACTCCATAGGAGTAAATGTTCTATTTATCACAAAAGTTTCAAATCTACACAATTCTGAAATTTTCCTTTTCTATAATTAATGCTC
Organism: Azorinus chamasolen; assembly: GCA_963576725.1. Taxonomy (NCBI): domain Eukaryota; kingdom Metazoa; phylum Mollusca; class Bivalvia; order Cardiida; family Solecurtidae; genus Azorinus; species Azorinus chamasolen. Next base: position 49,141,893 of record OY755250.1, on the reverse strand, counting down.
CTTATCAGTAGATTTATTCAAAGCGGTAGGATCTGAAAAAAGCCTTTGTGATAAATAGAGCATTTGCTCCATAGGAGTAAATGCTCTATTTATCACAATGGTTTCAAATCTACACAATTCTGAAATTTTCCTTTTCTCTAATTAATGCTCCTTATCAGAGGTATAATAGTCACTTTATGAAACCATTGTGATAAATAGAGCATTTGCCTTTGTGATAAATAGAGCATTTGCTCCATAGGAGTAAATGCACTATTTATCACAATGGTTTCAAATCTAAACAATTCTGAAATTTTCCTTTTCTCTAATTAATCCTTTTCCTCATATAAACATGTCCCGCATTTGCAAATAGAGTAGACCCAGATTTACCTCTTTGAATAAGCAGACAACATTTCTAACAGATGACAACCCTATCACTGCTTAGCATGACTTGACCAAAATTAGCACACAGTTTGGATTCTGATCTGACACAGACCGATATGTAACTTTATATGTGGTTTGTATATGAGTTAATTTACTCCTATAGAGCAAGTGCTCTATTTATCACAATGGTTTGAAATCTATACAATTCTGAAATTTTCCTTATCAGTAGATTTATTCAAAGAGGTGGGATCTGAAAAAAGCCTTTGTGAGAAATAGAGCATTTGCCAACTATTGTGATAAATAGAGAAAAAGCTCCATAGGAGTAAATGTTCTATTTGTCACAATGGTGTCAAATCTACACAATTCTGAAATTTTCCTTTTTCTATAATTAATACTCCTTATCAGTAGATTTATTTAAAGAGGTAGGATCTGAAAAAAGCCTTTGTGATAAATAGAGCATTTGCTCCATAGGCGTAAATGCTCTATTTATCACCATGGTTTCAAATCTACATAACTCTGAAATTTTCCTTTTCTCTAATTAATGCTACCTTATCAGTAGATTCATTCAAAGAGGTAAAATAGTCACTTTATGAAACCATTGTGATAAATAGAGCATTTTCTCCATATGAGTAAATGCTCTATTTATCACAATGGTTTCAAATCTACACAATTCTGAAATTTTTCAAGAGGCAGATTCTGAAAATATCCTGAGGGAATGGGTTAAAAACAGTGTGAGCAAACAGAGACTAATTCTGAAGCAGACAACTTGATAGAGTTTTGACCAGGAACTTGACCTATTCAGTGATTATGCAACACAGATGGAGTGACCTCAATCCCTCTAGTTCAGAGGAACCTTTATAGTGTAAAATTATATTTTAAAGTATAACCAACAGGGCAGGGCCAATTTTAACCTCAGAACTATGATTTTTACCAATGTCAATAAGGAATACTAAGTAAATCTATACACCAAATATCTAAGCTCTGTGACATGTAGTTTTTGACAAAACGATTTTTGAAGTTTTCCCCATGCCTAACCTAAGAGAGCCCAGCATTCTGCTACTTGTACAGAAAACAACAGTCATCTAGAAAAAACTGGCCACCCCTGGGACCGTGGCGGGGCCAATTTTGACTCCAGGGACATAATTTGTAGAGGACCTATAGGTGATGCTATGTGCCAAAGATGAAAGCTGAGAACCCTGTAGATTCAGAGGAGAAGACTTTTAAAGTTCAAATTGTTGACGACGCACGACACACGACGCACGACAAACGCCGACAGACGACGGACATCAGGCGATCACAAAAGCTCACCCTGAGCACTTTGTCCTCTGGTGAGCTAAAAATAATGCAGATATATGCATATAATTTGTCTGCTGTTTTCTGGGAAAACTATATGAGAGATATTAATGAAACTTCACACAAATGTTTAATGCATGAAGATCTGAAGCTGAGTCAATTCTGAGGATCATTTGATTTTTCGTTTCAGAGTTTTGGCCCTTGTCCTTAAAAAATAATGCAAATACATGCAAATAGTGAGAAATATTAATGAAACTACACACAAATGTTTAATGCATCAAGATCTGAAGCTGAGTCAATTCTGAGGTTCATTTGATTTTTCGTTTCAGAGTTATGGCCCTTTTACTTAAAAAATAATGCAAATATATGCATATAGTTTGTCCGCTGTTTTCTGGGAAAACTGTTTGACAGTTATTAATGAAACTTTACACACATGTTTAATGCATCAAGACCTGAAGCTAAGTCAATTCTGAGGTTCATTTGATTTGTTGTTTCGGAGTTATGGCCCTTGCACTTAAAAGAAATAATGCAAATCTATGCAAATATATATGAGGATGGCCATAATAGTATCACCTTAATATGGAAATCAAGATCTGAAGCACAGATTAGAAAATGTCAATACTTATAAGGCATGTTGAATCAGAGAAAGTTTGCAAGTGGCGTATTATGTACCGTATGCGGTACTCTTGTCACTATATGTTTCCATAGAAAACTGTCAAACCCTGGGTTGGTGCCAACTTTGACCTAAGGGACATAATTTATTGGCGCGGGGACATTAAGTCCCCCCGTATATATGGAACTCTTTCGGTGGAATTTCACTGGTAGGAGGGCTGATTTATTAAGATTTGTGAGAATACGGTGGAACTGAAATTCATGGGTTATGAGTGTAAAAACAGTATGTTTGGAATATTACATTCAATATACATGTAGATGAAACAGGTCAACTGATCTATTTCCACTGTATGATTGTTTGTATTTTGGAAATGAAAATATTAGAAAATTATTTCTCCTATGGTCGGGGCTAATATAAAATGTAATACCGAAATAGCAAGATCATTAACGATAACCACTAAGGAAATGTCTAAGATGTTGCGAAACCGAGTATGACTAAAACACGAAAGGGGGATATTTGGCGAAATGAGGCGAAACCAGGCAAAAGGAGGATTATAGATTTATAACGGCTACTAATTAGTTATTCTAAATGATATGAATATATATGTTAAATATATTTGGCTTAAATATACTGATATAAGCCTGAATATATGAACACATCATTAATATATTTATGACATTTACATGATTTACCGGGAAAGCGGATTACTTGCTGCTTTCGCCACAGTACTAACTCCTGCGAAAGGAGCTCTTGTAAAGTAATGTAATTGAATGTAGAACTGCGGTTTATCATTAGTGTTTTTAATTAATATATACACCCAGTTTATGCTAGAGCATGATTTAAGACCTAGGCATAACCTTTTACTTCATAGATACACCTTTGCAAACAGGGTAAACCTAGAGTAAACTCAAAATAGATGGCTCCTGCTGAATCTGCTCTGTTTACTTATGAACTAATATAGATCTGATGCAAAAGTTTCTGCCATGGCAAAAGCTTCCAGTGTTCAAACTTCATTATGAAAATGCCACTAATTAATCGTCACAATGTCACTTACATGAAAAATCAATGTTACTGTATGTCAGGCAATTTGGATCTTTATGAGATGGCCAGTTACTCTAGGTTCAAAGTGTCAAGGCTACAGTTACGTATGATACTCTTTGGCATTTTATTTAGACATACAGTTGATATCTCGAATTGGATAATATATAGTAAGGAGTTGTTATGAAAAAAATACTATCATGTCTAAAATACCTACAGAAGTTTTCAGCATTATTCTAGGCCTGCAATATGCTTTGAACTTAAGAAATTGTTCAGATCAGAAATTAGATATATGTGTGCTTATGCCATTATAAAAAGTGGACTGATAAATATTCATGATATCATTATTTCTTACATGAATACTTAACCCGAAAGGGGATAAGGGATCCAGTGTGAGACTGAAAGGGTTATTGTATAATTAGGGCCACCCGACTAAAATGGCTGCCGTTTCAAGGGCCCTTTGTGATGAAACTGCAGAATTTTGTTGCATTACTAAGGCCATATGAGTAGATCTAAAACATTTAGACATTTTGTTGACATTACTTAAATATTATAAACATGTAAAATAGGTTTCATTATTATTCAGTAATACGCGCCTTTTGATGCTTCGCATCAATGATTTTCTTGTATGACTGTTGAATAGGACCTACAGCTGATGCTATTTGACAAAGATAAAAGCTGAGAACCTTGTAGATTCAGGAGATTTTTAAAGGTTCAAATTGTTGACGACTGACGACGGACATCACAAAAGCTAGAGCAAATTATGTAAAACACATTTTCTTTCAGGACTTTCTGTCCATTCAAGTTTTAAATGACTGCATCATGTTTAGAATGTTGTTTTGAGACAGAAACATGTAAAGGTTTACCTGGCTTTACCAAACTTTACCACTTACCTGACAAAACATTCTCACCTAGATCATTACTATACATACCATTGCACTGCTCCTCCCAGCTGCTAACATCTCTACCAGCAGGCAAGTCTTTTTTGTCCTGGAATGTAATATGAAATGTAAAGGGTGACATATTCCTCCCTGTCTAACTGTCATATCGACTAAATCTCCAATTTGTATTCTAAGATGTACAAATATGTGGTAACTGTATCAACAAACAAGAAAGTTCGGAGGAACACATGTGTCACTTGCTCGCAACTGACACAAAAACTGATAATATGCTGGAGTGCGAAAATCAGAACAACAGAGCTGTAGATAAGCTGCGTATTTGCGTATTTACGCAAAAAAAATGACCAGAAAGAATTCTTTATAATCTGTCAGCGTAATAAAAAGAAAACAAAAAGCAGTCTAAGAATTTCCTTTGAAATACAGTGCGTAACGGAAAGCAAACGTCCGACGTAACTTTGCTTCAGACAGTCTGCATTACATCATCGGTCAGTGCGCGTTAATTCTCGGTATAGTTAGACTGGTATAGAATCTTGTTCTTATCATTGCTATTGCAACATATCGGGCTGCATAAAAGAACTGAGGCAGTCCATTTCGCTCATTTGTCTCTTCTTATGATTATTGTAAACCAGTCTTTCATAACAAATTTCCGTTTCCGCTTTCGTTTTCACGATGCCGCGAGGTCGAAGAAAATTGGCAAGTTCCAATGTTCAAACAAATACATTACTAGGCTACATCGCGCCCCCGGCGGACACTGGTGAGAAAATTTGTCGTTCTCTCATCGACGATCTCCTACAAGACATTTTATTTCGTAGCGAAACCGACGTAAAGCAAATTTTAGATGATGTCTTGGACCGGGTTTGCCACCCCGTTACTAAAAAGAAACACGATGGTATCCGTGTCAATCAAAAAACAATATCTGAATGGAAGAAAAATTCCCATGGCTAATTATAAATGAAACAAGCACAAACATGAGATGTGAAATATGCACAAAAATGAAATCAAAATTGAAACTGACATGTGTTTGGGCTCATGAAGGCTCGCCGAACATTCAAATATCTGGAATTACCAGACATAATCAAAGCACTGAGCATACCAATGCATGTTCTGCACTTGAGAAACAAAATGTTGAAGTTCTTTTGGAAAAAGAGAATGTCTCTGATTTGTCTCCCATTTCAATTTCAAAGGCAGACACAATAGTTTTCAACACTGTTTACTATGCAGCCAAATCAGAAATCCCCACCATCAATGTTAATGGATTGTTAGATTTGCAAACAAAAAATGGGCTTGATGTTAAGTATACAAACCTAAGTTGGCACTCCATTAATGAAATGCAGAGTGCAATCGTCCATGTGCTCAAAGACGAAATTGTTGATGAGATAAAGTCATCAGGAGTGTTTGCACTGATGTTAGATGAGAGCACTGATGTGACAGTTGAAAAAAGATTGAGCATGTGTGTGAGGTATGTAAAAGGTGGGGAACCAATGACAAAATTCTTATGTAATGTGCCTATATCTGATGGATGTGCACACACAATTGTGAACTGCGTAGCAAAGAAGTTTGAAAAGTTGGGTGTAAACTTGGCCAATTGCACATCATTGGCTACAGATGGAGCAGCAGCAATGATGGGCAAGCGAACAGGTGCAGGGAAGCAGATGATTTCTAAATACTCTCCTTTTTGTGTCCAAACACACTGCATGGCACATAGGCTCAACCTTGCATGTACTGACTCAATTAAGAAAAATGAATTCATGGTGAAATTCAGGGACAAATTTGCTTCATTGTATTTCTTTGTAAGTGCATCAAGTGTCAGAACACTTGCTTTAAAAAACATTCAAAAATTACTGGAAGAACCAGAGCTTTCAATCAAAGAGCCATATTCAGTCAGATGGCTAGGTTTGAGAAATGCTGTTCAAGCAGTGTTTGAGTCTTTTGCATCTGTTTTGGCTACTTTGTCAAAGTTTGCTGCAGAGAAAAAAGATGTAGCAAAAGGATTGTTTAAGTACTTCAGATCATACAAGGTTGCTCTTGTAATTGCCATGGTTCTTGATGTTCATAATGAACTTGCAATTCTTAGTTGTGAGTTGCAGAAGAAAAATCTTCTATTTAGTGAGATCAGGCCCCTTATGGATGCAACTGTGTCAAAACTGACTTTTTTGGAATCCAATGATGGAGAGTGCCTTGTCAAAATGAGGTTGGAGATGCAGAAGAGAGATGATGGCATGTTTTATGGTGAAGAGAAACTCATATACTATGACAGAATGGATAGTGAATTTGAAAGCATAAGAAAAGATTACATTCAAAGACTGAAGAAGAACATTAGTAACAGGTTCAGGAAAGAAGACAGTGCTGTATTTGAAGATTTCAGCAAGTTGTTTGAGCCCAGTTTAGTCAACATGTCCAGCCAGGAAGCAAGCCAAGAAGCCCTGGAGTCTCTATCAGCACTGTATGGTTACGAGAAATCAGTTACAATTGTTCATGGAGATTTGACTGAAAGAACAGAAGAAGAAAAAGAAATTGTGAAACCATTATTGGATCCACAGAAGTTGCAAGCAGAATGGCCAAAATTACAAGGTATGATAAGAGGCTCATATGCCAACATGACCACAGACAAGCTTTGCAAAATAATTATTCTACTGCACAAAGACATTGTTCCAAATTTTTCAACATTGGCTAAAATAGCTCTGTGTTTGCAGCCTACAAGTGTTGAATGTGAGCGCAGCTTTAGCAGCCAGAATAGACTAAAGAGTAAATACAGAGCATCATTGGGATCTGAGAAGCTAAACCTTCTCCTCACAATCAGTATGCTTGGTCCGAGTGTTTCCTCTTATGATCCTTCAGCAACTGTGACATACTGGATAAGACAGAAAAGGAGGAGGAAAAGTAGACTTTGCATGGACTATAAGCCAAGACCAGCTAAACAAAAGAAAATGTGCTAGCTTAACCATATCTGTAGAGATTTGAAAGCTGTAGGCAACAGCTATGTTTGGATCTGTTAACCAGTTTAATTATTTGAGAGATGATTTGAAACTTTGTTTATAAAAGAAGGCATCAGACAGATTCCTACACATATTGAGTTTGATATATGGATCAAGCAGATCTATCCTGTTTACATCGAAGTATGGATCAAGCAGATCTATCCTGTTTACATTGATATATGGATCAAGCAGATCTATCCTGTTTACATAGTTGGAACTTCTGACATCATATACTGTGAATTCTACTAATCAGTGAAAGTGAGATTAGTAAGTACTTTCAGTTTTACTTAAATAAGATGTAGATATTTAACCCTTTCTATGCTGAAAGCCAGTATATGTATATTTTGTAAACAGTGTTGACCCTGATCAAAGGGATACATAAGGGACCCTCTTATAATGATCTACACTGTTTTAAATTTTAGTTTTCTAAGATATTTTCTAAAACACCCCTAGAAACAATCTATAAGGGAAAGAGTTAAGAAAACCACTATGAGTTGTTGTCTTAAGCAATTAACCAAATATCAGTGGGGTAAAAATATAATTGTTACTCAATAGAAAACTGGAATAAGCAATTACCTTAAAACTAGTGGAGTAAATACCCTATTTTAAGAAAAAGTTATCTACAGCTCTGGAACAAAGGGGAATAACTCAAAAAGTAATGCATGCAGAGTGATGGACCTTAGTTACATCAATGGTCCCCAATGAGAGGAAGACATGTTTGAAATTTGTAAGCTCTATAATGATTAGTTTAGAAATGACAGCTGACAGACGGACAGACAGTCAGACGACGGAAAAGTGATCCCTAAGTGACACACTGCTCTCAGCAGGTGACACAATAAAAATGCTGTTATCCTGACAGTAAGAACTGAACATGATGGAGTTATCTATCTCGTTGGGCCTTAACACTTGACCTACGAGAGAGAAAGAGCAGACTGATCATTGTCTTCTTGTGGAATTATTTAGATCTGATTCTATAATAGCCTGTGTTGTATATCACTGTAAAGATAAGTTAATAAACTAGAGGTTTTTGTCACAAAAACGGATGTCTCCCCTCTAATAAAAACAATAGGTAAAGGGAAATCACTAAACATGTTATGGACTTAATGAATGATACTTCCCCTTATTATGCGCTTTCCACACCAGTTTTCAAGAAGAAAATGATAACAGCTAATAACTTCAAAAATACTGATACCAGAGTTATGGCCCTTGTGCATGACACTTACTTTCATCATGCTCTTTCCAAGAATAAAATGTTATTCGAATAGCATCAGTCGAACAGGAGTTATTGATCTGCCAAAAATGTAACAAAGGGCAATAACTCCAAAAGTATTGAAGACAGAGCTATGGCCCTTGTTCATGACACACCCTCATCATACTCTTTCCATGTATGAAGTTTTAATACGATGGCAAGAGCCATGTAGGAGTTATCGTCCAGACAAGAAAGCCTTAAACAAATGTACAAGGGGCAATAACTCTAAATTTATTGAAGCTCGAGTTAAGAATCTAATGCATGACACTTTCTCTTACCATGATTTTTCCATGTATGAAGTTTCACTCCAATGGCATGTGCCATACAGGAGTTATCGTCCGGACAAAAAAAAATGTATTTTTTTTACAAAGGGCAATAACTCCAATATTAGTGAAGCCACAGTTATGGAATTTGTGTATGACACTTCCTCTCATCTTGATCTTTCCATATATTGAGTTTCAATCCAATGGCATGAGACATAGAGGAGTTATCGTCCGGACAAAAAACTGTGAATTTTTTACAAGGGGCAATAACTCCTAAATTAGTGAAGCCAGAGTTATGGACCTTGTGTATGACACTTCCTTTCATTATGCTTTTTCCATATATCAAGTTTCAATCAACTGGCATCAGGCATATTGAAGTTATCGTCCAGACAAAAAGTGTGACGGACAGATGGACGGAAAGACAGACAGACAACTCTCACGAAAACAATATGTCTCCCCCATATAAATATGGGGGAGACATAATAATTGAATATTCATAGTTATCAGGTAAATGGTTCAAACAATTTAGATGGGGATGTATGTAACGCCTTGCAATTGTTTCAAACACAAAAAGATAATGATCCTGAACAAGGTCATGCTGGCGCTGCATCGCTCACTTGAGACAATTGGTCTATTGTGTATACATGTATAAGGATGTTAATCTAATTGTTGAATTGTTATGTACGGTAATTACTTTTAACCTCTTGATTTAGATCTAAGCTCTTGATTTGGATCCTAACAATACATAGATAGGGGGAAACTCTAAAAACAGGAAATACCTTAGAGTCGTGACTGCTTTGATTGATAATTATAGCTTCCGGGCATATTCAGGGTTCCCACAAAATAGAAAAATAAAATTCCCTGACTTTTAACTGACTTTTCCCTGACCGAATATAAATTTTCCCTGACCCCATGTTAACAGAAGTTTAATTGGTCATCTATGAGCATGATCAATAAATGTTGGCCTCCGTCCTCCCAATCAGCCAATCCTTTACACCTCTCTCTTCATGACGATTACATGTATATATACAGCAGTAGTGTTTTGATCATTTTAAAAATGTTTTTGACTTTTTCATTCTTAATTGCTCAATACTGAATGTAACATGCATGATGCCAAACATGTCCTAATATGCACTCTAAGTATAAAGTCTCTTGATTTTTTTCTACCTCTCTTAACCCTTTCCTCCATGGATTTTTATTAGAGACTCCATCTACTATGAATATATAATTAAGTAAAAAAATATTTTTAAGCAAAGTTGGCAGTAGACTAAAGTAAAAATTCAGATTTATGATATTTTTCTAAGCAAACAGAGTAGACACTGATCAGGCAGGTCCTACAGGAGCTGCCTAATATGGGTCTATTGTCTGCAAAGGTGATAAAATGTGTATCTATGGTGGAAAGGGTTAATCTTTCAGTTTTTCTGTGTAAGCTGAATTTTAAAATAGTACATATAGTGTGTAAGAAAATGATATAGCATGCTATTAAAATGGGGTCAAAATTGGCCCGCCCCAGGGCCGGCTAGTTTTCAATAGAAACACATAGTGAAAACTTTGAAAATCTTCTCCTCTGATTTTCTGGTGAGCGATATAAGGGCCTTTCAGGCCCTCTTGTTTTGCAATTTAATCAAAATTTTGCATCACCTGGGATGTTTTTCCCAAATTGGGAAAAATAGGTCCTTTTAACGGGTCTCTGTAGACGCCAGAAAAGGGTCTGCATTTTCACTGTGTTCATAATAGCAGACAAAATATTGCTGCCCTTACAAGTGAAGACAGTACAGTAGAATGTCCAATATCTAGCACTGCTGCCCAGCCTGTCCTAACAAGTGAAGACACTACAGTAGAATGTCCAATATCTAGCACCGCTGCCCAGCCTGAGACACTACAGTAGAATGTCCAATATCTAGCATTGCTGCCCTATTCTAGCACTGCTGTCAAAATGGATGCTGGAGTTTTGCAGAGGTGCCAGAATTCTCCAATGATTTTGTTTTAACAGACTTCATGACAGATATACTACAAAATTTGGATGTGAAATATATAAAGCTAATCAAAGTTGTATAAAGATATTTGGTTTGGTCAAAATTGAAGAAACTGCCTTAGCCTTTTATTTTCATTCTTTCTCCATTTTGACATTTTTCCTCAACCCTCATCCTTTGGTTCTAAATTTCCCTGACTTTTCCCTGACTTTTGCCAAATTTCAAATTTCCCTGATCAATTAAAAAATGATCTGACTTTTCCCTGACCTTGAAAAAAAAACCTTTTTTCCCCGACTTTTCCCTGTCCGTGGGAACCCTGATTGCTATGGTAACTGTCCATAGATGGTATATTGAGATCAGACCTTCCGCCGGCTAACAGGAAGTCTGTCACCTTGCTTAGGGATATATACTGTCTAGAACGGACATTCGAGAGATGAACTATGCAAGGGCTATGATCCTACTCACAGGTAGATTGTTATAGAGATGCATTATGGGAAATTAAGGACTGGTGTGGCCAGGCACGCCAGTGTGCTCTTAGAAACGAACAGGGACAGTCATGTAGGGCTAGAAGAACTTTAACTATGTGTTGCTGTAATAGAGTTTGTGAAATGTGTTTATTAACCCTTCGCTTGCTGTTCACATCAATATACCTACCTGTAAATAGTGAAGACCCAGATGAGACAGCTCTTGCAGGAACACATCAGGGTCTGCACTATTTACAAATCGATTGTGCAATCAGTGCACTCCACAGCAGTGATTGCACAGAGAAATGATAGTAGACAGTGAAGATATATGTAACTACACATGTATACCACAGGGCATGGGTAAAGAAGAAGAAATGCATTTTAAAATTCAGCAAGAGATAGGTTAAAAGTATCGGAGACTGAAAATGTGTTTTAAGTGAAACCCATGACGTGACAAATTGTGATAACAAGATCATCACCTGGCAGCCATGTTTTCCAGGAATTGCAATAATTTTAGCCGCACAATTTATATAACTTTTGTAGAGGACCTGAACATGATGCTATGTGAAAAATAAGAAAACTGAGAACATTCTAATTTCAGACGAGAAGATTTTCAAAGTGTTCACTATATATATTTCTATTGAGAGCTGGCTACCCCTGGGGCGAGGTCAATTTTGACCTAAGGGGCATAATTTATATAACTTTTGTAGAGTACCTAAACATGATGCTCTATGTCAAATATGAAAGCTGAGAGCCTTCCAGTTTCAGAGAAGAAGGTTTTCAAAGATTTCACTATTTGTTTCTATTGAAAACTGCCTACCCCTGGAGCGGGACCAATTTTGACCGCATAGCCATTTATAGTAATTTTGTAGAGGACCTGAACATAATGCTATGTGACAAATATGAAAGCTGAGAGCCTTCCAGTTTCAGTGTAAAATATTTTCAAAATTTCACAATTTGTTTCTATTGAAAACTGTCCACCCCTAGAACGGGGCCAATTTTGACCCCAGGGCAATAATTTATATAAAATTCTGTAGAGGACCTGAACATGATGCTATGTGCCATATATGAAAGCTGAGAGCCTCCAAGTTTCAGAAGATTTTCAAAGATTTCACTATTTGTTTCTATTGAAAATGGTCCACCCCTGGGACGGGGCTAATTTTGACCCCAGGGCCATAATTTATACAAATATTGTAGAGGACCTGAACATGATGCTATGTGCCAAATATGAAAGCTGAGAGACTTCCAGTTTCAGTGAAGAAGATTTTCAAAGATTTCACTATTGGTTTCTATTGAAAACTGCCCACCCCTGGGGCGGGGCCAATTTTGACCCCAGGGGCATAATTTATATAACTTTTGTAGAGGCCCTGAACATGATGCTCTGTGCCAAATATGAAAGATGAGAGCCTCTCCATTTCAGAGAAGAAGGTTTTCAAAGATTTCACTATTTGTTTCTTTTGAAAATGGTCCACCCCTGGGGCGGGGCTAATTTTGACCCCAGGGCCATAATTTATATAACTTTTGTAGAGGACCTGAACATGATGCTATGTGCCAAATATGAAAGCTGAGAACCTTCTGGTGTCAGAGGAGAAGATTTTCAAAGTTTTACCATATGTTTCTATTGAAAACAGGGCACCCCTGGGGCAGGATCAATTTTGACCCAGGGTCCATAATTTATATATCTTTTGTAGAGGACCTGAACATGATGTTTGGTGCCAAATATGAAAGCTGAGAGACTTCCAGTTTCAGAGAAGAAGATTTTCAAAGATTTCACTATTTGTTTCTATTGACCCCATGGCCATAATTTATATAACTTTTGTAGAGGACCTGAACATGATGAGGAGAAGATTTTCAAAGTTTTACTATATGTTTCTATTGAGAACAAGGCACCCCTGGGGCGGGGCTAATATTGACCCCAGGGCCATAATTTATATAACTTTTGTAGAGGACCTAAAGATGATACTATGTGCCAAAGATGAAAGCTAAGAACATTGTAGATTCAGAGGAGAATATTTTTAAAGGTTCAAATTGTTGACGACTGAAGACGCACGACCGACGACGCACGCCGACGAACGACGAACATCAGGCGATCACAAAAGCTCACCCTGAGCACTTTGTGCTCTGGTGAGCTAAAAAGGGACTATGACTCTACTACATAACGGGTAAGTAGATGTACACATACTGCTGTGTTATGATTACACATAGCCAGTCAATACACAACATAGTGTTTACAAATTGAAAGCGTGTACGGTGAGCGAAGCTACGTTTCCCAGTCTGTTCCAAACTACAACAGCGAGTTTAATTTCCCTACTGATTTTAGAAAAGTATTTTGAGCCTTAAAAGGATCCTAAAGTAAACAAGAGGGCCATGATGACCCTTAATCGCTCACCTGTTCGTAACAGATTAATGATTTCAATGACAGATTGCATAATTTGAAAAATCTTGGTAGAAAACCATCAGATGATGCTACATACTAAATATAAAGAGTCTAGACCTTACAGATTTGGAGGAGGAGATATTTTAAAGATTTTCCTATGAAAAACTGTTAAGCCCCAGGGCGGTGTCAATTTTGATCCGGGGTTCATAATTTGAAAATCTTGGTAGAGGACTATTAGATAATGCAACATACCAAATATCTAAGGTCTATGCCTTACAAGTTCAGAGAAGACTTTTAAAGATTTTTAAGAGAAGATTTTTAAAAACTTTCCTATAAAAAAACTGATATGCCCCTGGGCGGGGTAGTTTTCAACCCAGGGGACATAATTTGAACAATCTTGGTAGAAAACTATTAGATAGCACTACATACCAAATATTAAGGGTCTCTGCCTTACAGTTTTGGAGAAGAAGATTCTTAAAGTGAGTGAGTTGGGTTTAACGTCCGACCAACAGTATTTCAGTTATTTGCAGACGGCAACCGCATGAGACAAGTTATAGTGCTGCCTCACTGAAATACCCCTGCCGCGGGCACATGGAAAGGGCATCCCACCCAGTCACATTATCCTGACACCGGGCCGACCAGTCCTAGAACTACACCTTTTTAATGTCGAGCGCAGAAAAGGGAGCTACTAGAACCAACTTTTTTCATAAGAAAAACTGATAAGCCCCAGGGCTGGGCCATTTTTGACCCAGGGGTAATAATTTGAATAATCTTGGTAGAAAACCATTAGATGATGCTACATACCAAATATCAAGGGCCTAGACCTTACAATTCTGGAGGAGAAGATTTTTAAAGATTTTCCTATGAAAAACTGATAAGCCCTTGGGCGGGGCCATTTTTGGTCCGGGGGTCATATATTGATTAATCTTAGTAGAGGACGATTAAATAATGCTACATACCAAATATCAAAGGTCTATACCTTATAATTTTAGAGAAGAATATATTTAAAGATTTTCCTATGAAAAACTGATAAGCCCCGGGGCGGGCCATTTTTGGCCCAGGGGTCATAATTTGAACAATCTTAGTAGAGGACCATTAGATGATGCTACATACCAAATATCAAAGGTCTATGCCTTACAGTTTCAGAGAAGATGATTTCTTCAAGATTGTCCTATGAAAAACTGATAAGCCCCGGGGCAGGATAATTTTTGTCCTGGGGGTCATAATTTGAACAATCTTAGTAGAGGACCATTAGATGATGCTACATACCAAATATCAAAGGTCTCTGCCTTACATTTTCAGAGAAGAAGATTTGTAAAGATTTTCCTATGAAAAACTGATAAGCCCCGGGGCGGGGCCATTTTTGGCCCGAGGGACATAATTTGAACAATCTCAGTAGAGGACCATTAGATGATGCTACATACCAAATATCAAAGGTCTATGCCTTATAGTTTCAGAGAAGAAGATTTTTAAAGATTTTCCTATGAAAAACTGATAAGCCCTGGGGTGGGGCCATTTTTGGCCCAGGGGACATAATTTGAACAATCTTCCAGAGAAGAAGATGTTTAAGTAAATTGTGACGCCCGCACGTACGCACGACGCACATACGCACGACGCCGGACATAGGATCATCCCAATAGCTCACCTTGGCACTTTGTGCCAGGTGAGCTAATAAACCTAGACTGTCCAAAAGGTTAAAAAGAACACATCGATCTCCGTACATGTTGCAAATGTCGAGTCATTGCAATATCACTCACAATCAGAGGAGAAATTTTTCAGTTTCTGCCATGGCAATTCGCTGAATTGATATTCCGGTCAAACAAGCACTGACCTTAGTATTTCACTGACCAAAGGGACTAAAAGGATTTTCGCAAATTCTCGTTATTAAATTAGAACGATACTTGCAGGTCTGTTTTTCCTAATGGTATTAAACATGTACACAAGGTTTCATAGTCAGGGCCTTTACAACTTTCGCAAACAAAGGAGCAGAACTTTAGTGTTCAAAGGTTAATATAAATGATATTTTCAGAGTACCAAGCCCTTATGCTACTAAACATATTTACAAAGTTTCATAGAAAATTCAAAATAGAGTCTGAGATATGGCTCCGTAAAGACAAAAATGTTACATTTTTCACAAGCAATTGGCCAAAATGCTGGTATTCCAAGTTCAATATATATGAGTATATGATACTTGGAGATCTACATGTCCTTATACTACTTAACATTTTCACAAAATTCCACAGTAAATCTCCAATTAGTTTCTGAGATATGGATCCTGACAAAAATGTTACATTTTTCACAAACAAAGGGCCATAACGCTAGTGTTCCAAGGACAATACTAGAACTGTAGCCAAAGGTTAATAAATAACATCCCCCCCCACACACACGACTACTTTTCAGGACACCTAACATGAATCTAAACATATACACATACAACAACATATACTGATTTCACAAAACATGGATTTTCCCCATGTAATGTAATAAAGTGAAATGAGGTTCAGGAATAAAGAATAATGAAGAATTCAGAGTAAGTCCAACAAGAGGGCCAGAATGGCCCAGAAGCGCTCACCAGACAATCAGAGGAGAAGGTTTTCAAAGTTTTCACTATATGTTTCTATAGAAAACTAGCCTGCCCTGGGGCATGGCCAATTTTGACCCAATCCTCACAATTTATATAACTTTTGTAGAGGACCTGAACATGATGCTATGTGCCAAATATGAAAGCTGAGAACCTTCCAGTTTCAGACGAGAAGATTTTCAAAGTTTTCACTATATGTTTCTATTGAAAACTGGATACCCCTAGGGCATGGCTAATTTTGACACCAGGGCCATGATTTATATAACTTTTGTAGAGGACTTGAACATGATGCTTTGTGCCAAATATGAAAGCCGAGAGCCTCCCAGTTTCAGAAGAGGATTTTCAAAGATTTCACTATTTGTTTCTATTGAAAATGGCCCACCCCTGGGGCGGGGCCAATTTTGACCACAGGGGCATAATTTATATACCTTTTGTAGAGGACCTGAACATGATGCTATGCGCCAAATATGAAAGCTAAGAACCTTCCAAGTTTCAGAGGAGAAGGTTTTCAAAGTTTTCACTATTTGTTTCTATTGAAAACTGCCCACCCCTGGGAAGGGGCCAATTTTGACCCCAGGGCCATAATTTATATAACTTTTGTAGAACATGATGCTCTGTGCCAAATAAGAAAGCTGAGAACCTTCCAGTTTAAGAAGAGAAGGTATTCAAAGATTTCACTGCCTGTTTCTATTGAAAACTGCCCACTCCTGGGGCGGGGCCAATTTTGACCCCAGGATCATAATTAATATAACTGTTGTAGAGGACCTGAACATGATGCTATGTACCAAATATGAAAGCTGAGAGCCTTTTAGTTTCAGTGAAGAAGATTTTCAAAGATTTCACTATTTGTTTCAATTGAAAACTGCCCACCCCTGGGGCGGGGCAAATTTTGACCCCAGGGCCATAATTTATATAACTTTTGTAAAGGACCTGAACATGATGCTATGTGCCAAATATGAAAGCTGAGAACCTTCCAATTTCATACGAGAAGATTTTCAAAGTTTTCACTATATGTTTCTATAGAAAACTGGACAGCCCTGAGGCGAGGCCAATTTTGAACCCAGGAGCATAAGTAATATAACTTTTGTAGAGGACCTGAACACGATGCTCTGTGCCAAATATGAAAGCTGAGAGACTTCCAGTTTCAAAGGAGAAGATTGTCAAAGATTTTACTATTTGTTTCAATTGAAAACTGTCCACCCCTGGGGCGGGGCCAATTTTGACCCCAGGGCCATAATTTATATAACTTTTGTAGAGGACCTGAACATGATGCTATGTGCCAAATATGAAAGCTGAGAACCTTCTGGTTTCAGAGGAGAAGATTTTTGAAGATTCAAATTGTTGTAAACTGACGACGGACGACGCACGCCGACGGACGATGGGCATCAGGCAATCACAAAAGCTCACCCTGAGCACTTTGTGCTCTGGTGAGCTAAAATTACAGGGGTGAGAATGGCCGTTGGTATAAAAAAGAGGAAAATTGGCAGGGGTCAAGGGGACCGCCTAGGCCCCTTGCAGGACATGGGCAGTGCCCATGTTGGGGGGGGGGGGGTTCAGGGGTGCAAAGCCCCCCGTCGCAAAATTAAATATAGCTTTTCTGAGCACTTCAGGAGCCTTCTCCTGCATTTAACTTGGGTCTGTCATTCATGTGGTTTTTTTTTACAATTATACTTGAGTTGCATGTCATACATGATGAGCTGTGTTTACATGTCCATACAATTTACATTCAGTTTATTATTGGATCCATTCAACATTGCCAGATTAATTTCTTGTCTAACACAAGCAATTAAAACTCACACATTTTAAAAATGAAATCAAATGGAACTCGGTGTTAACAAGAAAAGATACAAAATTTGATTTTGGCATGGTATTGTAACAGTTAACTTTCTAGACAAGATTCACCCAAGTTCACATTACAGTTACAATTTCTAGTCAAAGTTCACATTCAAACTCTTAAAACAAAATGTAACTTTTCTGAATCGATACATCTTGACCAGCTCATTTAACATTACCTGTGAATAGTTATTGACAGACAACTTTCTGGTGAATACTTGACATTACAGGTTTTTACCTGTGACTGGAAATCCGCTGTTTCAACAACTGGACATGTTTAATGCTTTTTAGAAGGTTCTTATATGCTACGCAGTCGCGTTTTCCGGAATTCATTGGTTTGGAATAAAGTTTACACAAGGTTCCCTCGTCCGAAGTTTACTTTCAGTTTCACGAAATTGTCGCCAATTATCTATTTTCTTGTTTCTTTACCGAATGTCAACGTAATTTCTTTCTCTAGCCATCTTGGGTAGAATTTTTTTTCCACACTGTTATCGTAATCTCTGCCTATGCTGCTCATTTTTGCCTTAAATTCAGATTAATTGACAGTACAGATACAGAATTTCATATCACGGACGCCATCTTGGAAATGTTGAACGAATACTGCATAATACAAGCGTTTTGATTGGCTGTAGGACAAGAGTCTCGTTATTCGATTAGCTGAACCGAAATCTCGCTGTTAACGTGATATAAACGTTGTTAACGCTGATTTACTTGGAATAGTGAAAGAATATATCGGCAAATAATAATTTCCTGAATTAATCGCCATACCCCCCCCCCCCCTCTACAAATTTCTCATCGGATTTACATCAATCTCAAAAACGGCCCTGAGTGAAACGAAATCCGCGGAATTCAGCGGATCCGCAGAAAATTCTCCCCCTGTAAAAAGGGGAATACCTCTATTAAAGTTAATAGATGAGTCATGGCTGCTGCCAGACAATGTCCTCTAATAAGGTCAAGCAACTATGCACAGTCAATTCAAGTTCAAAACCTAGGTCCCTTTTCACAAAAATTTCAAGTTCAAGGACCATAACTCTTGACAAAAATTATTCAACCTGACCGATATTGGAAATTAAGCTGCAACTCGTCGAGAGTTACCTTTATGTCAGATATAAAGATCAATCCAACCACTTCCCAAAAAGGACAGGATGTTTGAAACTTTGATGAAAAAATTATACTTCTAGGACCATAACTCTGACCTAACCGAGATTCAATCTTAAGCTATAACTCATCTAGATTCAGCTTTATACCAAGTATCAAGTACAAAAAGGAGTCATGCAGGAAACACCACATACAGAACAAACACTCGCCCGAACAGCAACACAAGGAAACAGCAAATGTACATTACTAGAAAAAACAACAAGAGACGCACAAAGACAAAACAAACGTACAACAGGACGAAGATGGAAGTACCGCCTTGGAACAGTCAGTGGGGTGTTGAAACGGTTTATGGGCGCCCAACCTCACACTTATTCCATCCCCACCCTAAAAGACAGTGTAAATAAACGTATCCCCTCTCAGACTAATCTACAACAACCGCGACGGCAAATACATTTGGTAAAGTGCATGTATAACGAAAAAACATTTAATTGAACATACTGTATCCACCTATCGCTAGTGTACTCAATGATTGAGCTGCAAACAGATTAACTGTAGAAAAGTAATAAAGGGTACGACAAAAATGAAAGAGTAGAAATATCTGACGTTCTCCTTCCATTTCTGGATTTAAGAGGTCGCCTTCATAGAGCACTAAACCTTTCTTGTCGGCGTACATGCAAAGAGGCCAGCGTGATTGCCAACTGTAAAAGGGTTCACAACCAAACATGCAGTATGTTGTAGTACTACAGGATCATATCCCTTTTTAATGAATTGTTTAACACATTTGATGAACAAAGTGAGAAAATGGGTATGTCCAATAATTTTACGAAGTTTGTAAATCACATCACCATAAAATTCAGGATGTGAAATACCGTGTCGCAGAAGCACCTCGAGATTACATTAGTACTTGCCAATAAGCGAGAGATTTCGATAGTAAAATTTAGAGAAAGTTTTTCTTAGTTTATGGAGTTATCAAGTTATTATCTCCGACAACTTAAAACAAGAGGGCCATGAGGCCCTGAAGCGCTCACCTGAGATACCCTAGGGACGGGGCCATCATTTGTACAACTTTGGTAGAGAACCACAAGGCAAAGCAGTATGCCATTAATTAAAGGTCTAAGCCTTATGGTTTCAGAGAAAAATGATATAGTTTTCCAATGAAAACTGATAAGCCAGGGCCAAGTTTCGCCCAGAGGTCATGGTCGTAAGCTGAACAATCTTGGCAGAGGACCACAAGCCAAAGCTACATGCCAAATATCAAAAGTCTAGGCCTTACAGTTTCAGAAGAAGATTTTTAAAGATTTTCATATGAAAAACTGATAAGCCCTTGGGCGGGGCCATGTTTTGCCCGTGGTCATAATTTGGACAATATTTGTAGAGGACCATTAGATCATGCTACATACCAACTATCAAAGGTCTAGGCCTTACAGTTTCAGAGAAGAAGAATGTTAAAGAGTTTCCTATGAAAAACTGATAAGCCCTTGGGCGGGGCCATTTTTGGCCCGGGGGTCATAATTTGAACAATCTTTGTAGAGGACCATAAGATCATGCTACATGCCAAATATCAAAGGCCTAGGCCTTACAGTTTCAGAGAAGAAGATTTTTAAAGATTTTCCTATGAAAAACTGATAAGCCCTTGGGCGGGGCAATTTTTGGCCCGAGGGTCATAATTTGAACAATTTTTGTAGAGGACCATTAGATCATGCAACATACCAAATATCAAAGGTCTAGGCCTTACAGTTTCAGAGAAGAAGATTTTTAAAAAAATTCCTATGAAAAACTGATACGCCCCGGGGCGGGGCCATTTTTGGCCCGGGGGTCATAATTTGAACAATTTTTGTAGAGGACCATAAGATCATGCTACATACTAAATATCAAAGGTCTAGGCCTTACAGTTTCAGAGAAGAAGATTTTTAAAGATTTTCATATGAAAAACTGATAAGCCCTTGGGCGGGGCCATTTTTGGCCCAGGGGTCATAATTTGAACAATTTTTGTAGAGGACCATTAGATCATGCAACATACCAAATATCAAAGGTCTAGGCCATACAGTTTCAGAGAAGAAGATTTTAAAAAAATTTCTTATGAAAAACTGATAAGCCCCGGGGCGGGGCCATTTTTGGCCCGGGGGTTATAATTTGTACAATTTTTGTAGAGGACCATAACATCATGCCACATACTAAATATCAAAGGTCTGGGCCTTACTGTTTCAGAGAAGAAGATTTTTTAAAAATTTCCTATGAAAAACTGATAAGCCCTTGGGCGGGGCCATTTTTGGCCCGGGGGTCATAATGTGAACAATATTTCGTTCCCCCTAGACACTGATGCTTCTGACAAAATTTGGTTAAAATCGGGTCTGCAGTTTCAGAGGAGATGTCGTTTGAAAATGTGGACGGACGCCGGACGACGGACGCCGGACGCCGGACGCCGGACACCGGACGCCGGACGCCGGACGACGGACAAATAGCGGTCACAATAGCTCATCCTGAGCCTTTGGCTCAGGTGAGCTAACAACAAACAATGGAAAAATTACTTTTGAAGGATATCTCATCTAGATTTAGCTCTATACAAAGTATCAAGTTATTATCTCCAACCACTTAAAAAAACAAAATGGAAAAATTACTTTTGAGGGATATCCTACTTTCAAAATTTATTTACAGTCGACTCTCGTTATGTCGAGTTCGTAGGGACCCGTTAAAAACTTCGACTCATCGAGAGGTCGACTTCAAAATCACATGCCATATTAAAAAACAAGAGATGTCACAGTCACGTGACAAATGCCCCCAAAAATTGTATCCTGTGACCTTGACCTTTGACCCATGGACCTGGGAGATGAACGCGACACATCGTCTTTGTGTGGTGAACATTTGTGGCAAGTTATATTGAAATCCATTGATAGATGAAGAAGTTACAGACCGGACACGAATTTGGGACGGACGGAAGGACGGACGGACAGACGGACAGACAGACAGACGGAAGGACGGACAATGCGATCACTATATGCCCACCTTTGGGGGCATAAAAATCCAGCTTCTTTCATTACGTTCACCTTAAACAAGCTGCCATATTACAAGCATACTAATGTGCGTGTACAGTTTAGTCTTCACATTGTGTAAAAGAATCGCACTCCGTGTATATAAAATTGTACATGTGCGTGTTGATCCATTACTGCGAGAACAAACTTTTGTCTTTCCTACCCTCCATTAATGACACCATGTTCTAATCTATAAGGCCCTGTCCAATGTTCAGACCCCTTTTGCCTTTATCATTGAATTAATCGCCATTTGTTTGGCGATTTTTCAAGCGCATCATTTAAGCGCATCGTCTGTTTACGCCATTTCTATGGGAAATCCCTTTTCCTCAACTGGCACCGGAAATACGCAATCACACGTAAACTAGCTGGTTGCCGATTCGCGTACTTCCGGTACATTTAAGAGAACAGCCTTATTCGGGAAAACTAGACGTTTAACAAGAGGGCCAGAGTGGCCCTGACATCGCTCACCAGACAATCAGAGGAGAAGATTTTCAAAGTTTTCACTATATGTTTCTATTGAAAACTTAACACTCCAGGGGCGGTGCCAATTTTGACCCCAGGGACACAATTTATATAACTTTTGTAGAGGACCTGAACATGATGCTAGAAGAATGTAGTGAAAGAATGGATAGAGCATTAGACCACTGGAACTTGTATTCTTTGGATGCTAGAGGCGGATTCTCCCACCTTTAATGACCTATGCAAACAGTTTGGATCCAGATCAGGCCCCACATAATGTGGGGCCTGATCTGATATCCAAATTGTTTGTAAATGAGACTGAACTTCTGAAAAACTTAGAAAGAAAGTGTGTAGTGGGATTTTCCCACCACTAATGACCTATGCAAACAGTTTGGATCCAGATCAGGGCCTACATAATGTGGTGCCTGATCTGATATCCAAACTGAATGTCAATGAGACTGAACTTCTGAAAAACTTAGAAAGAAAGTGTGTAGTGGGATTCTCCCACCACTAATGACCTATGCAAACAGTTTGGATCCAGATCAGGGCCAACATAATGTGATGCTTGATCTGATATCCGGACTGTTTGTCAATGAGACTGAACTTCTAAAAAACTCAGAAAGAAAGTGTGTAGTTAGGATAACTTGTGAATATGCTGCAGACAACAATTTAACAGATCACAAAATTACCCAGCATGCAAAGAGTTCATCTGAAATTCACAACAGATATGCTCTATATTGATAGCTGGTAGCTTAATGCAGGGCATAGGTATGGAAAAAAGCTTTAAGAGTATTCTGCATTTTGAGAATTATCCAGTTTTCTCAATCTTAAATGAGTGTGTGTTATTTGTCTAAACACAATTTCTACTCTACTGATCAGGCTAAGGGTGATTATATAAGAACTCCCTCTGACTGGTCTCAACTAAGAGTGATATTAAGGAGAAACCTTTAGAGTGTAATTTCTGGTGTAAAGAAGTATATACACACAGGCCTATGATAATTATAAAACTCATAAAGTTATGCTAAGTAAATCTATACACCAAATATCTAAGCTCTGGGACATGTAGTTTCTGACAAGAATATTTTAAAAGTTTTTCCTTTGCATAACTAGTGATCCCATGGGCTGTTTATGTAGTCAGCTACAAAAAAACTGTTAATCCCTGGGGTGAGACCAATTTTTATCCTAGGGGCATAATTTATATAACTTTTGTAGAAGCCCTGAAGTTGAAGCTATGTGCCAAATATGAAAGCTGAGGACCTTCTAGTTTTAGAGGAGATGATGTTCAAAGTTTTCACTATATGTTTCTATTGAAAACTGAAAACCCCTGGGGCAGGGCCAATTTTGACCCCAGGGGTATAATTTATATAACTTTTGTAGAGGACCTATAGGTGATGCTATGTACCAAAGATGAAAGCTGAGAACCCTGTAGATTCAGAGGAGAAGATTTTTAAAGGTTCAAATTGTTGACGCCCGACGACGGACGACTCACGCCGACGGACGACAGACATCTGGCGATCACAAAAGCTCACCCTGAGCACTTTGTGCTCTGGTGAGCTAAAAATCTAGTCACCATTTTACATGTTTCGCTGTGAGCTATTTCACTATTAATCAAGTGACAAATTAAATTAAATGTTGAACTGCATGTATTGGTAATAAAATAAGGAACAGGCCTTACTTTTTATCCAATCTCTACAAAATCGTCCGGAAGCGAGGACGCTTGAGAGTTATCTTTCTTACTGCAGTAGTCATGATTGACACTTAGGACGAATGAACAGTAATGTGTCATTTTACTAAATAACGTTCACTCAATGTGGCATTGTTCCACAGTTTGAATAATTATCTGACATCAGTGATTGCTTACCCACAAAACACTATAATTATGTATGTCGCGATCACCTGGCGTACTTTGCCAGGGTCGGATCAAAAGGTCCAATTCCCACCTCGAACTCAATCAGACTGAGAGGTGTGACTTCGATACAAACACCGATAATTACATGCAAACAAACGCTTTGGGGCCGGAAAATGACTTTGACTGAACGAAAACGTGATCAGTTCGAACTCGTCTTAAAAACTTAAATTTATATAGAATATATAGGAAGAAAAGTTGGGACTTTACAGAAACTTCGTGTCAACGAGAGTGGATTGTATTTCAGGCTGGATTTCAGTTCAGCTTGGTGAAATTGTCTACACTGGCAGTTTTAGTTGTCAAATGCGTTATAAACGTACATACCTTCTCTCTTTGTTCCAGTGCGGTCAATCTTTGATCCTGAACATCGATCTTCTTACTGTGTTCATGTAACGTTGTGGACAATCTAGCAACATCTTGAGTCAGATGATTTTGCCGCAGAAATTCCTCAAATCTGTCCCTTATTTCTTTGAGCTACAAGTACATATATGACATTTAATATCGAAACACATCAGACAGGAGATGCCCCATAGAAGTCCACAAAAACTTCAGAAACAAACACAGATGATGTATGTACACCCCACACACAAGCAATAATGACCTGAATGTGTCGCAGTGCCGTTAAACAAATTTCAAACAAGATCTTATTGTAAATTAGTGTTTCCCCCAGAGTCCAATGAGGGCACGGTAATTTCTGTTGAAAAGGGCATTTTTACGCGTGACAAACCATCTTATTAGGACATTTTAACTTTTTGCCTATTTGGAATATTACATTGTGTAATGTAGTCTTCTATTCCTTATGCTATTCGCCATTCTATACCCATCAACATCTATTATATCATATATTACATCCTGTCTTATTTCTATTCGTTTCTATTCCTTAATCTATTCAACACTATTCTTTATTTTATTCTCTACCCATCCCCATTTGTCCCCCATGTATCCCATTCATTTCTGTTCCTTATTCTTTGCTCTATTCAATGGTCATCCCCATCTACAATATACACCAAATTCCTATTCATTTTATTCAATTCAATTTTCTATTCTGTCTATCTAATCTACTCTCAGTACTATTTCTTTCAATTATATTTTTGAAGATGCTGGGGGATACCATTATATCTAGTATCATCATCTTTACTATTATTATATTACTTTTTATACTATTTTAGTTGTACATGAATTATGTTATTATTGTCAGTATTGTAATATTATTATTGTCAGTATTGTATAATTATTATCATTCAATCTTTTTTGTAATTAATGCATGATGAATACAATATTTTCTTTTGAGCTTTGTATTTTAAAGTAAACAATTTAATAAGTCCCGATGAGTCTTTATGAATGTCCCATTCAATTCATTTTTCAAGAAATGAGCAGCTTTTTAGTCCTATCCACTACAACAAAATTTAATCAGAAGTATGTTAACAGATCTTTCTATAGTTATTTATTAATTTATAGACTATTACTACAACTACATAACAAATGTATTTCATTTGCAAAATAAATTTGTCCGAATTTTAGTGCTATTCGAATATTGGTATTTTGTCCTTTGCAGTTTACTGTTTATAGTTTCATTTCCGGTTTGTAACGTGCATCACATCTGACCAAATAAAAATGATTATGTGTGTAGTTAACATCCATGATATGCCATACTCAGTTATTTAAAATATAGGGTGAAGACATAAGCACTGCTTTGAAAATGCCATTGATAAAATTGTCACTGGGGTTCGGTTATGGTTAGGGGGTACTTCCATCCTCACACTTATATTATATGCACCCTATCAGACAAACTGAGTAAAAAAATATAACCACAGGAGGAATGTTTGTCCTGCATTAAGCAACATGTGTGGTTTGATAGATCTATTTCTTTGGATTCTAAAATGGCTAAAATGTTCCACCTTCCATATTATATAACTATTTCAGTCATGAATATTCAGTAGCTACTGATATTTGGAATTTTTTTTTACAATTTTTGGCAATAGCTCAGGTGATCTAATTATACAGCAGACCAGAATGAATTATTTGCATGTATTTGCATTATTTTTTAAGTACAAGGGCCATAACTCCAAAACAACAAATCCAATGAACCTCAGAATCAACTCAGCTTCAGATCTTGATGAATTTAACATTTGTGTGAAGTTTCATTAATATCTCTCAAACAGTTTTCCCAGAAAACTGCGGACAAACTATTTGCATGTATTTACATTATTTTTAAGGACAAAGGCCATAACTCAGAAATGAAAAGTCAAATGAACCTCAGAATCAACTCAGCTTCAGATCTTGATGCATTAAACATTTGTGTGAAGTTTCATTAATATCTCTCAAATAGTTTTCCGACAAAACAGCGGACAAACAAAATGTTGACGGATCATGGATGAATGAACAAACAAACGAACAGACGGAACAGACAATGTACGACCACCTATATTAGGTGGGCATATAGAAAGGGAGGAAAAATCCCAACTTGAACAGATCCGTAGCAAGTTCGTTCTTAAATCGTAGTGCAAAGTTTTCCATGCCAAAACGTAGAAACTACGGCCAAAACGTAGCAATAAATAGGTCTGGTGATCCAAATAACTCATTTTGGCATATTGTGCCAGGTGAGCTAAACTGCAAAAACCAGTCAATTTTTTTCATTATCAGGAGTCAATTTAACTGTTACAATACCTGCGTTAGTTCTGCCTTTGTCTGTTTGTAATCATTTTCAAGGGCTTTTAAATCTTCTGAGGTTTTAGTAAGGTCCTGGCGTGTATTGGTTTCGTAGTCGCAGCACTTGGCCCTGTGACTTGCAAGCTCTGACTCAACAGCATGCATGCGTGAGCTAAGAACAATAGTTTCTCTTTCAAGAGTAACATCTATCGCTTTGGAACGGACCTAAAATATAAATTTTGTTTTTAGCAAACCATTTGATCTAATGCAATTGGTTTCCATTCTCAAGCATTAAATCCCGGAAACACATGTTTCTCAATCTCTAAAATTACACACTGTTTCCCATCTGCGTTTCATGAGATAGAGATTTAAAAGAAACAAGAGTGCCAAAATGTCACAAAATACGCCAGTCAAATGTCTTCAGTTGAAAGGCCATTACTCCATATCAGGAGGCAATAGTTCAAGGAAATTAATATTTTTTTTACGTTTAATCTATATAAGTCCCTAAACGGAAAAATGATCAAATTTAAAGGTCAAGTAAACAGATTGGGTTTTCGTCAAATTCTGATAGTATACAGTTAGTTAAACACCAAGCTTTAGAAAATTCTTACAGATTTTATCTAGTTTTGATTTAAATCGAGTTTTCATTGTACCGCAAACCATGCATTTTGAAAATCGATACATGATTATCTCCCTTGCGTGACGTCACTTGTGATGCTCGCCAGTCAGGGATCCCATTGAGAGGGAGGAATGAACACAGAAACATAACCTTTTCCTTTAAATTAACGCCTCTGCAAACAAAGTAGATCAGAGCCTACAGGAACCGTCTTATTAGGGTCTGTTCTGTTTGCTTACAAAATTAGATCAAATCCGACTCCACAGCTTCGATAAATACCAGGGTTGGGTGGTAAATACCGGGGGCGGTAAATACCGCTGGTAAAGATCCAGATCAGACAGCTTCTATTGTAGCTCCCTGATCAGGTTCTTGTCGATTTGCTTATGAAATAATATACCGGTAGGTCTGATTGTACAATTAATGCCATAGCCATTAAATCTCCATTAACTCTCCATGAAATCATTATATATTTCTTACACGAATATTCATGAAGAAGATATAAAGCAGGGGTGTGATTGACCTAAGAGCTGAGGGGAGGAAATATTTCGGCGCGGGGTTTGGGGGCCGCTTTAGGCAAAGCCCTGGTGGGGGTCACAGGGGGCGAAGCCCCCTGCCGAAAATGAAAAATAGGGCTTTAAAGGTCATTTGGAAAGCTCTCCCTGAGCTATCCTGATTCAAAATTTAAAACTTATAAAAACCACCAAAAACACCAACTGCACTGTACTAAATACCATTTTATTACTAGAACTGGTGTTGAAGACAAAAACATAAATTCATAATGTTAATCCACTTTCACAACTTCTGGTCTAGCACAACTTTTCCTTCTTTCTCATCAAAGTAATTACGAATAACTGTTGGTACAAAATGTATGTGTTTGTTATTGTTGCTTGTTCATCAAGGTTTAGCAAAACTGGTGTTTTCTTCAGCTTCTCTGTTTTCCTAGTCATACTCATAGTTTCACCAAGTCTATGAGGCTGAAGTGCAAACCATACTCAGGTTCTGTAAAGCCTTGATGTCCTTCGCATGTTCTTTGGCTAAGTCAATCAGGACCTGTACCATGAACAGAGGTAGATTCCTCTCAGCAATGACACCAAGAACCATTGCCTGAAAAAAGAAGAGTGAAAGGAATTACTAATATGTAACTGTTTGTACAAGACAAACGTCAGTTTAATGTTTCAACTTCTGCTCATAAATTAGTTTTTAACCTTTCACTCTATAAATACTCCTTTGCAAATTGAGAAGGCCTGTAGGAGCAGTCAGATTTGGATCTGATCTATTTGCTTATAAATAAAATCCTATACAAAAAATAATAAGTCTTAAGTCTCTGCCATTGCCAAAATTTATTGTATTCATGTGGCATAATATAAATTAATCAAATTATACTTCATGACATCTTTATTTCTGATATGAATATTCATTAAAAAAAAATGGTGAAGTACAATAGAATGCTCTTGCAAAATTCTCCAGTCTTTTTGAAGTAACCAGAAATTCCAGCATAAAATAACAAATGTCCGTGCACATGATGATGCAATCATAACCAGATAGATCTTAAGTATGGCAAAATGTTGCATAAATGTAGAGAAAAATAGAAAATATGGCCCATGGAATACTCTGGCTCAGTATGATTTAAAGTCTGGAAAAAGTGCCAACATGTTTCAAGTGCAGAAATTGAATCTTTTACTGTTATTGCTTTTTTTTATTTTTTTCTTATTGTAATTTATTTCCTGCCATCACTGTCATTAAACTATTTTACTAATAGTTGACATGCACCTTCTCATAAAATTCAGGAACCAGCTGCTGGTTAGTTATTCATTGAAAATCAATCGGACATATTTTAAACACTTTTTTGCTCCTACCTGTGCATTTGCTGTTCTGTCTTCCAATGTGTTTCACATTTCTTTGGCTTTGATACGTTTTTTGAAAATTGGGTGTTCAAAATACTATAGTTTCTGTAATCTTCAGATTGTCCACCGGTTACGGAGGGCGGTAACTTACTTTTTGTTGCTTTTAATCACATTTTCCTTCTCTGTGTGTCAGATGAAGAACTATGTTCTACAATAGCAAGCTTCCCTCTTTAGCAGTATGTAATCAATTTGTCTCACACACAACACATCGCTGTTTTCTGTCAATGACAACTTCTGAGATGCACGAGGACACGCTGTCATTTTTCAGTTTCTATCCAGTCCCGCTTGAACTTATTCCTACTGCTGGTGTCAATACGCAGAATTTCCGCTGAACCAGCTGTCCGATAAAATATTATTGTCATTTTAAGTCCATTTGATTAAAATACAGCAATAGTTTGAGATGTTGCCACATTTTTTACGTTTGTTGTAAAAGTTCGCTAACAATTTTGGAGGAAACGGATTTTAACTCATGTAACGATAACAGCGATTTGATTGGTGTAGGCACGAAGATTTGGCCAATCGGATTCCGCGTAGTATAGGTGAGATGAAGCTGAAATGGCACAGGGTAAATCCGCAAGGCTAATTCCCCGACCAGACCGGACCCCCCCCATACCCCCCCCCGGAATTTCGCAACGGATTTAGACGTTTTGGAAAAATGGTCCTTTGGATCATTGGATCCGCAGAAATCCGCGGAAAAATCACACCCCTGATAAAGGCCGTTTTTCACAATGTTAACTTTTCAAATAGATCGTTGGCTCCGACAGATAAATTAGTATTAGATCAACAAAATTGCATAAGCAAACAGAGCAGAACCTGATCAGACAGCTCTTTCAGGAACTGTCCGATCTAGATCTACTCTATTTGCAAACGCGCGTGAAGCCGTTTATGTAAGAAGAGAAGGATTGGGAAATTGATTTTAAAGCAATTCGTCTGCTGCCAACAGTGCTAAATCGTGATTATTAATCATTTTTTCTCTTAAGAATATTTATTAACCCTTTCCCTCATCTAAACGTGTTTTCACGCATTTGCAAACAGAGTAGACCAAGATCAGACGGCTCCTATAGGAGCCGTCTGATCATGGTCTGCTCTGTTTGCTCATGGATTTTCATAGATCGGTTTCTTTTGTTTCTAATACGGCTACAATGTTTCTCTTTCCATATTTCATTATAACTCGTTTGTCCATGACTATTCAGTAGGTATTGGAATTTGGTATAATATAGAACAGGGAAAGGGTTAAAGGTTTCATATCTCAAGAATATTCATTACAGGGATTACAGAGACGCTAGACAACCCTGATCGAATCTAAAGAAATAAGTCTACGGACTAAGCAATCAGAGCAGATCCTGATCAGACAGTTCCTGCGTGATTTGGTTTTACGCTGTTAACAAAACGTTTGTATCGAATAATTTTCCACGAAGAAAAAGCCCATTAACCTACAGTGCTAGACCTAAGTCACATTATAACAGAATGTAGCATATCCTTTTTCATAAGTGCAGACCCAAGTCATCCACTGCACTATTTTCCCTAGTATAAATTTCACGGAAAACAGCCATTGAGACAAAATGTACGCTGACCCAATATAAATCACATCACATTTTCTTGAACTTCTCGTCTTTTGATATTTTAAATAATCCTATTTTGTCTCTGTCGGATTAGGAGCTACACCCATAGGCAGGGATACATCCACAGGCAGCACAAATTACCATTTTAGCACCCAAAACGAAGCAGAAGTACATTACATGCGATTCTTTTCTATACGATATCTAGTTTGACATTTATCGCGAATGTCACAAGTGACGTCATCACAAGGGAGATAAGCGAATAATCAAAATCAGCCAGTGCTTACTTATCGGTGATATATGACAGCTGCTACGTGCGATATGACTGTATTTTTTTGTGTTTTCGAAACTACGTCGTACCAGGTACCTATTTGTCAAACATTTAAGAAAAAGTGTCCTGCCAGTTTACTTGACCTTTAAGGAAAAGTGACCTTGACCTTGGTTGCGCAAAGCCCATTTTCAATAGGGTTCCTGCCCTTATCGATATCAATGCACATGTAAAGTTTCGTGAAGATTGGATATACAGAACTAATGTTATCGTCAGGAAACGGAAAAAATTCTACTGAAAAACAATCTATTTATAGGAAAAGTGAGCTTGACCTTGGTCAGGCAAAGACCATATTCAATACGGTTCCTGTCCACATTGATATCAATGCACATTTGAATTTTCATGAAGGTCCGATATACAAAACTTAAGTTATCGTCTGGAAATAGAAAAATTCTACAGAAAAAATAAATATATTTTTTGAAATAAATTACCTTAACCTTGGTCGGGCAAAGCCCATACTCAATAGTGTTCCTGCCATGATTGTTGTCAATGCACATGTGAAGTTTCATGAAGATCAGACGTACAGGACTAAAGTTATCCAAACAAGAAACCGCCAATGTCAGTATGGCCGGATTGCTGCTTAAAGTGATATAGATGTACAGTCAATCATTATACATTTCTGCATCAGCAGATGCTGAAGGCATAATAAATAGTTAAACATATTCCAATTGCATGTAATGAGGTCCTCATTATGACTCCACATGTTAAAAAGGTCAATCTAGAAGCATAAAAAACAAGAGATATTTGTAAAGCATGTAAACCTCAACTATAGAGGTCATCTACTGGTCATGCCTAATCACCACAGCAAATTTGACGATCCTAAGCCAAACCGCTAATCATTTATTGATCTGAAAACATTTCACAAGTTACAAAATTACAACAACTACAGGGGTCATCTAGTGGTTACGACCAACCACCACAGCAAGTTTGAAGATCCCCAACCAAACCATTGAGCAGGTATTAATCTGACCATTTCATCAGTTAAGGTCATGGTAACCTTAATCTTTGACCTAGTGACCTCAAAAACAATAGGGATCATCTAGACCAACCACCACAGTAAGTTTGAAGATCCTAAGCCAAACCCTTGAGAAGTTATTGATTGGAAACCATTTCACCTGTTAATGTCATAATGACCTTGTCCTTTGACCTAGTAACCTAAAAAACAATAGGCGTCATCTAGTGGTTATAACAAACCACCACAGCAAGTTTGAAGATCCTAAGCCAAACCCTTGAGCAGTTATTGACTGGAAACAATTTCACCAGTTAAGGTCATGGTGACCTTGACCTTAGACCTAGTGACCTCAAAAACAAGAAGGCTCATCTAGTTGTCATGACCAACCACCACAGCAAATTTGAAGATCCTAAGCCAAACCCTTGAGCAGTTATTGATCAGAAACAATTTTACCAGTTAGGGTCATGGTGACCTTGGCCTTTGACCTAGTGACTTCAAAAACAATAGGAGTCATCCAGTGGTCATGACCAACTACCACAGCAAGTTTGAAGATCCTAAGCCAAACCCTTGAGCAGTTATTGATCGGAAACCATTTCACTGGTTAGGGTCATGGTGACCTTGACCTTTGACCTAGTGACCTCAAAAACAAGAGGTTTCATCAAGTTGTCATGACCAACCACCACAGCAACTTTGAAGATCCTAAGCCAAACCCTTAAGCAGTTATTGATCAAAAACCATTTTACTAGTTAAGGTCATGGTGACCTTGACCTTTGACCTAAAAAAACTATAGGCGTCGTCTAGTGGTCATGACGTACCATCACAGCAAGTTTGAAGATCCCAAGCCAAACCCTTGAGCAGTTATTGATCGAAAACTATTTCACCAGTTAAGGTCATTGTGACCTTGACCTTTGACCTAGTGATCTCAAAAACAGTAGGGGTCATCCAGTTGTCATGACCAACCAAAACTGCAAGTTTGAAGATTCTAGGCCAAGTCGTTTATTAGTTATTGATCGGAAACTAAAAGGTCAACCTGGAAATTATCTAAGTCAATGATGCGTAAAAACTAGGTCAAAAAACGGTCATAATAACCTACTAACCTATGACATGTAATGTGACCCTCATTATGAACCCACATGCCAAGTTTCGTTACTGTAGGTGTTATACTTTGGCTATAACTGACTCAAACAAAAAGGTCAACCGGACGGACGGACGGACGGTCGGCATTCGCCAATCTATAAGCCTGGATTGCAAGCAATCCGGCCAAGCACGGGAAATCCTACAAAAAACAATCTATTTTTAGAAAACAAATGACCTTGACTTTGGTTAGGCAAAGCCCATATTCAAAGAGGTTTCTACCCTAAATGATATCAATGCACATGTGGTGTTTCATGGACATCAGACATACAGAACTAAAGTTATCGTCTGGAAACGGGAAAATTCTACAGAAAAACAATATTTTTAGAAAACTAATGACCTTGACCTTGGTTAGGCAAAGTCCATATTCAATAGTGTTCTTGCCCTCATTGATATCAATGCACATGTGGAGTGTCATGGAGATCGGATATACAGAACTAAAGTTACAGTCCGGAAACGCGAAAATTCTACAGAAAAAAAATATTTTAAGAAAACAAATAACACTGACCTTGGTCGGGCAAACCCATATTCAATAGGGTTCCTGCCCTCACTGACATCAATGTACATGTGGAGTTTCATGAAGATCAGGCATACAGAACTAAAGTTATTGTCAGGAGACGGGAAAAATACTACTGAACAAGAGGGCCTGAAAGGCCCTGACATCGCTCACTAGACAATCAGAGGAGAAGATTTTCAAAGTTTTCACTATGTGTTTCTATAGAAAACTAGCCAGCCCTGGCGAGGTCCAATTTTGACTCAAGGGGCATAATTTATGTAACTTTTGTAGAGGACCTCAAGTGAAGAAAATTAAAGAAAATGTAAATGAAAACATATAACAATGCAAATCTAAAGAAGGGCATGTACAAAAGTATGTATACCCTTTCCCTGGGCAAATCAGTTGAATTTTAGAAAGAATAAATTAATCTATACAAGTACTTATAAATAATATTCAAAATTTCAGATATTTTCATTACACCTTCATGAGTTATTATTATTCATATCTTAATTTATTTTCAACCCTTCCCATGTTCTATGTTTATTCAAAAGTTAAATCCCTACTGAATATTCATAGACAAAATAGTTATAATGAAATATGGAAAGTGGGACAGTGTAGCCATTTTAGAAAGTAAAGAAACATCTTTCAAATTCCATTGACAAACAGAGCAAACCCTGGTCAGACAGCTGCTATAGGAGCCGTCTGATCTGGGTCTGTTCTGTTTGCAAATGTGTAAAAAAAGTGTTAACATGAGGGAAAGGGTTAGCAAACATATTATAAGTATATTGTACACAAAATGAAAATAATGTAATGCACTTTGCACTATATTATATCATACATGTAAGCAAACAGCAGACTGATCAGATGGCTACTACATGAGCCATCTGATCTGGGTCTACTCTGTTTGCAAAGGTGTAGAAAGGCATATTTATGGAGTAAAGGGTTAATTGTCTGATTTACTGTGCAAAAATTTTCATTGTTTGGGTCTGCAATATTACTGCAGAGCAAAAACCTATGATAACACATGTTATCATAGGTCTTTGTGCAGAGTTACTACCAACAAGGGAGACAATCCAGTTGTTATAACAAAAGGGACAAAGGGAGATAATCTCCCTTTAAATGTATGCTAAAAATAGACACCAGCAAATGTTTATGAATAGCTATGTAAGTGAGCTTTGAAAAACTTGCTACCCCTGGGGTGGGGCCAATTTTGACCCTGGTGGCATGATTTATATAACTTTTGATGAAGACCTGAATATGATGCTATGTGCCAAATATGAAAGCTATGAAGCATTTCAGTTTCAAAGGAAGAAGATTTTCAAAGTTCACTATATGTTTCTATTGAAAACTCCCCACCCCTGGGGCGCGGCCAATTTTGACCCCAGGGCCATAATTTATATAACTTTTATAGAGGACCTGAACATGATGCTATGTGCCAAATATGAAAGCTGAGAGCCTTTCAGTTTCAGAGAAGAAGATTTTCAAAGTTTAACTACATGTTTATATTGAAAATAAGACACCCCTGGGGCGGCGCCAATTTTGACCCCACGGGGCATAATATATATAACTTTTGCAGAGGACCTAAAGATGATGCTATGTGCCAGAGATGAAAGCTGAGAACCCTGTAGATTCAGAGGAGAAGATTTTTAAAGGTTCAAATTGTTGACGACTGACGACGCACGACGCACGCCGACGGGACGACGGACATCAGGTGATCACAAAAGCTCACCCTGAGCATTTCATGCTCTGGTGAGCTAAAAACAATCTATTTTTAGAAAAAGTGACCTTGACCTTGGTCTGGTAAAGCCCATAATCAATATGGTTCCTGCCCTAAAGTTTCATTAAGATCAGACATACAGAACTAAAGTTATCATCCGGAAACGAACAGTGCCCGTCCGCCAAAGGGTTTCACGCCGAAGACGGCCGTATAAACATGATATGTGTATTTTTGTAAATCCTAGTCAAAGACGGGATGCAACAGACATACAATTTATCTGTTGTTTCCAATGTATTAAAAATCTCTTGTTTTCGATACAAAACATCTCTACAAATGCCAGGTATTTTTGCACTGTTTTAGTTTCTATTCACACATATCCCGATTCTGAAGTTATTTGGTTATGCAAAGTTGGCAAAATTGAGGAGACTTAAGATCAATTTGTTTCTAGTGATAATCTAATAACAGTTGCATGGTGCTTTTACGCTTGCTGGCTAATTCCATAAACTCGTGTCAACACAGAGAATCTTTAGATATCTTTAGTCAGATTAAAGAAACAAGAGGGTCAGAAAGGTCCTGACATCGCTCACCAGACAATCAGAGGAGAAGATTTTCAAAGTTTTCAAAGTCTGACAACTTTATCATAGATTTGCATTAAAAATTATAATTTATACCAGTCTTGACTGTATTAAACATCAATACAATTGTTGTGGATTTGGGAATTTTTACTAGAATTACAAAGCCCTATCTGCATTGTTGTCAACAATATTATAAATGTAGAACTGTTGTTTTAACAATACGGCAAAAACACAATTTTGAGAGAGTCATGTTGCTCACACAGTGGTGATCTTAAAACCTTACTCTAGAGTAAATAAATTAAGTTTTAACGTAATGGGAGGCAGTTTTATAAGTTCTTAACTAAATGTCTCAGTCTACCTTGTTTATATTGTCAATTGCTCCCTGAATAGTGTTCCTTTCTGCAGGTGACAGGTCTACCATACTGTTAAGTAGTTGGACCATCTTGCCTGTATCATCTTGTAATTGGACGTCACTGGCATTCATATTACTTGAATGCATTAATTCATGTCTTATTTCCAAGACCTGGAAGGTAAGAATTGATAAATAACCATTTTCAAAAGAAATTTATTTTAGATTTCCAAATTATGTTCAACGTAGACAAAATAATGACACACTCAGAACTGTCTATCTAGTTATGTCAATAAGACCTGTCTATCTAGTTATGTCAATAAGAAAACAAGAGGGCCAGAATGGCCCGGACATCGCTCACCAGACATTCAGAGGAGAAGATTTTCAAAGTTTTCACATATGTTTCTATTGAAAACTTAACACCCCAGGGGCGGTGCCAATTTTGACCCCAGGGACACAATTTATATAACTTTTGTAGAGGACCTGAACATGATGCTGAAAGAATGTAGTGAAAGAATGGATAGAGCATAGACCACTGGAACTTGTATTAATTCTTTGGATGCTAGAGCCAGATTCTCCCACCACTAATGACCTATGCAAACAGTTTGGATCCAGATCAGGGCCCACATAATGTGGGACCTGATCTGATATCCAAATTGTTTGTAAATGAGACTGAACTTCTGAAAAACTTAGAAAGAACGTGTGTAGTGGGATTCTCCCACCACTAATGACCTCTGCAAACAGTTTGGATCCAGATCAGGGCCAATATAATGTGGGGCCTGATCTGATATCCAATGTTCTGCATATTAAGAACTATCCACAGTTTTCTCAATCTTAAATGAGAGTGTGTTATTTGTCTAAACACAATTTCTACTCTACTGATCAGGCTAAGGGTGATTATATAAGAACTCACACTCTGAGCTCTGCAGGCTGATATATTAAGGAGAAACCTTTAGGCTGTCGTTTCTGACGTGAAGAAGACTGTACACACAGGGCAGGGCCAATTTTAACCCAAGAACTGTGATACTTATAAAACCCATAACGTTATGCTAAGTTAATCTATACACCAAATATCTTAGCTCTGGGACATGTAGTTTCTGACAAGAATACATTTGAAGTGTTTCCTATGCACAACTAGTGATCCTATGGGCTGTTTAAGTAGTCAGCTTAAAAAAACTGGCAATCCCTGGGGTGGGACCAATTTTTACCCTAGGGGCATAATTTATATAACTTTTGTAGAAGCCCTGCAGTTGAAGCTATGTGCCAAATATGAAAGCTGAGGACCTTCTAGTTTTAGAGGAGATGATGTTCAAAGTTTTCACTATATGTTTCTATTGAAAACTGAAAACCCCTGGGGCAGGGCCAATTTTGACCCCAGGGGTATAATTTATATAACTTTGTAGAGGACCAACAGATGATGCAATGTGCCAAAGATGAAAGCTGAGAACCCTGTAGATTCAGAGGAGAAGATTTTTAAAGGTTCAAATTGTTGACGACTGACGACGCACGCCGACGGACATCAGGCAATCACAAAAGCTCACCCTGAGCACTTTGTTCTCTGGTGAGCTAATTACTGTCTATCTAGTTATGTCAATAAGAATTGTCTAGTTATGTCAGTAAGAACTGTCTAGTTATGTCAATGTTCAAATGTACCTTACGTTTGTATAACCCTTTACTACATGACCAACTTTCAACACCTTGCAAACAGAGCAGACCCCGATAGACAGCTACTGTAGGAGCTGTTGGTTCTGATTACTTTTGCAATAATATACAAGATATATTGGATTCTATCGCTTCTGCTAAGGTTCAAATAACCTGATTATATGTAGTATCATATTCAGGATCTCATTATTTCTGACCTGAATATTCATGCTATAAAGTAAAGGGATGAAAAAAGTATTGTTATCATACCCTATTCAACAAACCTCAACAAACTACATACACATGTTACTTATTGATTCCTACAGGTTCCATAGAAGGATGACATTATAAAATGTGTGTAAAGTTCATTCGTGAAAAACAGTTGACTCAGAAACTACAACAGAAACGACAAAAGAAACTGTAGTACATAATCTAACCTCTTGCACCAAGCTGCGATCTGGGAAGAACTTGAACATGAAGGTACAAGATTTCATCAATTTCAACACAGCAGCAACATCAGCATCCTTGGCAGCATTAACATGTTTGTTACCCTGTGGTAGGAAACATTTAGCCACTTCCCATGGATGCGAATACCAGAGATGTGGCTGTAAGTTGGTGCATGCAATGATTGGGTTTTGACCATCTGCATGTTGTTTCAGAATCTCTTTGATCCACATATTGCATACTTTAGAGGGGCAGCTGACTTTCCACGTGTTTTTGTGCCTATGTATCTGCTGATTAGTACAGATATTACAGGATGGGAATGGCTGCTGGGGAGTCTGTTTAGACACTTCTCCAAGCAAAAACCCATGGAAGTCTGCCACCCTCTTGTCTGTGATGTCTTCAATGCCTTCCTTTAGAAACAGGAGTGCCATACTGTCACGTAACCAATTAAGGTAGCACTCGTCTTGCAGCCTCATTGCTGCCATCCTGAAATAGGGAAACATTTCAGATAAATGACTGCCAAACTTTCATAAATTTAAATAGAATACCTGCATGCCATCAAAACAAGTTTAACAAAGCCAGTCACTAAGAAAGGTCATTGTAAAATGTTTTGTTCATTTAAGTCATCAACACTTAATGAACAAGAGGTACTGTTGATACAACATATGACCCATTACATATGGTCACCCAGCCTGTGTCTTTTGTCTGTCATTGTGCATAAACATTAACCAAGTCCCAGTGCATATAATCTCTATCAACAAAGAATGTAATTCATAATTGGGCATTGAACCATTTTATGATACTCTAATTAAATATTCTGAATTGTTCAACAATGAATGTAGTCAGTGTGTTATATATATACAACATAAAAACAAAACAACTGATTATACAAAATTATTCGGCAAATAAAGGGCCAAATATCATCCTATTCAAACTAGAGGTTTGTTTTTGTCACAAAAACAGATGTCTCCCCCTCCCAAACTCTTTCCAATTCACAAGTGTAATGTCTGTAACTCCAAACTTATCAGGGTCTAATTTTTAAGTCATCAGGGGCAATAACTCCAACATTGTCAGGGGGAGACAATTCAAAAGCCCTAGGTACACAAAAGCACATGCTAGTCAACATTCTTGTGAGGTTTGGTGACTCTAGTACTAGTGATTTCAGAGATACATGTGACACAAAGTAAAGTTTCTCTTATTTTAAGTCATAAGGGGCAGTAACTCCAAAGTTATCAGGGGGAGACAA
The DNA here is from genome assembly GCA_963576725.1 of Azorinus chamasolen. Classification (NCBI taxonomy): domain Eukaryota; kingdom Metazoa; phylum Mollusca; class Bivalvia; order Cardiida; family Solecurtidae; genus Azorinus; species Azorinus chamasolen. The sequence goes on along the minus strand of OY755250.1, from coordinate 49,101,873 downwards.
TTAAAAAACCCAGATGCACAAAAACTCATACTGGTGAACATTCCTGTGAAGTTTGGTGACTCTAGCACTACTGGTTTCTTAGATACATGCAGCACAAAGTTTCTCTAATTTTAAATTATCATATCAGGGGCAGTAACTCAAGAATTATCAGGGGGAGACAATTACAAAACCCAGGTGCACAACTCATGCTGGTCAAGATTCCTGTGAAGTTTGGTGACTCTAGCCCTAGTGGTTTTAAAGATATGCATGACACAAAGTTTCTCTAATTTTAAGTAATCATATCAGGGGCAATAACTCCGAAGTTATCAAGGGGAGACAATTCAAAAATCCCAGGTGCACAACAACTCATGCTGGTCAACATTCCTGTGAAGTTTGGTGACTCTAGCCCCAGTGGTTTCAGAGATATGCACGACACTAAGTAAAGTTTGTCGAATTTTAAGTCATCAGGGGCAGTAACTCAAAAGTTAACAGGGGGAGACAATTCAAAAAACCCAAGAGCAAAACAACTCATGCTAGGGAGCAATCCTGTGAAGTTTGGTGACTCTAGCCCTACTGGTTTTGGAGATACGCGAGACACAAAGTTTGTATAAATTTAAGTATTCATATCAGGGGCAATAACTCAAGAATTATCAGGGGGAGACAATTCAAAAACCATAGGTGCACAAAAACTCATGCTGGTGAACATTCCTGTGAAGTTTGGTGACTCTACCCCTAGCGGTTTCAGAGATACGCGCGACACAAAGTTTTTCTAATTTTAAGTCATCAGGGGCAATAACTCCGAAGTTATCAGGGGGAGACAATTCAAAAACCCCAGGTGCACAACAATTCATGCTGGTCAACATTCCTGTGAAGGTTGGTGACTCTAGCCCAACTGGTTTCAGAGATACCTGCGACACAAGTTTGTGACGGACAGACAGACAGACAGACGGACGGACGGACAGACGGACGGACAGACAGACAACTCTGGCAAAAACAATATATCTCCCCATAAATGGGGGAGACATAATGAGCCGATACCATAAACTCTATCCTGTAGTTTACAAGAAAAAACACAGTCGACTGAAAAAATAAGAAATATCTACGACTAAAGGCCCATGAGCTTATAAAGATCTCGTATGAAAAGGACTATTCTTGATCTATATACTTTACATATAACTTCTGATAAACATGCCATGCTTTCTAGACTTACTTCCGTATCAATACCTTCATTAAAAGATTTTGATGAGAAAGTCCATAAAATATTTTTTATATCTGATCCTCTATGATACCAATGGCTAGTTGAATACAAAGCTTTACTCTACATGTTCTCAGACCACACATTGACAAATTATCTGAAAACCAAAGATTATTTTTGAAAATTCCTTTTATCAATAAAGGTATTGGTTTTATTGGCCTTCAGAGTACATAGTGTATATTCAGAGACAAAAATGTAATTGACACTATTCCAAAATACTTAAACAAGAGGGCCAGAATGGCCCTGACATCGCTCACCAGACAATAAGAGGAGAACATTTTCAAAGATTTCACTATATGTTTCTATTGAAAACTTAACACCCCAGGGGCGGTGCCAATTTTGACCCCAGGGACACAATTTATATAACTTTTGTAGAGGACCTGAACATGATGCTAAAAGAATGTAGTGAAAGAATGGATAGAGCATTAGACCACTGGAACTTGTATTCTTTGGATGCTAGAGGCGGATTCTCCCACCACTAATGACCTATGCAAACAGTTTGGATCCAGATCAGGCCCCACATAATGTGGGGCCTGATCTGATATCCAAATTGTTTGTAAATGAGACTGAACTTCTGTGTGTAGTGGGATTCTCCCGCCACTAATGACCTATGCAAACAGTTTGGATCCAGATCAGGGCCAACATAATGTGGTGCCTGATCTGATATCCAAACTGATTGTCAATGAGACTGAACTTCTGAAAACTCAGACAGAAAGTGTGTAGTTAGGATAACTGATAACTTATGAATATGCTGCAGACAATTTAGCAGATGAAACAAATTACCCAGCATGCAAAGAGTTAAACTGAAATTTACAACAGATATGCTCTATATTGGTAGCTGGTAGCTTAATGCAGGGCATAGGTATGAAAAAAAGCATAGGCTGTTTACGCAGTCAGCTATTAAAAACTGGAAATCCCTGGGGTGGGACCAATTTTGACCTTAGGGGCATAATTTATATAACTTTTGTAGAAGTCCTGAAGTTGAAGCTATGTGCCAAATATGAAAGCTGAGGACCTTCTAGTTTTAGAGGAGATGATGTTCAAAGTTTTCACTATATGTTTCTATTGAAAACTGAAAACCCTTGGGGCAAGGTCAATTTTGACCCCAGGGGTATAATTTATATAACTTTTGTAGAGGACCTACATATGATGCTATGTGCCAAAGATGAAAGCTGAGACCCCAGTAGATTCAGAGGAGAAGAACTTTAAAGGTTCAAATTGTTGACGACGGACGGCGCACGACGCACGCCGACAGACGACGGACATCAGGCGATCACAAAAGCTCACCCTGAGCACTTTGTGCTCTGGTGAGCTAAAATACAAAAAACCCGATTATGCACTACAAATATAACACACCGATCAGAAATTTTATACAATTCTTAACTATACATGTAATAAGATTGTTGCCAACCTTAATATTGATGATAATATTTGATACCTGATTGAAGCTTTTTGTTAAAGTATTGCCAATTTCACAACCAATTATCATCTTCTTGCCAAAATTATGATTTTTTTGTATATACTGTATGTTATATGCTTGAAAAATATTGAAAATTTCACAACCTGACAATGATAATTACTTAAAAAGAGAGGTTTGGAATTATATTTTTCAGAATTACCAATAGTTTTGTTCAAACATTTTACATTCTTGGGTGTGAGTGGGTTAACTACAAAATATCATATAGAAAACCCTGTAGTGTCTGTAACCTTGCATTCATATCTTAAGTGTCCTCACTGTGTGTAATGATCATAGACAGATAATCTTTTCCAGCTTTGTACCTTTCCAGGTGTAGGTTATATATCCAAAATACCTTTGAAGTCTCCTGATTTTAAAATACTTTTTTCTGAGGTCACAAAAGTTACAGACACTACAATAAATTGATGTTTATTTTGTTACAAATGTTGGTTGTTGTTGTTAGCAAGTTTCTTTTCTTATACCCTCATTTAACTTCAATCTTTTGTGATGCAATATCGTATAAGTCTGTAACTGTTAAGAACTGTCAAATATATGGGTGGTGTAACAATTTGTGTTGTGTAATACCGCATCAGAAGTGAAGCACAGTGAATTGAAAAAATAATTTTTGTCATTAATGACCATTGATTTGTTTGAGATGCAGGATTAATCAAATTAAAATAACTGAGAAACAAATGAGAAACAGTGTGGAAAGGAAATCAGGAAGGAAGCAAATTCCATTGATGTCCAAGGTAGATGTAAATGTTCTTCATTTGATAGTATCTTAAATGTAGAGTATGTAACCTAAAATATATCTACCTGCTATGCTGTACTTATTTTCAATTTATTCCTAAATAAAGCAGGATTTGTCATTTTAGTTATTAAAATAAGTACAATAGATACATAAAATCTTTTAAATTACTTTTAGAAATATTTTTGTTCACTATAATTACATTTGACCTGTATTTATGAATTAAACAACAGTTATAGAAAAAAGATTATACAAAACCCAGAATCAAGTGAGTATTTCAACAAAAGGCTATTAGCATCTGGCACTGGGTGCTAAAATAACAATGAAAAGCATTTTCTGCAGTATATCAACCTAATACTGACATATACCCAATGTTCTTAAAAAGGTTACGGACCCTACATCACAACTGTTACCATAACTAGTATTTTTGTATATAAAAATATAATAAATTCTGAAGGGAGGTGATCCAACGAGAGCATAAATTGCAACACAAAAAGAGAAAATTGCAGACTCGGTTTTATTGAGTCAGTTCATGAACAGTAATTGAAAGTGCAACACTGCTCACGCCCCCAAGCACCGGCTTAAGCGGTATTCAATTTTCAAAACAAGTACTGAAATTCATGAACTCGAAGGACCAGACGGTATAACAACACTGAGAATGAAGTACGGGCGACATTATACACAATGTGAATTCAGATTGAACAACACTTTACAACATAAGCATAACTTTAGCCAGCTATTTTAGTTTCTTTAACCTTTATATATCACCATAACCACCATGTACTACAATGTTAATAACTATTCATATTAGGCAAATACATTGTCCGTAATATTGAAGGTGATAGCTCGTGTTTGACACATGTTGACAGTTCAAATGTATGCCTGTTTTCAGATGACCAGAGAACATTCTCTTCATTCTTCTAATACTGAAAAGGCAAGAATGGAAAGGGAAAAAAATAGACTTTAAGCACATGCCTGGAGAAGGAAACACCAACACAGATGTACTAAGCAAAAAGCTGCTGTTGTAAAAAAACTGCCTGAAAACAGTAATCCTTGCATCAGTATTGTAGAAATACAGAAAGAACACATGAAGCAGACACTAATTTGTCTGCTGTTCAGCAAAACAGACTAGAGCTGCATGGTGTGGAAAAGAGATGGAGATAGACAAGATCATTAGTCATTGTAAAAGAGTCCTGCAGGAAGTCTCTTAATTATAATCCTAAAACGTCTCGACAAACAAAAAAAGGAAAGCAAGTCTCAACCCAGAGCCACAGCCACTTCTTAAGTCAAATGGAAAAAGAGCCAAAGCCTCTACTTCGGTCAAGAAGAATGGAGCTCAGCATTTAACCTAGAGCTAAAGCCACTACTTAAGTCAAGAAGAACAGAAAATAAGTCAACACCAGAACAATACAAGAATGGGGAGACAGTGGGTCTAAAATCTAGAATGTGTATGTTGCAGAGGTGATGGTTGTGTTTGATTCAGAGTTTCGACTGAATTATATGAAAAGGTCGGACAGTATATACGGCCGGAGAAAATTTTGCATCCCAAGAGCAAATGAATCATACATGTATCATTTAAGGTCTGAAATCATACAAAGTTATTCATGAAAGAGGGTACTTTGAATTCTGGAGCTGTCTGAGGTCAAACAAACACTCATGAAAGAAAACAAACATGTACATTTCAAAGGACTGACAACTGCAAAGATATTATGTAGTGTTCCGTAACCAGTTCTAAATTATTTCTTACACATTTTTAACACAAAGCAGGTGTAAAAAACTTTTGAAATGCTCTTTCTCCAGGTTGCTTATTGCTTATATTAGACAACAGTATAGATTTTAGTGTTTAGTTGAGGGGAATCAATTTTAAACTTAACACAACCATTCTGTATTGTTTTCAATCAGAGTGGAACCCCTTTCTACATATTCATGTGATAGTTTTTATTTAGAAGTTTAGCTAAAAGAAATTGAGGTTTCACAAATTTGTTTAAATTATGTTTTAAACGTTTCATCAAAAATAATTAAAAAGAACAAGCTATTTGATATGTTTTTTTATTGTTATATTAGTGTCCGTAACTTTACCATACCCCATGTGTATTTAAGCTCTGAAAAAAATTGCTGAGGCTTTCAGGTTGAACCTAAGAATATTCGAAAACTACAAAGTTTCAGCTTCATTGTGAATAAGTTTCAAAGGCCTATGTTGAAGTTGACATTTTCACCTTGTGAGACACTTTACTATTTGTAAGCTTCATATGACATATATTAATCATTAACTGCTGAAAATAGATGTCTGCTGAAATTCTGATAAAAAAACCAAACAAATTATTGACGCATTTCAAACAGCTTGGATCCTGGTGAGACGATGAATTACGCTGCGTCTCATCTGGCTGCCATCTATTAGCAACTGCCAGTCATTTTGTACTAAACATGCAAAGGGATAATCCCAGGTTTTCACAGGAATTAAACAAAATATTGCTACTGTAAAGAAGTTCAAAATAAAGATCAGACGCTACGTCGATGATTCAGCTGACTTGGGTCTATACTGCTTTCAAAGCATGTATACATTTTTCTTTCATGGATCTACATATACTGTCATTCATGTTTCATGATGAAACTATCATCGTCGTGCTTTTCAACATCTTTATTGCTGTACAATTAAAATCCACAAAGCGAAATCATCAAAGTACACATTCAATACAGTGGATATCTACGGTAGTACACAGCGCATGCGCAGAAATTCAAACTGAAGTAAACATGTCTACACCAACGGTAGTCTGCTGCCTGACTATCGTTAGTGGAACGGCGATTTATGAGCATATCTGAGGTCAGTTGTTGTTTTGAATAATGTAATTACAACAAATATGAAGACATACATTGAAAATTAAGTTCAATATGACCAGATTGTAAATTAGAAAATTAACGATTTCCACCCCGTATTTGACGTATTGCCATGAGACTGTAAGACGGCACCTGTCAAATAATTAGCATGCTGTCTTACGGGTATTTAGTGAGACTACAAAAACATATGGTTTAAACAGATGGAATTATCGTCTAGGTGCCGAACTGTCTAGGGGCCGAGTTGATTTGGTGCCGAGTCGTCTACAAATCCGCTCCTGCGACACAGTATTTCACATCCTGAATTTTATGGTGGTGTGATTTCGTAACATTATTGGACATGCTGATTTTCCATGGGCCCACATATTAAAAACAGGGTTAAGATCTATAGTTTACTTATAATATAACTGTTCCTAGTATTATAATAATCTGCTTGATTCGTCCAATTAAAGACATTTAAGTGTAATATTAGGATGTTATAGGAATTTATTTGTAATTCTCCCGAAGCGATTTTTACCCTTTCACCGGTTAGAAAAAATACTCCGTTCATTTTTGTATTTTATTCATTTAAAAATGCTGACTAACAAACACTTATCTATTCGAAGTTTTTTTTATATATATCTAGCAGTAGATGTTCAATGGTGAGTGTTGACGTAAAGTACAGTGTAAAGAAGAATAATCCATGGTAATCTGGTATTTTACTGAGCAAACTTCCGGGTTCACAATAGCCCAGAGTTTCTTCGACTTTAAACAATGTTAAAGGAGTATGCTATATACTTGTAGATAGAGAGGGAAATGTATGGCAATATCAAATTAAGCTCTCACCTCAACCGCAAAAGTAGTTAATACTCTAACGCTAAATATTGGAATGCAGCATCATCCAACATCTTTGTGCTTCGTTCAACTGGACTTCGGGGCGCTGGACCTCGGAGCAAGATGTCGTCTGATGAAAAGAAGAATTCGGGATACCTCGGCAAAATACAGAAAAGTTCGTACCATGGTCAACTCGGTCCGGTACAACTCGGCCAACTTCTCATCTATATAGGCAAAGTAAAAGCATTCATTATATGTACATGATGCATAATATGTTATAAATAAGCTCGAAGTAAATACAGATCTGTATTTACTTCGTGAAATAAGCAAGTCCATTTTATGTATTAAATCATACTATTATATAATGATTTGAAAATATACGCTAAACTGGCGAAACGTATGTTCATCAACAAATAAGACATCTAAAGATCATGTTTGATCAAACTCGCATGTACATATTTTGCAGAGCCTATCTATCTATCTATCTGGTTTACGGACGTTTCGCTACACAGCGTTTCGCTACCCTGACCATTTCGCTACTGACCATTTCGCTACAGTCATTTCGCACCCTTACGGGAAGTCATTTCGCTACCCTGTCACCCAATTAATTATAATTATTCACATATTTAATTGATTTGGACGATAATAGTTTAACCGATGAAAAAGATACCTTTACCAATTTGAAATACTCTACCGAGCGTAGTAGCATAGGCAAACAGTTTGGATCCGAATGAAACGTTCACAGTAAATTAGTTAATTCGCATATAAGATATAGCTGTCCGGAAATATGTTCAACGTAAGTATATCACAAAACTAACAAAACTAACAATTAGGACTGTTCTATGTGTAGTATCCGAAACTTAGTTGACTGTTTACACATAATTATAATTGTGTGAGAAATAATGAAATAGCACTGCGCCGATGAATACACACGTGTAAATGAAATCTGATGCACAGAACAAGCTGTCATAAGACAACATACCATGTAACCGTAATTATATAAAAAAGTCGTAATTCTATATTCAAAATAAGCCCAAAAATTCGCGAATGGTATGGTATATTAGTAAATAACTAGATCATCTGTCGTATCCCAGCAGCTTAGATCCGGTGGAGATGCCGAGTAATTCAACATATCATCCGAATCCAAATTAAAAAATATGAGAATATTTTAAACTTTAGAGCAGGTAAATGGTTAACAGACCTTAAAGTAAAAGTGCATAAGTAATGATGTGACTTAATTCAATCAGCAATATCACAACAGAGGCACCGATAATGAAACGTGTATTATGTATATATTTAATCTATTAAAACCTAATATTTTTGTTGTGATTATCATCATGGTTTTTTTTATTATTATTATCATTATGTATTTCACAAAGCCGATAATATTTCTTATCGCTTAAACTTTTAATCACTAACCAACCCCGCAATAATATTGATTTTTCTATTAAATTCGATAGGTAGCGAAATGTACCGGTAGCGAAATGGTCAGGGTAGCGAAATGACTTCTCAGTGGGTAGCGAAATGACTGTAGCGAAGTGGCATGGGTAGCGAAGCGTCTGACAACCCTCTCTATCTATCTATCTATATATCTATATATCTATCTATCTATCTATCTATCTATCTATCTATCTATCTATCTATCTATCTATCTATCTATCTATCTATCTATCTATCTATCTATCTATCTATCTATCTATCGATCTATTTATCTATATATCTATCTATCTATATAGCGATCTAACTAACTTTGTATCTAGCGTTCTATCTAGCGATCTATCAATCGATCTATATATCGATCTATATATCTATCGATTTATATAGCGATCTAGCGATCTAACTAACTTTCTATCTAGCGTTCTATCTAGCGATCTATCTACCGATCTATCAATCTATCTATCTATCTATCTATCTATCTATCTATCTATCTATCTATCTATCTATCTATCTATCTATCTATCTATCTATCTATCTATCTATATATCTATCTATCTATCTATATATCTATCTATCTATCTATCTATCTATCTATCTATCTATCTATCTATCTATCTATCAATCTATCTATCTATCTATCTATCTATCTTTCTATCTATCTATCTATTTATCTATCTATCTATCTATCTATCTATCTATCTACAGAGAGAGATAGATAGAGTGAGAGAGAGAGGAGGAGAGAGAGAGAGAGAGAGGGAGAGAGAGAGAGAGAGAGAGAGAGCAAGGAGAATATAAGAGTTGAGGAAAGTTGGCCAGCTGGAGAAGAGAGAGGTAAACTATACCTTTGTGTCTCGTACCAAACTAAGCACAGAGCACAGAAACAGACAGTTTATATAGTGGAGAGAACAATAAAGAACCAGACTTGCACAAAGCAAGCATGCAAATACAGCGAGTTACACTTTGTACAGCAGGCAAACCATGTGCAAAGGGAATTTACCAGAGTTAAAACTATTAAAATGAGAGAGACAAGACTGACCGAAGCATACAAATACCTGACAAATACATGTCTAGAAAACAAGCAGATCATGCAGGTACTTAATTGTAACAGTACAGTCATTTCTGCCACACTTTGTAGACTAATAACCTGTCTCAGACAAAGGCCTGTCTAAAGTAATTGTCCATGGTGTTATGCCAAGAACAGGTTGAAGTACACGTATATTAATTGCATGTTTTTTTTACATAATATGGCATCTAGAACACAGGAATTATTATAACTGTAGAACCATACTTATGTTATTCCACGATCAAACAGCAGACCATGATAAGATATTGTCTACAATGTTCTCAAAGTTGTAAAAAGGCATAGTATTCACTTCATAAATATTCAAGTGAATCAAGTCTTATAAGACCGCATTTAGAATATGCCACCGTTGTATGGAAACCTCATCTGAAGATAGATATCCTGTCAATTGAATATGTTCAGAGGAGGGCAAGCGACTTGTCCCAGGCCTTAAAGACTTCAACTATGAGGAAAGACTGAGACAACTTGGTCTGCCAACCCTTGTATACAGGAGGGACAGAGCTGATATGTAACAACTCTTTAAGATATTCACAAATACGAAGAGATATAAGAGGTATATATGAATAACCTTAATCTTGATGAGAGACATATCATCAGAGGCCATATATAGTATGAAATTAATTAAACACACCACAATCACTCAGTATGGTTCCCAGGGTTTTTCTAATAGGTCAGTGAACAAATGGAACAAACTTCCAGAGTCTGTAGTATCAGCGGATCTGTAAATAGTTTTAAAAATAGGATTAATGATGCGTGGAAGCTCAAGGAGAATAAATTCATTGTGAATTAACTCTAGTAAGTGAAGATTGATCACCAGTATAGCCACCACCGGAGATAAGTCTCACAAATTAAATTGGGTCAGCACGAGCTGACGCTCACGACGACCACCAAGGATACAGGCAAGTTATACAGGCAAGTTATGTAAGAAATAATGATATCATGAATGTTTACAATGACTCGCGAAGACATTGTAGTAATCGTAGAATCATACAATCTTTACTATTCTACGGAGCTATAGGAAAAGGGGCCTAAACAAATACTAAAATCGCCAGTTCTCCACCAAAACCATTGTTGTGACCATTTCTATGAGCGCAACAGAATTCTTACAGGCATATATTGCATTGGACACAATCTATACCATGGCCGCTCTACAGTATACATTTGTATATTGAATGTACGGAGACAGAACACCTACGGCTGCTGTATTTGAAGAAATGGTCCACAGTCACCATTTTTGCTACCTGTTCAGCGTCCATGCGACTGACTTTGTATTTTCATGACCCCGTTGACGATAGTCAGGGGGCATTATGTTTTGCACATGTCCGTCCGTCTGTTCGTCCGTCTGTCTGCCCAATACATACTTTCATTGCACACCCAGCCCATGCTGCCCGCAAGCCCAATGTCAAGGCCAAATGACTTGGAAATTTTACGTGCAGCTAGGCAAGCACCTACACGGGGGCATCACTGTGTCTTACAGACACAATTTTCTAGTTTTATAATTCATAGGCAGCCATATGGTGCCCGCTCTATGACTTCATAGACTCTTTATGGCCCTACCGCTACACAACTTGATTGTAAATGCTACATTGGCAATATGGCTTGTAACTATAGAGATGAGCTGTACGGCAGCCATGCAAACGCTGCAGATTTCTATAGCCGCCGCAGAAATATCTGGATTTCAGCGTTCTACGGCCTCTGAAAACAGTAGCCATATGGCAAATGTGACTGGGGATATAGATGGAGAATACAGTAAACCCCGCTAATGCGACCATCAAAAAGGGGCATAATTCTGGATGGCAGGGACAGGTGTAGCTTAATGCAGGATGAAAGTTATGCAGAAAGCTCCTATAGGAGCATTCTGCATAACTTTCGTCCTGCATTAGGCAATCACTTGCTTGTAAAGACAGCTATGGTTATTTTAAGTGGTCGCACTGGAGGGGGTCTACTGTATCTTATTTCTCCATGAATCCACATGTGTACATGTATATCGTACTGCATATTACAATACATGTATTAGATCTGTAAAAGAAATTAAATTATGAAATCATTGCTCAGAGCTACAGATAAAGGTGCGTACACGAGTTTAATACTAAAATCCTCATTTCTCCGACAAACCTAATACTATGGATACTCTTTAGAATGGGCTCCAATCCATATAAGGACAGGTGCACAGTAAATGTGTCAATTCTTTAAAAAATAGTGTACATGTTCTTTTCTCCAAAGATTCAATTAACAAGAGAAAAGCAAGTTTACTATTTCTATCTATAAGCAATTCTGTAGGTGTGCTGAACATTTCAAGCACAGGCGTTGGGCTCATGAAATATGTCTAAAATAAGTTAAAATGTACCTAAATTGACGTTTTGTAACATTTGGGGCCGAACAAATAAAGCCTGGGGCGTTTTGAGACAAAGCTGAAATTTCGTATATTCTTTATAAGATGGCCCGAGAGTTATTTGCCTTTCTCTTATATAGTATATACGAAATTTCAGCTTTGTCTCAAAACTCCCCAGGCTTTATTTGTTAGGCCCTAAATGTTACAGAACGTCAATTTAGGGACATTTTAACTTATTTTAGACATATTTTATGAGACCAACGCCTGTGATTTCAAACACATGTCTTTAACGGTTATGAAGTTATCGTAGACTCACCTTCTATCGAACCTCACCTGTTTATCAAACCTTTCATTTTTGTGTTTTTACGCATGTACAAGTGCATACTACCTCATAAAATCATGAGTACCACTGGTTTGTCTGTAAACAACGCCTCGTAGCTTTAAAAATGAAATATACGTCATAAACAGGTCAATACAGTTTATTTTTCCTTCAACTATGCTAAACATGAGAAAACTCTTAATACGTTATAGAATATCAACACAAATTGAAAAGGGTACCACATTAAAAATGTTTGACAGCTCTGACCCTTTCAGCTTATGCAAAGGTCGCGTGCCCATGATGAAATCACTTGATTATGAGTATTATGGTACAGTAAACTGTTTCTAAAATAAAGGTTCGATGAGCAGGTGATATTTTTCTGGCAGCCATTTTTGTTTTTGTTATGCGGGTGGTGGGGAACACTGGATTGTTTTGGGGTTAATAGATGAGAATAAAACTACTTAATTGTTTCAAGGTATGTATAAAAGATTATTTTGAACTGCTGATTTATGTTTTTCTTCAATATTCACAGTAAACGTTTTCTGTTTCTGGTCAAAGGTTAAAAGGTTCGATAGATGGTGAGACCATGCTACGCAACCGAGCAGACCGGTTATGGTCTCCGGGTCCGAATCACCTAGCTCCTCACCTCTGCCTTGCTAGAGGCAAATATCTTTTATGCGGGGAAGCCTCCCGGTTGGCTTTTGGAAGGTCGACGCGTACTCCCATGTCTTCATTTGTGCGTGTGAGGTCGGATATACTCGACCATAATTAACCGGGCGTCGCGAAACAAGTGAAATACTGTTGATTGACAGTAAACCCAACTCAAAAACGCAATTTTTGCCAAATGGGATTGACAGACTGCCTGCCGTCGGCAGGTAGATACCACTCAGTTATAGAGTCCTTGCAGGATAACGGGGAAAGGGGATGGGGCTGTTGCGCCGTTTGTTCGTTCCGACTAGAACTTAAGAGTTGCTGTCATAACAGCGTTTGCACATATTTCTAAAGTTTCTCTTGTTTCGCCCATCATTCTGCAAACCACGCTGGATAACTTCTGTGCAGTAAATACTGCTTAATCTCATGGTAAGTATGGGATGCAATTCCCTAGTAATGAAACTCTGGTGAGACAATCACTCTACTTATATAGACTGGTACATCTAATGTAAACTCTGGTGAGACAATCACTCTATTTGTATAGACTGTTACATCTAATGTAAACTCTGGTGAGACAATTACTCTATTTATATTGACTGGTACATCTAATGTAAACTCTGGCGAGACAATTACTCTATTTATATAGACTGGTACATCTAATGTAAACTCTGGCGAGACAATTACTCTATTTATATAGACTGGTACATTTAATGTAAACTCTGGCGAGACAATCACTCTATTTATATAGACTGGTACATCTAATGTAAACTCTGGTGAGACAATCACTCTATTTATATAGACTGGTACATCTAATGTAAACTCTGTTGAGACAATCGCTCTATTTAAATAGACTGGTACGTCTAATGTAAACTCTATTTATATAGACTGGTACATCTAATGTAAACTCTGGCGAGACAATCACTCTATTTATATAGACTGGTACATCTAATGTGAACTCTGGTGAGACAATCACTCTATTTATATAGATTGGTACATCTAATGTAAACTCTGGCGAGACAATTACTCTATTTATATAGACTGGTACATCTAATGTAAACTCTGGCGAGACAATCACTCTATTTATATAGACTGGTACATGTAATGTAAACTCTGGTGAGACAATCACTCTATTTATATAGACTGGTACATCTAATGTAAACTCTGGCGACACAATATCTCTATTTATATAGACTGGTACATCTAATGCAAACTCTGGCGAGACAATCACTCTATTTATATTGACTGGTACATCTAATGTGAACTCTGGTGAGACAATCACTCTATTTATATAGACTGGTACATCTAACGTAAACTCTGGCGAGCCAATTACTCTATTTATATAGACTGGTGCATCTAATGTAAACTCTGGCGAGACAATCACTCTATTTACATGGACTGGTACATCTAATGTAAACTCTGGTGAGACAATCACTCTATTTATATAGACTGGTACATCTAATGTAAACTCTGGCGACACAATATCTCTATTTATATAGACTGGTACATCTAATGTAAACTCTGGCGACACAATCACTCTATTTATATAGACTGGTACATCTAATGTAAACTCTGGCGAGACAATCACTCTATTTATATAGACTGGTACATCTAATGTAAACTCTTGCGAGACAATTACTCTATTTATATAGACTGGTGCATCTAATGTAAACTCTGGCGAGACAATCACTCTATTTACATGGACTGGTACATCTAATGTAAACTCTGGTGAGACAATCACTCTATTTATATAGACTGGTACATCTAATGTAAACTCTGGCGACACAATATCTCTATTTATATAGACTGGTACATCTAATGTAAACTCTGGCGACACAATCACTCTATTTATATAGACTGGTACATCTAATGTAAACACTGGTGAGACAATCATTCTATTTATATAGACTGGTACATCTAATGTAAACTCTGGCGAGACAATCACTCTATTTATATAGACTGGTACATCTAATGTAAACTCTTGCGAGACAATCGCTCTATTTATATAGACTGGTACATCTAATGTAAACTCTGGCGACACAATCACTCTATTTATATAGACTGGTACATCTAATGTAAACTCTGGCGACACAATCACTCTATCTATATAGACTGGTACATCTAATGTAAACTCTGGTGAGACAATCGCTCTATTTATATAGACTGGTACATCTAATGTAAACTCTGGCGAGACAATCACTCTATTTATATAGACTGGTACATCTAATGTAAACTCTGGTGAGACAATCACTCTATTTATATAGACTGGTACATCTAATGTAAACTCTGGCGAGACAATCACTCTATTTATATAGACTGGTACATCTAATGTAAACTCTGGCGAGACAATTACTCTATTTATATAGACTGGTACATCTAATGTAAACTCTGGCGAGACAATCACTCTATTTATATAGACTGGTACATCTAATGTAAACTCTGGTGAGACAATTACTCTATTTATATAGACTGGTACATCTAATGTAAACTCTGGCGAGACAATTACTCTATTTATATAGACTGGTACATCTAATGTAAACTCTGGCGAGACAATTACTCTATTTATATAGACTGGTACATCTAATGTAAACTCTGGCGAGACAATCACTCTATTTATATAGACTGGTACATCTAATGTAAACTCTGGCGAGACAATCACTCTTTTTATATAGACTGGTACATCTAATGTAAACTCTGGCGAGACAATCACTCTATTTATATATACTGGTACATCTAATGTAAACTCTGGCGAGACAATTACTCTATTTATATAAACTGGTACATCTAATGTAAACTCTGGTGAGACAATTACTCTATTTATATAGACTGGTACATCTAATGTAAACTCTGGCGAGACAATCATTCTATTTATATAGACTGGTACATCTAATGTAAACTCTGGCGAGACAATCATTCTATTTATATAGACTGGTACATCTAATGTAAACTCTGGTGAGACA
This sequence comes from Azorinus chamasolen, assembly GCA_963576725.1. Lineage (NCBI taxonomy): Eukaryota > Metazoa > Mollusca > Bivalvia > Cardiida > Solecurtidae > Azorinus > Azorinus chamasolen. The sequence goes on along the minus strand of OY755250.1, from coordinate 49,086,013 downwards.
ATCACTCTATTTATATAGACTGGTACATCTAATGTAAACTTGGTCTGCAATTCACCTGCCAAATCGACGAAAGTTTTGGGCAAATATAAAATACAACTGAAAGACTGACAAGCTGACACTCTTTGATCTTACGAGCAGCCAAGTATAGGTTGGAGGACATGGTGAAGAGAATCGGAGCCATGTTATGCAGTGAAGGGGTAGTATTTTGATAACATTACGATAACTTGTTTGTTTGAGTTGGGTTTAACGACCCACCAACACAAAATAGTTATATGGAGACGAGGACCTCAGTTTTAAGTCACATCCGAAAGACAGTTGGAACAGGGAATCGAACCACAACCTCTGGCTTAGTAGTCTGGCGCGTTACCACTAGATCACGGGACCGCTCCATATTTTCAGTACCATAGTCTTTTTGTCTATAATTATTCTTGTCTGCTGCACATTTCAGGGTGCGCATATCTGGAATTTCTAATGGTTAACACTTAACAGATATGTGACATTTCATGAAATTATCTCTTAATGTAAAGAAGTTACGATCAGGATTTTTTCTGCTATGTATTTGTCTGTCAATGGATATTAGATTGAATATTTTATAAATTATCGCCAAGGTTAGTTTATATTTCACAACCTCGTCGACGATACAGAAGAAATAACATGTAGTACCGGAACTTCTTTTTGAAAATGAATGAGCTATATAACACCGAGAAAAAAAGAAACACACATTTGCTAGGAGAAATATGAGAGTACCACCTTGTAACGATCAATGTCAAATGCCAAGGCTTGTTAAAACATCATTGTGATTCATTAGCAACTATATTATACACTGTCGATTGTTAATAGAATGCCTTTATTTACATTCTACAGACAATAATTGGCTTGTAGAAAAAGTACTCCCCTGGGGAGTACATATTCTATGACTGGACCCCATATTCTACGGAAGGGGAGTACATATTCTATGTAGAATATGTACCGGGGTACCTTTTCTACGTCGAATATGGACTGGGGAGTACAAATTCTACGGGAGTACATATTCGTCCGTACACCGGCAGTTTGGATTCAAATGAGATGCCGCTTAATGCGGCATGAGAAAGATGTTGTTTTATGAATTGAAGCAGACGACAATTGTTGCAGATAAAAAAATAAACTTTCTGCAGAATCACTTACCTATGTCTCACACTTAACTCATTCCCTCATATTGAGGTTCAGATAAAATGCCTAAATGAACAAAATATGGACACGGGATGTTTTTGCCATGGCAGAAACTGTAAAATTATATCTATATTATAAGCAAACAGAGCAAACCCCAATCAGATGGTTCCTACAGGAGCTGTCTGAACTGGGCCTTCTCTGTTTGCAAAGGTGTAGATCGAAATGCGTATCTATGGAGAAAACCTTTGAATGTGGGAGACAGATGTACGTACTGGTATTTGCATGTAGTGAATATCGATTTAGTTTTAGGAACCTAGAGGAGTCTCTAATCAGGATCTGCATTGTTTGTAAAGCATATACATCTTTCGTACTGAATAGACTCTGTTGTTAAAAATAATGAGCCAGTCTCCATAGAATATTTATCATTCAACGGGCTAATAATAGTTGTAGATTTAATATGGTACTAAACTGTGAACTGTAAACTGTTTTATTTGATTAAACGCCTATTTCTATGATAGATACATATTCAATGGCGTTGTACATATAATATATAACATATAAACAGAAATTGAAATTTTTATGATAACTAAAATGTCCTAAATGACCCAGATGTTTGTTAAACATGTATATGGTACACCTCATAATACACAAACAGAAACTTTAATATCTACATAATTCCTAAGATTACATGCAATAGTTTGAAATATACATCGATCAATTAAGATATATATTATACAACTTAAATATTAAAACCTGACCTAAAATGTAAAAGCAATATAAATTATGTGTAGTATATAAATTATGTATAGTACTACACTAAATTAAAACAGTGTGTAAAACTCTCTAAAATAGTGGGTTTTCAGTTGTTTTTTAAACAATTCCAAGGAAGCCGATTGTCTGGTGGTCAGCGGAAGCTTATTCCATAGATTTGGTCCTACAGTACTGAAACTGGACATCACTTTACATACATTAAAAATTCTGAAAGGGGGTGATCCCCGAGAGCAAAAATTGCAACACAAAAAGAGAAAATTGCAGACTCGGTTTAATTGAGTGTGTTCATGAACAGTAATTGAAAGTGCAACACTGCTCACGCCCCCTAGCACTGGCTTAAACGGTATTCAATTTTCAGAACAAAAAGTACTGAAATTAAGTCATATAAAAATTGATATAATGAACAAATACAAGAAACTTTATTTTTTTGACCCAGATGCTAACTTAATTGGCACATTTACTGTGCACCTAGCCATTATAATGTAAGAGATGATTCTAAAGAGAGGTCACATTATATAGGGTTTGGTTGAGAAATAAAGGAGTTTTTCTTACAATAGTTCAATTTGTATACACATCTTTTCTGGACCTTTGTTTGCTAAAAAATAACCCTGACAGATTCTTTAAAACATTGGCAAACAGAGCAGACATGTTGGTGATATCTGACTATGGTCTACTCTGTCTGCTTATGAAATAATAAAGACGGCATTCTACAGTGTCTGCCATGATCAAACATTCACTTTTTCATAAATAATATAAATCTATTCATTCATATAATTTCTCGGAGCTCCAGTTAAGATGCGTATATATAAAAACAATTTCAAGAATAACTTTTTTATTTCTCTTGATTATCTTGAGTCCTACGTATCCTATCTATCCCAAGTACACCCGCTCTTTTATTCATACACCAAATCTGGTATTCATACACCAATTCTTGTATTCGTACAACAAGATTCATACAAACAATTTTGTATTCATACACCCAATCTTGTATTCATACAACGAGATTCATACACCCAATATTGTACAGATAAACTAAATCTTGTATTCATACACGCAACCTTGTACTCATACACCAACTTGTGTATTCATACACCATTTTTTTGTATTCGTACAACAGGATACATACACCCAATCGTGTTTTCATATACCCAATTTTATATTCATACACCCAATGTTGTATTCATACACCCAATTTTGTATTCATACACCCACTCTTGTATTCATAACCCCAGTTGTGTATTCATACACCCAATATTGTATTCATACAACGATATTCATACCCCCAGTATTGTATTGATAAACCCAATATTGTAATCATACACCCAATTTTGTATTCGTACACCCACTCTTGTTTTCATACACCCAATCATGTATTGATAAACCTAATATTGTATTCATACTTCCATTTTTTTATTCATATACCCAATCTTGATTTCGTACATCAAAGCTTGTATTCATAACCTAATCTTAACTATTCAGCAGTTTGATAGCTGAATAAGTATACATTGTATTTGGAACCATTTTTAACTTTAACCCTTTCTATTATATAAACTCACGTTCACATATTTGTATAACAAAGTAGACCCAAATCAGACGGCTCCTGTAACTTATACTTTCAGAAACAAGAGACTGGTTTTTACAGGAATATCAAAATTCATGTTATTAACTCTTTTCCTGTTTGAGTTTGTTAAAAAATATCAATACGTAATGAATATTCATGGACTAATAGTCTTATAACAAAATGTTGAAGGTGGGACTGTGTAACCATTAACAAAACAAACAAAAATATATATCAAATCTCATTAACAAACAGAGCAAACCCTGATCAGACGGCCCCTATAGAAGCCGTCTGATCTGGGTCTACTCTGTTTGAAAATGGCGTGAAAATATAAAATATTCAGTACAACCCTATTTATTTAACCCTATACACTCCATGAATATTCTTGTAAGAAATAATGACATCATAAATACAATTAGATTAATTGTTATAATAACAAATGGATACAAGACGTTTTGACCATGACAGAAGCTCTGTAATCACATCTATATATTAATATATCAAACAAACAGAGCAGACCTGATCGGATGACTCCCACATAGGAGCTGTCTGATCTTGGTCTACTCTATTTGCAATGTCACATGATAAAACAATGGTATGATTGGTATGATTTGAAAGTATTAAGACAAAAAAGGATTTCGTTCAAATGTTATAGGCATTTAAAGATTTTTGCAAAAGTAAGTCAATTGTCAAAGCGACATGACTAATACAATGAAATTGTTGGAAAGATCTGAACACAAAAAGTTGCATACCAAGTTCGGAAGACCTTGGTCCATTGGTACAAATGTTATAGTCATTTTTTTGCAAAAGTAGGTCAAAGGTCAGCGTCAAGATAAAAAGGGCAAACAATGATTTTGTTGGAAAAGCATTGACACAAGAAAGGTGCATATCAAGTATAGAATTCCCAGGTCCGTTCGTTAAAATGTTATAGGTATTTAAAGACTTTTACAAATGTAGGTTAAAGGTCACGGTCAGAAGGGCAAAAATGTCGGCATGGACATACAATGTATGGAAGCCTTGGCATATTGGGCTTATCAAGTACACTGCCCAAGTTTAGTGAAATTTGGACCATTCCTTGAGAAGATACTGCACAGAAACCAATCAGCTAATCAGAATGCAGCAGCCTAAATAAATATACCCATGATTTTTCGAAAATTGCGCGGAAATTGCCGATCACAGAATCCATGCAACGTATGTGGATATCAAGTACACTGAGCAAGTTTGGTAAAATGACCTTTCCTTGAGGAGATATTGCGCAGAAATCATTTGGTTAATCAGATTGCAGCAGCCTAAGTTAAAATGCCCGTAATTTACCAAAAATACACAGAACCCATGCGAGGTGCTTGGATATAAAGTACACTGAGCAAGTTTGGTAAACATTGAACCATTCCTTAAACAGGTATTGTGCGGAAACGGACAGAGGAACTACAGGGTATCCGGAAATTCAAATGGGGCCCAGATAAATACCAGATTTTTTAATATTAAACTAGTAGTTACCAGAAAGACAGTCTAGTAGCCCAAACACTTTGTATGCTCTGTTCACATGGTAAAACATTGCGTCAATGTTTGACATATGTACTTATTCCGACCGAATATGCCTTATCAATATTGACAACATAATCATGAAACTATAATGCCTTTTATATTATATTTTATTTATCTTATTTTGTTTGAATATTATTCTTGTTAAAACTGTCATTCTTCCCATTTTTGAACTGCGACTGCTAGGGGTGCTAGCTACGATAGACAAACTTGGTGTTATTTGACAAATATAAAAGCTGGGAACCTTCCAGTTTAAGAAGAGACGATTTTCATTATCTGTTTCTATTGAAAACGGGCCATCCCTAGGGCGGGACAATTTTTACCAAAGGGGCATAATTTATATACTCTTTGTATAGGACCTGAACATAATGCTATATGCCAAATATCAAAGCTGAGAACCTTCCAGTTTCAGAGTGGAGGATTTTCAAAGTTTACTATATTTTTCTATGGAAAACAAATGCAAGCCTGGGTGGGGGCAATGTTGACCCAACGGGCATACTTTTTCATATACCTTTTGGAATGAACCTGCAGATGATGCTATGAGCCAAAGATGAAATATGAGAACTCTGTGGTTCAGAGGAAAATATGTTTATAGGTTCAAATTGTCGACGACTGACTACGCACAACGAAAGCCGACGTACATTAGGCGATCACAAAAGATCACTCACCCTGAGCACTTTGTGCTCTGGTGAGCTACAAACAGAATTGTAATAGAAAACAATTGCTTAGAACCATGTGAGACTAGATTTTATTGCTCTACGCCCACAGACACGGAGCTATTTGTATGCACGATTTTCTTGGTTCATAGACCCGGATTTGATATTTTAAACCCTTTCAATCAAGTGTATCATGTAGCCCTCTTCGACATGCATAGTTTGGCTTTCTTAAATAATATAAGTGGGGTTGAAATATAAGGATGCAAATCCATGTTAACAAAATTTACTTATGATTTTACAAATTTATATGGCTATAATAACACCGAATTGAGACAAACAATTCTTATATCAGTTGAAAAGTGATATTTACTAAAATGAATTTATTTTATATTACGCCAACGGTATACGTTGTTGCCTGGAAAATATAAGGCCTCGGACAAGAGGACGATTTGGGCGAAAAATGCGCTCAAACATGCCAGTTTTCACTCTATTCATACGGGTTTGGCGAAATTCAAGTCGCCCTAAACGTTTGATTGTTTAAACCGCTCCTATAAGCAAAAAAGCAATCATTTGTCAACCAATAAGCCCTACCCACGGATAACTTATTAAGTGTGAGATAACGGTCAGACCATCCCTCCAATCAAAACGAAGGTATTAGCGTCCACCGTATGATTTATGAAGTTGCCGACTTGCGTCGTGTCCACTGACATGTGAATGAGCGAAAATGGAATGGGTCGTTAATGAAGTGTCATTGATCTGTACACAACAGCAGTCTGAAACTCGAGATGGTTGACTCGGTCTTTCTCTACAAAATATAGCTTTCGATGTAACAGTTCCTGGCATTTATTTCTGCAGTTCAGTGTAAAGTCTGAACTAGAGAGGCCTTTGTTACATTTTAAAATTTGAAAACATTGAAAAAGGATCATTTATACACATGTATAGCTATAAAGACAGTCGTGGGTAAAAGGGAACCACTGAAGACATTGCAATAGTGTTCGTTTCTCATCTAATACGTTCGTTTGAAGAGTACAATAACTGTTATGTTGGAGTGTATCAGTGTACGGATGGAAATTGGATTGTGAAAAGTGCTGATGTACTACCGATGTCTTATGGTTAAATAAAAAAGTAAAGTCCAGCAGGAAAAGCCACACACAAAAAACATCGATAGAAAGCAATTTATACACACACACACACACGCACGCACGCACGCACGCACGCACGCACGCACGCACGCGCACGCACGCACGCACGCACGCACGCACACACACACACACACACACACACATACACACACACACACACACTCTTACACACACATACACACGAGATGGAAATATTAGATGCCGACAAATGTTCAAGTACAAAGACACCAGACCAACACAAACGCCAGGGCGAACACACACGCACACGTGCGAAACGAAAACCACAAACCCAAACAAACACATACGTACCAAGACACCAAACAAACAAAAGCAAGTGTGACAAAGAGGGTGTCGCCTTTGAAATGTCAGTGGCAAAACCACCACTTGGGGGTTTAAACTGGTTTATACGGACGTCCTAACCTCACCTTGTTTCCTTTTAATATGTTTTCGTTTTACATGCACTCTACGACTGTATTGTAGATAAGTCGGAAAAGGGATACGTTTTTTTACATTTTTGTATTTTAGGGATGGAATGGAATACGTTTGAGGTTTGTCTTTTAGTGTTTGAATAGAATAAGTGTGAGGGTGGGCGCCCCATAACCGGTTTAACCGCCCAGTGACATTTGTTACTGACCGTTCCAGGGCGGTACTTCCATCTCCGCCCTATTGTTTGTGTGTTATGTCTCTTTGTGTCTTTTATATTGATGTACATTTACTTTTGTCATCGTTGTGCTGTTAGTGCGGTTGTGTGTTCGCATGCGGTGTTTTCGGTATGACTCATACATGTACTTTTATACACAATGGCATCTAGATCTAGTTTCATAAGGATCAAGCTTGTTTAACATTCACTTCGGTGTCTTTCTTTATTAGATCTTTACTGCATAAATACGCCTTTTCAAACTAAGTAGATTCAGATCAGACGGTCCAAATAGGAGCCGTGTGATCTGTGTCTGTTTCTGTTTGCCAAAATATAGATATCATGTTTGTCACGATAAAATGATATTTTGATTATATTGCCATTATTTTCATCAATATCAACAATGCAATTATATCTCAAATGGATTTTCATGGAGTAAAGTTTTAACACTAAACAAATCAGATGTACATCAGTTTGAGAAACGTGATTGTGACTGAATAATGCGAATGGCATAAAGACAGGTAATCCCTGTGTCATGCGTTTAATGTTGTTGTATTGTTTTCTTTTCGCAATTATTTTAATTAGATCTACAAGCAACTGTCGGAGCCTGTAAATGAGACGCTGGTAATTCTGCAAATATTATTGCATTCGGCTGATTACACATTCAGACAAGACTATTTATGCCAAATGTAATTATAAGACCCGTAGTTATTACCATTCAATTAATAATTAGAAATGATTCATGTTTGCACACTTTATATATTTCAATGTTTGATGGAGCGAAATATGCAAGTATCGAAACTGTTTAGGTGCAAAATGACCAGACCGGAGCTACATCCCGTGGTTAATTTTACTTCATATACAAAAGCACAATTACATTGTAAACATAAACTTAAATGAGAACGAATACAATCCTGATAATGACAAATAACTGCTAATGTACATGCCCGTTGGCAGACGGACGGACGGATGCGAACAAAAAAACAATATGTCTCCCCAGTGTACTGGGGGAAACATAATGCAAAAAGATCCGCGTGCACCGCCAACGCACGCCTGATTTTAATGCTTAAGTAAACGTTTGAACACAATAAAGGGTCATAACTCTAAACTTTCAAAATAAAGAGTTATGGTTCTTATGTCGGGCTTTCTCCTGAATGAGATCTACCAACCTATGAAGTTAAAACCGGGTTTGCAGTTTTCTCTTTTTGTGTTGCATGTTTTGCTTTCGGGGGATCACCTCCATTCAGAATTTATAATCTTCACAACAGCAGGTGTTCAGTGCTTATGTAGCGGCCGTTAAATGTCGCCCCGTACTTTATTCTCAGTGTTGTAATACCTTCTGATCCTTCGAGATCATGGATTTCACTATTTCTTGTTCTGAAAAATGAATACCGCTTAAGCCGGTGCTAGGGGGCGTGAGCAGTGTGGCATTTTCAATTACTGCTCATGGACAGACTCAATAAAACCGAGTCTGCAATTTTCTCTTTTTGTCTTGCAATTTTTGCTTTCGGGGGATCACCTCCCTTCATCATATATAATCTTCACAACAGCAGTTGTTAAGTGCTTGTCTGGCGTTCGTAAAATGTCGCCCCGTACTTCATTCTCAGTGTTGTTATACTTTCTGATCCTTCGAGATCATGAATATCAGTACTTCTTGTTCTGAAAAATGGATACCGCTTAAGTCGGTGCTAAGTGTTGCACTTTCAATTATTGCTCAGGAACAGACTCAAGAAAACCGAGTCTGCAATTTTCCCTTTTTGTGTTGCAACTTTTGCTTTTTGGGGATCACCTCCATTCAGAATTTCAAACGAGTATAAGATTAAATAATATGGCCACAATTTCGATTTAAATAGACACTTTAAGTTTCATTCATTGTCAGTGCTATTTAATATCATTTTCATGCTTTTGCTAAGCCAGGTTAGTATTAAATTTATAAATTATTAATTTACTAACAGTTCCGTCAACTGAAGTAACTAAATACCATGCTTAGACAATAGTTCTAAAGATAACACAGATATTATTTTTTATATTACATTTCCATGTTTCATCCACGAATCAGTAATTTTCTTATCCAATTTTAACGTTATCCTTTCCCTGTTCTGTATTTATTCCACATTTCATTACCTACTGAATATTTATGGACAAAACAGTTATAATGAAAAAAGGAAGGGGAACATTTTTGATTACTTTATAATCTCCCATGGGTTGTGGTGGCATTTGTGACACTCGCCAGCTAGGGGTCCCATTGAAAGTGAGGAATTTACAGAGGAACTTAAGAATTTCCTTTATATTCCTTTTCAAACAAAAAAGATCTAGACAGAACTACAGTTAAGGATGCGTACATGAATACTAAATCCGTCATTATCCCACCAAACCCTATACTGTGACCACTTTTTAGAATAGCCTATTCGAGTCAACACTAATAGAGTACCAGAAAATTTCTATGGGGTGCGATGTTTCTTTCAGGTGGAAATATGATACTTATTCAAACGGTTGCAGCCAGAGATTTGCCACTAGTCTATGATTTATCAACACAAATATATGAAAAGCTATGCACTCTTATGCTGTTTCTTATTAATCTCATAGCTAGTCTAAAACGTATGCAAAGCTGTCATGTTTCTAATTCCGAACGACTAGACGGTAACGGTTATGCTCGTTCAGACATTTCTTGAATGCATATGTATTAATTAAGCTGTTTACTTCTTATGTTTGACGAATTTTGGAATGTTTAAATTGTTTAATTGAATATATAACAAAATAAATAGTTCACTATTTACCTTTGATTTTACCTTCCATTTGAAAACAAAACAGCTGATTCAATGCATGTCGGCTTGATTTTTGTATTAGTATTTGCTTCTATTGCTTGATTATAAAACATTAAAGCATTCCCCACTCTCCACTCCCTCTCTCCGTTTCTGTTTCTGTCCCTTTTTCTCCATTCTCCATTTCACTCTCAATTTCTCCCTCTCTATTTCTTGTCTCTCATTCCCTCTCTCCATTTCTCTGCATTTTTGTCCCTGCCTGTATCTCTCTCTGTTTCTCCATTTGTTTTTTTGTTTTTTTTCTCTGCATTTATTTGTCTCTCTTTGTCGTTCTTTCTCTCTTTCTCACTATGCCTCTCTGATGGTATGTCGCTCAGTCGTTTCTGTCTGTGTCTCACTGTTGTCATGTCTCTCTGTCGTTTTGCACCCCATTTTCTGTCTGTTTGTCTCTCTCTTCTCTCTATCTATTGTATCTATTTCCCTCTGCATGTCTATGTATCCGTGTATCTCTATCTCCACTTCTTTTCTCTGTCTTTTTAATCCTCCCTTTCTCTCGATCTCTTTCCATCTCTTCCTCCGATATGTTTTTTCCTTCTTATCCTCTCTCTCTTTCTCCCACTTTCTCGCATGTCTGTATCTCCCTCTTTGAATCTGTATATCTGTCTTTATCCGTCTCATTTATCTCTCGCCCTATCTTTTTCTTTGTCTCACTTTGTGTATGTGTGTCTTTATGTCACCGTATGTCTGTTTCTCTGTCTATATGTAGATCTCTCTCTCAATCTCTTTATTTATGTCGTTTTCTCCTGTTTCTACGTCTTTATCTCTCTCTGTCTCTGTTTCTCTGTATGTCTGTCGATATGCCTGTCTGTATGTCAGTCTCTGTTTCTCTCTACCACTCTCTCTATCTCTGTCTCCTCTGTCTCTGTCTTTATCTTTCTCTATGTCTCTCTCCATATCTCTGTGTCTCTCTTTTTCATTATCTCCTTTTTCCTACCTCTTTCTTATTTCACTCTACCCTCTATTTCACTCTCATTCCGTCTCTTTCTCCTATATCCCCTTCCCCCTTCTCCCCTTTGTCTCTTTCCTCTCGAGCCCTTTCTCTCATTTCTCTCTCCTTATCTATTAATATGTTTATCTTCCCTTCTCTCTCTATCTCTATGTCTGCCTGTCTGTCTTCCTCTTCATGTGTCCCTGTGCCTGTCTTTCTCTCTCTCTCTGACTGTTTGTCTGTCCGACTCCGTTTCTTTCTATCTCTGTCTCCGGTCTGTCTCTGTATCTGTCTTTCTGTCTGTTTTTGTGCCTCTCTCTGTATCTGTTTTGTCTCTTTCTGTCTTTCTATGTCTCGGTCTTTGTTTCTGTGTATCTCTATCTCCGTTGTTTATTCGGTTATGAATATGTTTTTCAGAAAATGAAAACTGTCAAATATTAAAAACAATCAAGGAATAGATGCAAGATCATTGGTTGAGTAACTGTGGAGCAGCAACAACACATGAGTCTCCGACTTTTGAGCTGACACCACTGTTCTGATTCTGTGCATCTTCTCAAAGAGCAAACTTTAGAAATAATTGAGGAAATGTGGGGGAAACGTTATCTGACCTTACCAGCATTTGACACGCACATGTTGAAATCGTTTCTGTATCATCGCGCACTATGGCGTCGGGGTATGAACCTCGGGAAGTACCAGCATTATTGTTTACCTTATACCTGTGTCTCATAAACAGATATTTTATCGTATGACAGCTATTGTCAGATCAATGTCCAGTGACAAGACGTCTGACCAGTATTAAAATATATATTTAGTTCCGGTTACGTAAATCATAACTGACAATATTAATTTAAATGACACGACTGTGTCCGCAACCGACGCGATAAGGGTAGTTTTCTTTGATGGCATTGTGCTAGCTTTAGATTAAACTGTTTTGCTGAAAACAGAGGCTAATTATATCTTACCTGTTAAGTGGTTAAGCCAAGTGATGTCGACATCTACGAATTGTTTCACATCCGAGGAATCCAGACGTCCGGGGTTTATCCTGTAATGGTTTGTGTCCTACCCTACGCAGAGTTTGTCTGTTGCTATAAACACAATACGGGTACTTTTGACGTAACCACTACACGCATGACCCGTTCCTGTGTATTGATGAATGTAAGATTAATTCTGAAGTGACACACATACTATGGCACAGCGTTTAACCCTTCCAGTGGCAGGAGTGTTGTCTGCTTGATACATGTATACCTGCTTCATATTTTAGAGTGGGTGTTTTAAGTTACTTAGTTAGAATTGATAAACGTAGTACAGTGAAACCTGTGAAAAGCGGACCCTGTGTAAACCGGTATACTCTTGAAACTGGCCGATTTGTTCGGTCCCGATTTTTTCCTTCTTTTCACATTATGAAAATCCCTCTTAAAACCGGACCCTGTGAAAACCGGATACCGGACGGGTCTCGCCAAATATTTGTCTCATTTCAACCCAAATTCACCTGTGTAAACCGGGTGCCAAAAACCGGCGGACCGGAACGTAATTTGCTGACTGGCCTCTCAACATGTTTACGCAACATGACACCTCGCGCCATTGTTTACACAGTGCAATTATCAATAGTCGGGATTAACGGTATGGCTAGTCAGCGTCCCATCTGCATCCAACCTGTTTCAGTATATTACAGACCGGTCTTCGGGAAACTGAATGGGGCTGAATTATGTAGTAATGGATTCAATTTTAGGATATAGCTCCTACTCCAGACCGATCTGTCCAGAAATCATACAGTTATACATATAGATTCTGAATCTGACAAGAACCAATGATAACGATAAGTCCCTGGATAGTAATTAAGATCACATGTATTATGTTCTTAAACGCGTAGGAACTTAACTCTATATATAATGGTTTGGCCACACTTGATTTGTCATACATCGTAATACCTTTCACATACTATATGCCTATAACTACGTCTATGTTATTCATAGCTCATGGAAGTACACTATTATATGTTGAACACATTGACCGTTTACGTCATGGTTATTAATTATATTTATTTATATAATATCATAATATTATTAAAACATGACAAAAACTTTAGAAACAAAGCTATATTGTCCATAGCAAACAGAGCAGATTGGATGGTTATCACAGGAGCGGTCTGAGCGGTCTGATCCGGGTCTACAGTTTTAGCATAGTCATGAAATGAACGGTTAAGGTCACGTAACATAAGAACTACTGATCAAATGTTGTCCATGACCGAAACTTTTAGTAAAATGATATGAATTGTTTGTGATTAAGATGAAGAAAACAAATGTTCTGTTAAGACTTGTCAAGTAATATTTATATAATTCGTTTCCCGCCGATCGCGACTTCACTAGCATTTGCCATCATTTTAGAATGAATCGAATCAGAACGTCACGTAACGAGGCATCTTATCTATTTCTGTAGGTATTTATTCCATTTTTAAAAAGCAACAATTCGAAGTTTACCATTTGCAGACAACAACTTCATAATAGACGACATTTATAAGGGTTAAGAAAACAAGAGTTACAATGCACATGTAGGCATTATTAACCAAATGACCCATCTGGACTGTCCAGGGTATGCTCTTATTGGTTTTGGAATAATATAGCGATCTAGTTCTACAGTTTCTGCTACGGGGAAATCATTGGATTTTCATTTATTTTGTTAGGGGACGGGGTCTATTAAAATATTGGCACGTTTTAAAATAAGAAAACATTTCTATAGACATGGAATCATCAAGACATTTTTTTCTTGTCTAGACAAAACACCAGTCTTTTAAAAAGCAAAGTGGTGAACAAATCAATTCGTTATTCATTCATGTACATATATTTTTACCATTGCATACATCTTAAATACATTTATAAAAATATTCAAAATAAAAACTGGAGTAAATGATACAAAGTATACACGTTCAGCCCAATGTTAATCACGGATACGTCAGCATTGATGGAAAGAATTTAAAATATCAAACATAACGTGAACACAAATAGCAATAACATTGAAATAATCTGCTGTTATCGTTTTGCAAACAAACCACTAATAGTGATATAATAACCACCATTCGAGACATGTTGAGTTTAGTATTGTAGTTGGATAACTTGGATTAAGCACAGTAGTTGCGAAAATAGTATGGTGACAATGCTCAGTAATACTTTATCACTGAAATAAAGGCGCAATGGTGCAATACTAAATATACAGTTTTATGACTAGACCAAAATAGATACGAGCCACTCGTTAACACATACTCGAATAGTGCTTTTTGTATAAAACGAACATGATGAACCAAGGAACTAAACAAACCCACCAGTGTGTAGCATTTGTATTGATTCACAAAATTCAATTATACCTAGCGTCTAAATGTGTAGTAAATTGAAATACGATATGTATGGTTTTTGTGGTATTGTGATTTATTGCGGTTCGCTCTCCGCAAGCTGTTTTCAAACGATATTAAAGTTACAAAATACACTTGTAATTCAACATGAGAACTAGTTCACTCTGAATTAAATATTCCTTGTTGAGTAAGGAAAACAAAATAAAACAAACAACAGTTGAACGAATTGTAATGCAGATAAATGCCATATCGTTTGTTTCAGTGACAGAATTGTCGCCTGCTAGACATACTTTCGCCTACTTCGTTTTATACATGTAGTGGGCAATCCATAAAACAATAAATAGCGTGTCAACAGTTTGTCTCATTTTGATCCATAAAATAAAGCAAACAACAGTTTCGTAAATTGTAAGTCATTCAGCACGCTGAATATCATATCTGCTTAAACCTTGAACATACCTTCGTCTGCTTCGTGCTATAGTGGGCAATTTTTCTAAAAACAAAAACAAAATAAATAAACAATAAACACAGTGTCAAACAGTTTGTATCCTGATGATTCTCCGAGCGTTTCGACGTCTCATCTGGATCCAAACTGCTTGCATATTGTGTCACAGACCTGGTTTCGTGGCACTGAAGGGGTTAAAGTACTAAATTGCAGACACCTGTTTCAGACATACATGTTTATTATCTATACAGCAAATACAAGTTTACTTTGTACCTGGAGAATAAGCAGGAACCATTCTTTTAATCATTCATATCAGAATGTACACGTTAATCATAACTACGTATTACAATTATGCACTTAACTGAAATGTTATACAACTGTTGAAAATTTAAATTCACGTTGTTTAATATGGATAAACCCTGTAAATACGGATAATAAAATAATTTAGCTCAAATATCATCTCGTTTCTGAGCTGTTATTTGATCAGAGAGTGTGATTATAATTCACTTCCCTATGTAAATTCGTACATTTGTAAACCAAGGGGAGATTATTTGATTAAAAAGCTACAGACATGCACATTCATATAGTCTAGTTCTCGTTCTGCTTACTAAAGATAGAATAGATAATACCTGTATTTAATAGTTAACATTTAGTCTGCTGTTGGCGGATCCATGTTTAACTTTGCAAACAGTTTGGACCCGGATGAGATGCTTAGTTAAATCCTCAGGATTAAACTTTCACCCTGGTCGCATTTTTGTCGACGAAATGGTTACAGCTTGATCTTTGAAAAATGAAATGGATTAACAAAACTTCTATAGATATAAGGTGTCAGCAGTCAAAATGCTACCATAACATTTAGCCCGTATGGGTGAATAAGTTAATAGCTATGCAAACAGTTTCGACCCAGATGAGACGCCGAGTAACTCGGCGTCTCATCAGGATCCAAACTGTTTGATACCCTTATTGCATTTTGGTAGAACAATTGATTATAACTTGCATTTTAGAAATGTAGTAGGTGAAACATTTCGTGAAAAAATGCTTAGCAGGTTAAAGGTAAATGAGAACATTACGCGTGTTAAAAGCCTCCGATTGTATTGAACTTGCCTGTATTCTAATCATTTTTTAAAAACTACACAATTCTAACTTTGTGCCCGGACTCATATAGCTACGGTACGTACATTATATTTAGATCCAGCTACACAATTCTTAGTGCCCGGACTCCTATAACTACGGTACATACATTATATTTAGATCCAACTACACAATTCTAACTATGTGCCCGGACCCTTATAGCTACGGTACGTACATTATATTTAGATCCAACTACACAATTCTAACTTTGTGCCCGGACCCTTATAGCTACGGTACGTACATTATATTTGGATCCAGCTACGCTTTCCTCTGTGTAAACATTGCTGAAATAACCTTGTCGTGTTGAGTATAAATATAAAAAATAAATGTATGTATGAATATTCATTAGCTTAATTTGAATTATGTAACAAACCTGTGCATTAGCACATGACATCGTTGTACTGGCAAAAATCTACAGTAATGAGTTGATAGGCAACCATAGCTGACCCAAATCATATGGGGCTATATCACACCATCCAATCGATTATGGTTACCCCATCGATAAAGCTGTGGTTACCTCGCGCAGCGAGAGTCGATTAAAACGGTGAGTTTGTATTTTGCTCCTAAAGACTGCTACTTTCAGAAGTTCGGCACTTCTTTGTATGCAGTCGTAAAAATCAGTGTTTGCCGAACATGTTGGTGTAATATTTTCCAAATAGCATGCAGAATGGTGTATTAAATCAGTGAATCAACGTGGATCAATATACCAAAACACCGTTTTCTTTCTTTGGGACTGAATATCTCCTATATATGACAAACTCACGTTAATCCAACGATGTCGAAGGTAAATTAAAGTACTTTTCTGTCCATCCTACGCATATCATATTGCTTTGTTCAAAATCAAGGTAGTTACAGGTGATTTCGTGTACTGAGTTGATGCTCGAATGGCTAAGGGTACCTAATTTTGAAAATATGGTGGTTAAGGTTCACCCTGAATCTGGGCGCATTTAGGCTAAGGTTACCCGACAACTAACACGTGCAGTATTACAACATCTAAAGACACACACGTCGTATTTTTCCCTTTGAACTTGAAACATGAAACCTACAACTGTCATGTATATTCTGTTACTTGTGTAACGTGCAAACCGAGAGACCCAGCAACAACAAACCCTGTCGGTGCAAAGCTTAAGCTCACATCAAGAGATGTTTGTTACGCTATATATTACCTCCACTTCCCCAAGATACAATGATCTGGTCAGCCTCATTTGCATAATCAACGTTCTACGAACGTTACATTACTCTCCCCTCCGAGAAGTCTCGTCCCGAGACTTGGACCCTGGGAGACCCGTGGGTAAGGCAACTCCGGTCTGGCAGTTGTCTTCATCTCACCGCTGCCACCATTTGTAACGTGCAAACCGAGAGACCCAGCAACAACAAACCCTGTCGGTGCAAAGCTTAAGCTCACATCAAGAGATGTTTGTTACGCTATATATTACCTCCACTTCCCCAATATACAATGATCTGGTCAGCTTCATTTGCATCATTACCAACGTTCTACGGACGTTACATTACTCTACCCTCCGAGAAGTCTCGTCCCGAGACTTGGACCCTGTGAGACCCGTGGGTAAGGCAACTCCGGTCTGGCAGTTGTCTTCATCCCACCACGATGCCACCATTTGTAACGTGCAAACCGAGAGACCCAGCAACAACAAACCCTGTCGGTGCAAAGCTTAAGCTCACATCAAGAGATGTTTGTTACGCTATATATTACCTCCACTTCCCCAAGATACAATGATCTGGTCAGCCTCATTTGCATAATCAACGTTCTACGAACGTTACATTACTCTCCCCTCCGAGAAGTCTCGTCCCGAGACTTGGACCCTGGGAGACCCGTGGGTAAGGCAACTCCGGTCTGGCAGTTGTCTTCATCCCACCACGATGCCACCATTTGTAACGTGCACACCGGGAGACCCAGCAACAACAAACCCTGTCGGTGCAAAGCTTAAGCTCACATCAAGAGATTTTGTTGTGCTATATATATACCTCCACATCCCCAGATACAATGATCTGGTCAGCTTCATTTGCATAATTACCAACGTTCTACGGACGTTACACTTGTGTTTAGCCAATTATGTTCACAACAATTATTATTTCTCACGTGTACATCGGGTTTGTACAAAGACGCACAACCTGATCGATTTCTCAAAGTAAATATTCCCCCGTTTGTTGTTTAAAAAACCCAACAATTCTTTGTATTGAAGCACAAAACATGTAAACATAGGTCGGGTGCTATATTTATCATGTTACACTTGGTTTGTGTCTGTACTGCATATCTTTATTATATCTATTTTTTTCCTTTCGTATTAAAATATCTTCATTGCGCATAGCATTGCAAACAGTCAGGAGACTTTTAACCTGGGTCTACACGCAAACCTACGCTAACCCATTACAAAATGTATACTGTATTTATACTGTATTCTGAAATATACAGGGGCAACTGATAAATTAAATTAAATTACTACAATAATTCTAAGATTTATTTACAAAACCTGAACTGTGTAAAACTTAATTCTTTAAGATAATTATAGATAGTAATCGTCAAACGGAAATTGATATAGATCTACACGGACATATCTTTCTTTCTGCATCATATACTAGATATCCAACACTTCATGGAGACGTAGACCTAAATCACAGGAGCATAGGACTGACTTAATTTGGTCCGAGTCACTCTGAGTACGAAAACGTCAGGGCCGAATCCATTTCCGTGTCTTGTTTTTAATTTTTATACGATGCTTGACACTTTCTTGATATACTAGCATATGTCACACAAACAATCACAAAACCATGGGACGAATACGGTAATTATTAAGTTTTCGGTCTCTGAGTGAATCATACTTTTTTTCTTTTTATAAAAACAAATGAACAGACAATAATAAGACCATTTGTAGTTGAAAGTATGTCATTCTACCCATTTGTATTAATTAGATCTATACACAGTTGATCTTACTTGAATTTGGCCGGTTTCAAGAGCGAAATAAGATGTCAAAGTGTAAACAAGGGGAGTGAACCCTTTATGGCTATTCATATCTACAGGTCTTTACATCTATATCTTCCCATGACACACCTAAAGTTACAAACAGCTGTGGGTGGTTTTAGATGTGGTGTTTCTATGTAACGGCAGAAAGAGAGGGACAGCCAAATCAATTTCAAAATGTAGATATAATACTTTGTCTTCGAAGAAACAAACCAATGCGTCAAGTATTAGATCTAGCTCGATTTATACTGTCTGAATAACAAAAATACTTGGAAAAGTGTAACGATGAAGATGTTTGCAAGGACGAATCAAGTGTTTATTAATGATTCCACATATGAGGTTTGCAAAACATTCTTCAATATGTGCATTTTCTAGTAGCGGAAAGGACCCTTTTCTAAAAAAAGCAATTCCGTTTGCGTAAACGGGTCGATTATTTGCTCTTTAAAAGTAATGCACCCATACATACTCAAAATGAGTTGTGTATATATACACATTTGATACCGTGTTCGCATCGAGAATACTTTTAGTAAATCAATAACCGTCCTTACAATAGAGTTAAATACGTTTATACATGTTGATAGCTCACCTAATTGTAAAATCGTATATGTGAACATACGTTGTTGAATGTTGTCTTTGTACAAACTCGATTTACACCTTAGAAATAATAATTGTTGTGAACATAATTGGCTAAATACAATTTACAGACTATATATGACAGTTGTGGGTCTTATGTTTCAAGTTCAAAGGAAAAATACGACGTGTGTGTCTTCAGATGCTGCAATAGTGCATTTGTTAGTTGTCGGGTAACCTTAGCCTAAATGCGCCCATATTTAGGGTGAACCTTAACCACTAAATTTTCAAAATTGGGTAACCTTAGCCATTCGAGCATCAACTCAGTACACGAAAACACCTGTAACTACCTTGATATTGAACAAAGCAAGATGATAGTCAAAGGATGGACAGAAAAATACTTCGATTTACCCTCGACATCGTTGGATTAACGTGAGTTTGTCATATATAGGAGATATTCAGTCTCAAAGAAAGAAAAACGGTGTTTTGGTATATTAATCCACGTTGATTCACTGATTTAATACATCATTCTGCATGCTATCGGGAAAATATTACACCAACATGTTCGGCAAACACTGCTTTTTACCGCTGCATACAAAGAAGTGCCGATCTTCTGAAAGTATGAGTCTTTAGGAGCAAAATACAAACTCGCCTTTTAAATCGACTCTCGCTGCGCGAGGTAACCACAGCTTTATCGATGGGGTAACCATAATCGATTGGACGGTGTGTATATGTTACAACTTTAAATTAGACTTACGCTTAGTAGGTTATAGTGAAGACCCGGTCAAATGGGTGGGTCGGCACATTTTGCCTACCTTTGTCCAATCACTGTTTCTCACATTACTTGAATTAAGTGACGAATCAGCAAGAGAGATAGTACAGCCTAACATTTGACGAACAACCAAGCCGTGTTACCCCGCATATAAAATCAATAATACAGTAGATATGCTCTATTTTAGTCGATTTACAGCAAACGTTTAATGAATATGTATGTTTTTAAAAGCCGGAAGTTGTTTAATACAAACTGAAATATGTCTAGAATGATCCTGTTGTTAGACCTTCAGCTATCACCTTTCTATAACACAAACTATATACTTGTTTTTGAGTGGTCATTTTAAGGATAGTTTTACTGTACATTGATTTGACACCGTGGGAAAATTGGATGAGTTTAATTATGCGGGGGATACTGTCAGTCGGTTTCATAATTTGTTTACAATAATGTCATTCTATTGGTCTTAAAATTATGCTATATCAATAGAGATTGCAACTATAAAACTCTTACGTGTTTCATCAGTACCTTTCTCGCCAACCTTTCTCAAAAGTAAAACAATAAATAGCACTGTGACCCCTATACTTACTTGATTTAGGCAATGACAGACATTGGGTCCCTCAACAGGATATTTTGATGATTTTTGAGGACAGATCGATATTTTGAACAAACTCAGACAATAGTACAGATACGGATTAAACTGCCATGAAGGAGAATATACTATATGTAGCCATGTTAGTCTTATCAAGGTGCTGTCAGGTGTGAACGAGGCGACTAATGGGGGTTGCAAAAATAAATTGTCCCATTGCATTTGAATGTTTCTTCTCTTTTGTATAGCGGACGACATTCGACTGTTGTCTAATGGCTATGTATATGTTTTACGTGTATGTGTATAGTGGTATATGAACAAGGGAAACTGTGGGTCATAGATTGATATCAGAGCAAAGACGTAGGTTGTCGCATAATTTACACGTAATTTTTCTTCAACTACGAAAAAAGATCTACGATCAAAATGTAAAACGGCATAGGTCATGATAACAAGTCGAATGAATCGGTGTCTACTCAGGATCCAATCTGTTTGAAACGTCATCGGCGTCATTCGACCAAATACCGCCACTGAGGGTACAGGGAAACCTCAATTGTTCGAACATTATTCCTTTGCTCAATGGATATAGATATTAAGTTTAATAATAGCACATGAACACAGGACGTTTGGGTCATGACAGAAGCCTTGGAGTCATATTTGCATGTAGATCACATCATAAATCAGAACAGACCCTATTCATACCGCTACTGGTGGCTCTGATCTGGTTAAATTGATATAACTATCGGTCTTTAGGACAGTGACAGCCTAATGCAGCATGAACGGATTACAGAAAACTTCCTGTATGACGGGTGGATGCATAATACAGGGTGAGGTTTACAGAAAGTTCCCTTTAAGACAGACTGAAGCATAATGCAGTGTGAACGGTTTACAGAAAGCATCCTTTAAGACAGGTGGCAGTCTAATGCAGGGTGAACGTTTAGAGAAAGCTCCTCTGCTAACTTTACTAAAAGTTCGGATTAGCCAAAGGTCGTAACTCACTGAACTATCGTTACTAACAAGAGTGTTCGGAGGAACACATGTGTCACCTACTCGCAACTGACACAAAAACTGTTAATATGCTGAAGTGCGAAAATAGGAACAAGGGGAATAACTCAAACAGTAGTGCATGCAGAGTGATGGACTTTTGTTACATCAATGGTCCTCAATGAGAGGAAGACACGTGTAAAATTTGAAAGCTTAATAACGATTAGTTTAGAAATGACAGCCAAAAAACAAAAGTGTGACGGACAGACAGACAAACAGACGGACGGACAGACAGACAGACAGACAAACGGACAGAAAAACAGACAGACGGACAGACAGACGACGGAAAGTGATCCCTAAGTGACACACTGTCTCTCGGAAGGTGACACAAAAAAGCACAGGGGTCCATTTCATTGGTGGGCCTATATGGTCTGAACAGCCAAAAAATGATTAGTTATATTGTTTACTTTTCAGATCATCTGGACACACGGAATGGCCCCCCTGTGCTAAAAGGTGAATACGATAAAGCCCGTCAAAACCGGAGTTTCATTACTCGTCGTATTCCGTTAGGTATATAGTCTATTTCGTCGAAATAACTGAGGTGGGAATGATTCCAGTACAAAGGAATTTAGATACTTTTAGGCAGGTGGCTGCTTAATGGAGGATCAAAGTCACGCAAAAAACATCCTGCATTTAACAGCCACCTGTCTCCAGACTAAATTGGACTTCCTATTTGGAGGGGTTTACTGTATACAGTTTATCATTTCTCTTGCGACCTTTGGGTATACGTGTAAGACTTCATCCATTTGAATTATTAATTTATTTGAACCTTTGTATAGCAATGTAATATAGACATATAGATTTATTGCAAAGGCACAATGTAGAGAATATGTACCAAACAAACACACAGGACAGACACTGATTCAACTGTAGATAATATGTACCATACAAACACACAGGACTGACACCGATCTAACTCCTAAAAAGGGCTAAATTTTGGAATGTTACGGAGTGTAACACAGGAAATAAAACAGAGTCTGCAGTTTTCTCCTTTCGGGTTGTTGTTTTTGCTTTCGGAGGATCTCATCTTATTAGGTTGTGTTTACTTAACTACACAGCAGGTGTTCAGTGCTTGTGCTGAGGCCGTAAAAAGTCGCCCCGTACTTCCATGTCAGTGTTGTTATATTTACTGGTCCTTCGGGATCATTTATATCAGTGATTTCCGTTTTGAAAATGTAATACTGCTTAAGCCGGTGTTTGAGGGCGTGAGCAGTGTTGCATTTTTAGGTTACTGCTCATGAACATATAATAATACAGCAACTTCAAAAAGGAACGTTTTGTCTTACATTTACCCTTCATTAAGCAAACACAAGCCTTTCGCCCAGTCACACTATTCTGACTACGGTCTTATACCAAGTTATACAGTTGTGCATCCGACATCAGACCCAGTCACCCTGTTTTGTTTCCAACCTAATACCCCGCCACACTGTTTTGCGTGCGACCTTACACCCAGGCACACTATTATGCGTCCGACCTTACACCTGTGTACACTGTTGTGCATCCGACCTTACACCCAGTTACACACGTGTGCGTCCCACCTCACACCCATTCACACTGCTTTGGGTCCGACCTTACACCAAGTCACACTGTTGTGCGTCCGACCTCAAACCAAGTCACACTTTTGTGCATCCGACCTCAAACCAAGTCACACTTTTGTGGGCCCGATTAATATACGAAGTATGAGTAGCTTATTTACAATACATTTGCTTAAACATAGATGAAAGTCTAAGCATTGAGACAGTGTACACTATTTCTATCACACAACGAAGAGTTTTCAATCAAAGAAGGATGAGTAATCAGTCTACAATACGTCTCTCATACTGAGAGGAAGACGTAGACATTGAGGTATATTAAAAAGGGCTTATAACTTCATTATACTGCAGCAGTATTATATGATTGGTGGTCGACCCCTTTAAAGTTTGGCATTATGATTCCCTCTTTGTGCGACGACGGGAAGAAATAATACTGTATGATGGCATCCTAAACCATTTTACGGTGGGACGAAGCTGAATATTTGTATTTTGCTATTTCTGTCCTACCATAAATGACTTCTCCACAATATTTCCGACCTCTGAATGGTTATCGAGTACATGACTCTGATACCTTGTTTCTGTTTTCTTGCCATGCAGAGTTATATTATCTGGATTCCCTTTGTATTTTATCTTTTGGAATTGCGTATCTTAAATTATGGCGTCACTTGTTTTTAAGTTTATTTGAATATTACTTGACTTTGGCCTTGTTACATATGTTGTGGGGTTGTCTAGAGTGTTTTTCACTTTATATGTTCACTTGGGTGAAGGTGGGATAAATATGAAGTTGAGTACCCGCAAAAAAAATGGTATACGCCCCCAGTAGTCCTTTTTGGCTATTGACCGTTCCTAACGATACTCGTACTTCCACCCTAGGGGTTGCTTTGTTATTTCAATAGTGTATGTCTGGATGTGCATTCGAACACGGCTTGTCTTGTAAAATTTTGTGTTTGATGATGATTGGTGCCGTGTGCTGTCGTATGTGTCTCTCTCTGTTTGACTGTTATTCCTATATGTCTAATTAGCTTGTAATACGGCTTTCATACAGAAATGAGAATCAGAACCTAGGCAGTCATGAAGTATGAACAGTCAATTCATCTGTCAGAGATGAGGATGTTGAGAGCACTACTGACGTATGATTAGCCATGTTTCAACACATCTCTTATACAGGGGTTATAATTTAGCAGCCATGACGTACATGTATGAGTATTTTTTCACAGGATCTAACTGTTAACGTATGAATAACCATATTTCAGTATGTATGTCTTATACACAGATTAAAATATAGGCATTGATGTTTGGATATCAATTTTAAAATACGTCTCTAATACATATATGAATATCTAGGCAGGCATGGAGTATGAATAGCCACTTTACCGAAAAGGGATGAGGATCTTTGGGTAGCCATTTGTCTATACTTCTCATATACAGAGATAATAATCTGGCAACCATGACATATGAATACCCACGTTAGCGGCTCTAGTCATTGAGATATGAGCAGCAAATTTACTTGATCTAGATATTGACATATGGGTAGTCAATAGACTGGAGCGATGTTTTGGCACATGAGTAGTAGTTTACTTGTGTAAACAGAAACGCGACCGAGTTCATGTCCAGGCATTCACACGAAAGAGCCAATGCTCAATGCAAGTATCTTTTTAAGCCCAGTCGATTTCGTCAATACTTATTTTAGTGTTTACAGAGGAGGCGAATTTTAATATAAGTGTCACTTGTTTATGTACTTGTCATATCTTGTTAAACAATATTTCGTATTTAGCTTTGGCATCTGATAAAAATCAAACATCATCTTGATCTACACTGACTGCGTCATTTTAAACTTAAAATATATATGTTTTCTTTGTACTGTTTACATGCACATCGTTTTACAATGGCATACAAATTTATTCTGTATTGCAGCAAATTATTCAAGATCTTACATTTTTACTAATTTAATATTATGCGATTTAATATAATTGTTGTAGATGCGGGTGAGTTAATGAATAGCGCTATACTATACAGTATTCAACACACAGATGACCAAGTTAAGTTGTGTTAGTATTAGTATTCATTAAATCGCTGAATGTTGGGAATTAGGTAATTAATTGTTTGAAACAGAGTTAACTCTATTGTATGATGACACGATTGTTTCTGCAATATTACTATTAAACTTCTTTTCGCATAGACTATGTCATTTTATGCCGAGTAGATAATATTACCATACAGGTATAGCCCATTCAGCTTGTAAACAGTACACCGAAAGGCTTACTCATTATATCTAGACTAATGAATCAACGCGTGTAATGACCCTACAAATACACCTTGTAAGTTAGGAACTATATGTATATTGCTTAAAACTTATAAACAAACATGTCTGGACCCAATCAAAAGAAACTTGTCACTTCACATGAGAACTAGTTCACACTGAATCTTTGTAGAGTAATGAAAAACACGCTGAATGTCATGTCGTTTGCTTAAACCTTTCAGTGCCAGCAATGTCGTCTGCTGAACATACTTTCGTCTGCTTCGTGTTATAGTAGGCAATGGATCTATATCTTTATAAAACAACATACAGAGCGTAAAACAGTTTGTATCCTGATAAGTCTCTGAGTGATTTGACGTCTCATCTGGATCCAAAACGTTGCATATTGTATCACATACCGGGCTCCGTGGCACGGTGGAGGTTAAAGTACTAAATTGCAGACTTCTGTTTCAAATTTGCGACATACATGCTAATTATCTATACACCAATTACAATTTGATTTAGTACCTAGTGAATAATCAGGATCTATTCCCTAATATTTTATTGTTCATATCAGAATCTAAATATTAACCATAACTACTTATTACAATGCTGTACTTAACAGAAATTTAATGCAATTTTTACAAAAAACTTCACTATGCTATATTGATTAACCATGCGGAAAATAATATAATTTAGCACAAATATCATTTCGTATCTGAGCTGTAAGCTGATCAGAATGTGTGATAATAATTCAACCCCCTAAATAAATGATAAACTGAATGATTGGTACATTTGTAAACACGAGAGAGAGGATTTGATTAAAAAGCTAGATACATACACCTCCATATAGTCGAGCTCTCGTTCTGCTTACTAAAGCTTGAATAGATAATAGGCGGGTTTGCTAGTTAAAATGCAGTCTGCTGACGGCAGATCCATATTTATTTTAGCAAACAGTTTGGACCCAGATGAGATGCTTTGTTAACTCCTCAGGATCAAACTTGTTTGACACACTGGTCGCATTTTTGTCGATGAAATGGTGATAGCTTGAACTTTGAAAATGTAATGGATGAACAAAACGTTTTATAGCAGTCCAAATGATACCTTAACCTTTAGTCTGCTATGGGCGAATAAGTGAACACCTATGGAAACAGTTTGCATCCAGATGTAAATGTGCGTCTAATCGGGATATAAACTGTTTGATACCCTGATTGCAATTTGGTAGAACAAGTGATTATAACTCGCATTTTAAAAAATGTAATAGATAAAACATTTTGTAAAACCAATTAGCTAAGCAGGCTAAAGGTTAATGAAATTAGAACACTACGCGTGTTAAAAGCTTCCGATAGTATTGAACTTACCTGTATTCTATTAGTTTTTAAACTTTGTCCCGGGTCCCTATATTATGCCTACATTATATTTGGATCCAGCTACGCCCCTGTCTATTTAATTATTTCTGAAATCACCATGTCGTGTAGAGTATAAATATAACAATTAGTAGACGTATGAATATGCATTACCTTAATTTGCATTATGTGACAAACCTGTACGTGAACACATGACGTTGTGGTACTGGCACACATCTACAGTTTATGATTTTATAAGCAGTCATAGCTTATAGGCGTAGAAAGGCGTATTAATGGAGTAACGGGTTAACTCTATTTGTAATTTGCAAGTTTTCTTAACCAAAGTATTTAATTCATTTTATTTTGTATATTTATCACACCCCTCTATGTCATACCATACCTATCAAGGACCGCAATGGAAATAAGGGATAGTCTTCCCTTTTTGTGTCATCCTTGATATTGCTGTAATTGACATGGTTCATTAATTATTTCATGATGTTTATATAATTATGCATTGCTTTAAGTTTCATACTTTTGATAATTTTGTTCAATGTATTGCTATTGTAACCATGTTACTTGCAAAATATTGAAACCAATCTATCTATCTATAGCTGATCCTGATCATACGGGGCCATACGTTATAAATTTAAATTAGACTGACACGTAGTATAGGAAGAAGTGAAGGCCCCCATCAAATGGCTACTTAGTTTAATCTAGGTCTGCATATTTTCCATTCGCTTGCCCAATAACCTTTTTGTTGAATCCAGTGACGAATCAGCAAGAGAGATAATACATACTAACATTTGACAAACTACCGAACAGCGTTACCCGACATAAAACAAAAATCAATAACACAGTAGATATTGTCTATGCCGGTCGATTAACAGAAAATGTTCATTGAAAACGTGTGATTTTAGATGCCGGAAATTACTTAATGCAAACAAAAAATTGTCTGGAGTGATCCTGTATTCAGGCATTTAAATATCGCCCATCTCAAACACCCACAATAAACTTTTTTTGAGTGGTCATTTTTGGGTAAGGTTTACTGTATATTTATTTGAGACAGTGGGAAAATTGGACGTGTTCAACTGAGCGAGGGATAGTGTCAGACGATTTAAGAATTATTTTACAAGTGTTTCATTACGTTGTTGTTAAACTTAAGATAAGTCAACAGAGGTCGTAACAATAAAAATCTTAGTTTTTCATCAGTACCTTTCTCGCCAAAATGTCCTGAAAAGTAAAACAATAAATAACCCTGCGACCCCCATACTCGCTTGATTTAGGCAATGCTAGACATCGGGGCCCTCAATGGGATATGTGTGAGGATATGGCGATCTTTTGAACATACTTAGACAAACAGTACAGATACAGATTAAACTGCCGTGAAGGAGAAGTTGTACCAGGTCCATACTTTTTGCAGCTATGTTAGTCTTATCATCATGTTGTCAGCTGTACCAGGTCCATACTTTTTGCAGCTATGTTAGTCTTATCAAGATGTTGTCAGGTTTGAACGAGGCGACAAATGGGAGTTACGAAAAACCATTTGTGCCATTTTAGTTGAATTATCTACTATTTTGTATAGCAAACGACATTCGACTGTTGTCTAATGGCTGAGGATATGTATTAGGTGTATGTTTATAGTGGTATTTGAACAAGAGAATAGTTGACCTTCGAAGAAAATGTAGAGTCAGATTTAAATTTATCTCAGCGCAAAGACGTAGGTTGTAACACAATTTACACGCAAGTTTTCATCAGCTTCGAAAACAGATCTGCAATCAATATGAAAATAGGTTGAGGCGCTGATAACACGTCGAATGGATCGGTGGCTCATCTGGATCCAATCGACGTAATTCCAACTTATACGGCCATTGAGTGTACAGGGAAACATCACTCGTTCGAGCATTATCCCAGTTGCTCCATGGATATTCCTGTCAGAATAAAAAAATAATGGCATCATGGTTATTAAGTTTTATAATAACACATGGCAATAGGAAGCTTTGGTCATGGCAGAAGCCGCGGGGTCACGTGTTCATGTATATCATATTATAAATTAGAGCAGATCCTGATCAGACGGCTACTTATGACTCTTATCTGGTTAAATTGATACAAGAAAAACAGTTAATACAGAGCATCAAAGTCGCCGAAATTATGTTTCAGGTCCATATATTCTGTAACTAGCAGTGCAATCTTTGTATAATTATTTAAGGCTTAAACGAGGAAATGGCTGCTTGTTCCCATTATGTCTTTAATGAAATTAATTTAGTGCATTCAAGCCTTCTGTTGAAGAAAATCTTCAACAAAATATTTATTATGCTAAGGATCACAGGGACAAAAGTGATATGAGTCTCATTAGTATATTTTATTCTGAATAATTACATTTTCGGTGTGGTAAACAATTATGATTGTTAAAGTGTTTTCAAATGTTTCAAACTTTATTTTCTCTGCCGAATATATAGATGTTATGGCTTTGATATATCCCAAGAATACGGGAAGTTTTATCCCCCATGCAAAAGTAAACATTGATCCGTCCTGACCAAGTGCAATATAATACGGGAAACATAAAATCTCGAAAACGTAATCATGTTGGCTGTGTGAAGGACAGATGGACTGATGAAGTTATGATTAAAACTATTGCCTTATAGCACAAGTGCCCTTCGCATGCTATGTCTCATCAACAACAACAACAACTCCATCACAAATACATTATGTTTAATCACATGCCATAAGTATCTAAAACATACCAAAATATAGTTTTCTGACCCAACTAAAAACGAAATAATTATTTTTTTCACGAACACCCCTGCTGTTTATAATAAGTAAAAGGTATTCAGCTCCGGCGGAAATCTGCTCAAAAATCGGTAGGTTCGTTCACTGCGATCGTCCTTAAAATTTATTTGACCACCGATTTCATTAAACTGTGTCTCATTTATCAAACAAATCATAACTCTTGATGAGCAGTCATCTATTTTTCAGAATATTAACACGTTTTTACAACTAGTTGCCACAGTGACAACCAACCCTTCTAGGTCACAGGTTGACTCTGAGGTTTGAAATAGAAACATGCTATAATTCAAGACGAAACACCATATAACTGGTCTATAAGGCATTGCCCCGGTCTGATAGCATGAATGGATATCGTGTATTCACAATTGCTTCAAATAATACTTTTCTAAAATATCTCAACAAGTTTGATATTGATATCGGTGAAAGCCATTACTTTCGGTTTTAAACAGAAAGTAGGACTCACAAACCGAAAGTAATGACTTTCGCCGATATCAATTGTTGAACTTAGACAAACAAAAAGGTCATGAACAATAAAGAATTTTTGATATTGTTGTATTTCAGACACCCATCATATGATCTTTGTACTAAGTAAATGACTTTTAGACCCATAGACCTT
This sequence comes from Azorinus chamasolen, assembly GCA_963576725.1. NCBI lineage: Eukaryota > Metazoa > Mollusca > Bivalvia > Cardiida > Solecurtidae > Azorinus > Azorinus chamasolen. The sequence continues at coordinate 49,055,432 of OY755250.1, read as the reverse complement.
TAGACTCATAGACTTTTCCAAAACAAAATAAAATAAGACAGATGACAGCCTAAAGAGGAGGTCCCTACAATGATCGAATATTTTCAATAATATCACAAAACTTGGTATTTGTTATGCTCTATCATTATTATGAAGGTTCCGAATTTGAACTTATATCGAAAAATGCCCCTGTGATACAAATAAACCGATTTCATCAACAATTGATAATTTTTGTTCTACAACACAATATTATCGGCCTTTTCCTTTAATTTCTTCCGCGTTTTGCCGATGATCACCCGATCCCTCCATTGTTTACGAAATAGCTTTCTCGGAAGTGGTCGGAGATTCGCGAATAGGGCGAACAGTTACGAAACTAAAACTCAACCCGAATAAAACTGAAACATCGGGGAGTAAAACCGGGATTTGAGATATCAAACACATGGATGTGTAGTCATTATAAACGGTAATTGGATGGGGCTTTTTGTGGGATACTGCTTTTCAGCATATACACAAATCAGTTTTGTATATTTTAAGTGTTTATGAAACGCGTCAAATGTAGGGACATCCCCTTTAGTCAGGGTGAAATATTTATAGAAAGCTCCCTTTAAGAAAGGTGGCACCCTAATGCAGGGTGAACTTTTTATAGAAAGCTCCCTTAAATATAGGTGGCATCCTAATGCAGGGTGAACGTTTTATAGAAAGCTCCCTTTAAGATAGGTGGCAGCCTAATGCAGGGTGAACATTTTATAGAAAGCCCCCTTTAAAACCTGTGGCAGCCATATGCAGGGTGAACGTTTTATAGAAAGCTCCCTTTAAGAAAGATTCAGGCCTAATACAGGGTGAACGTTTTATAGAAAGCTCCGTTTAAGACAAGTGGCACCCTAATGCAGGGTGAACGTTTCATAGAAAACTCCCTTTAAGTCGAGTGGCAGCCTTATGCACGGTGGACGTTTTATAGAAATTTTCTTTTAAGTCAAGTGGCAGTCTAATGCAGGGTGAACGTCTTTTAGAAAGCTCCCTTTCAGACAGGTGGCAGAATATGCAGGGTGAACGTTTTATAGAAAGCTGCCTTTAATACAGGTGGCAGCCTAATGCAGAGTGAACGTTCTACGGAATGATCTCTTTAAGATGAGTGGCAACACATGCAGTGTGAACGTTTTTATAGAAAGCTCCCTTTAAGATAGGTGGCAGCTTAATGCAGGGTGCAAATTTTATAGAAAAACCCCTTTAAGATAGGTCGCAGTCTAATGCAGGGTGAACGTTTTATAGAAAGCTCCCATTTAAGAAAGGTGGCAGCCTAATGCAGGGTGACAATTTTATAGATAGCCCCCTTTAAGACACGTGGCAGCCTAATGCAGGGTGAACGTTTTATAGAAAGCTCACTTTAAGACAGATTGCAGCCTAATGCAGGGTGAATGTTTATCGAAAACTCCCTTTAAGATAGGCGGGAGCCTAAAGCAGGTTGAACGTTTTATAGAAAGCTCCCTTTAAATCAATTGGAAGCCTAATACAGGGTGAACGTTTTATAGAAAGTTCCCTTTAAGACAGATGGCAGCCTAATGCAGGGTGAAATTTTTATAGAAAGCTCCCTTAAAGGCAGGTTGCAGCCTAATGCAGGGTGAACATTTCTTATAAAGCTCCCTTTAAGACAGGTGGCAACCTAATGCTCAGAACAGACACTGATCCAACTTTAGATAATATGTAACTGTATAAACACACAGAAAAGACACTGATCCAATGGTAGGTAATATGTAACTTATAAACACACAGAATAGACACTGATCCAACTGTAGATAATATGTAACTGTATAAACACACATAACAGACACTGATCAAACTGTAGATAATATGTAACTGTATAAACACACAGAACAGACACTGGTCCAATTGTAGATAATATGTAACCTATAAACACACAGAACAGACACTAATCGAACTCCTAAAATGGGGAAAAATTAAATCGAATTCTGGAATGTTACGGTGTGTAATAGATGAGGGCGGTCATTCTCAGGGTTGTTATTTCTGGTCCTTCGAGATGATTAGTTTTCATGTTATTAGTTTTGAAAAATTGAATTCTGTTTAAGCCGGTGCATGACTACTATTGCACTTTTAATTACTACTCATGAACAGACTGCATAAAACCATTTTTTCTTTTTACATTGCTATTTGTGCTTTCTAAGGATCTCCCACTTTCAAAATATATTAATTTTGGCATGGGTCAGGGTCTTAACTCTTAGCCTGCACTGGGCGAATGTGTGTATATCTTTTCAAATAGAATGGATCTTTGTGCGTATGACGTCTTTTTTTGTATATCTAAGGGAGTGAACCATTGAGTTAATAAATCAATGATGGTATACAACTTACTCGTGTTGACCAAATTGCATTTAATTTTGATGCCGATGAACACCTCATGTCTTTGTTTTAACTTCTTTTATCTATTGACTCCATAGATACGCATTGTCATGTGGAAACGGAGTAGGACTGTTTGCTTGTGAAATAATACGGTTTACATAATACATGAGTATTCATCAGTTAAAGGGTTAGTGACATAGTCTAGGCTTAAATTTGTCACAAGATTCAGAATGGCAATGTAGAGGCTCTTAATCGCAAATAGGTTATCACTGTACACAACTGTTGACTTAATATATTTTTGAATATTACTTTCTGTTTAACTCTTAGCCTGCTCTGGGCGAATGTGTGTATATCTTTTCAAATAGAATGGATTCAGATGAGACGCCGAATAACTCGGCCGAGTAACTCGGCGTCTCATCAGGATCCAAACTATTTGACACGCTGATTGCATTTTTGTAGACACATTGACTATAGCTTAAAATGTGAAATTGTAGTTGACGAAATACTTTGCAAATATAATTTCCTCAGCAGGTTAAAGGTTAATAGTCTACTGTTTCCCTGCTTGTCCAAATTGTCATGAATTTCAAATTAGTATTGAATTAGATATGTTGCCCATGTATACATATGTAATATCTCATTTGTCATGAACTTTTGTTGATATATTTTTGAATATCAATTTCTGTTTAGTAAGTTTACTGTTTGCCTGCTTGTCCAAATTGTCCTGGTTTTTAACACAGTAAATGGTGTCTATGTACAAGTACATGTAATATAATCGCCTATATCATTTTGTATTATGCATGACTTGCATGGTGAGCAGAGTTACGGACAAAGGTGCGTACCTGGAAACTGACATCGTTATTTCTCTTTCGAAACCTATACCGTGACCACTCTTTAGAAGGTCACTGTATAGGGTTTGGTGGAGAATTAAAGAAGCTATTATTGAAAATGTTTTAAATTGCGCATCTTGTCACTTGATATACCCACCACAGATTTGGTTTGAGCCGATTCGCTGCAGCTAGCTCCATTAATTTAATAATATAGTAGCATGGCTTGGGTTTCTGTGCAAACAATAAAGTTAGTGATAGAGCGGTCATCTTGTTGCATCTTGCAGTTTCAAACCAACCCTAATACAGTGAAATCCTTTCAACACAGACGTCTAAAACTATGTTTAACCGTTTCAAACCTGAAACACCAGAGTGAAATAATCCGTTAGAGTTTTAGCTACAGACCTCTCAATACACTCAGTATGAAATGTTAAACCTTGCTAGAAGAATAAAAAAAAACATCTTCTGATCTGGGTCTACACTGTTTGCGAATGAGAGTGCATGCGTGTCCTGGCTAAAAAGATGTTTACTTGTTTGGGGTTTAATTAAACAATTGGTAGCTTAATGCAGGGTAAAACGTAAGCAGAAAAAAAACACGGGAGCTTTCCTCATTCCTTTCTTCCTGCAGTAATACTTTATTCCATGGATTGGCTTTACTAGGCCTTTGCAACCAGGGTAGACCCAGATCAGGTGATTCCTTTATGAAACGTCTTATAAGGGTCTGCTCTGTTTGCTAATCAAATAATATATGTATGACTCTACAGAGCACTTCCATGTCCAAACCGGCATGTGTAGTCTGCTTGTTTGTGATGCAACATGATAAATGATACAAAAAGGTGTCCTAGCCAGTGTGGGGATCGAACACACGACATTCGCATTATTAGCACGACGCTCTAACCTACTGAGCTAAGCGGCATATGATATAAATTCATTTATCGATATCGTAGCTGTTTTTTCAAATTAGCTTTTCATCTCACTGTGTAATTCATCTATGATATAGACGATAACTTTATGTCTCATCAAAGTAGTTTTTGATATTTTTGACTGCCTAATTCAACAATTTGTATGAGTAAACCACGAGCAGTTAGCCATAAAAATCAGCGCAGTCCACTTTCTTAGGGAATCAGCATTCTGTCAACATAAAAACTGCATGAGAAAATCGTGATTGACTGTCGCATGTAAATTAAATATCTTATAATTAGATTGACGGCAGCAATGCCGACACCCCTAAATCGTGGAACGTATCAAAATGTTAAGTACATTCAAGGCTCACTACTCGTTGTTTACCAATATCTACCAAGCTTATAGCACCAAATGTTAAAAACAATCATGACAAAACATTTGACCAGTGTAGGGGTCGAACCCACAACATTCGCGTTATTAGCACGACGCTCTGACCGACTTAGCTAACCGGTCATGTTTCTGACATTGTAATTAGTGACATTGTTTATGGTGTTGTCCTTTTTTTATCTGGTTTCTTTTAACACTTAACTCCGTGAATTTTCATGTAAAATATTAACATCGTTAATATTATTAAGAGTAATTGTCATATAGCAAATAGCCACAAGGAAGTTTGGTCCTTCCAGAACTGTAGAAACATGTATGTTATAGCATTAGCAAATCCTGACGGAGCCGTCAAATCTTGATATACTCTGTTTGCAAAAGCATACCATGGCGTAGATATATAGGGTAAATGGTTAACCTTTTACACACAGCGGATGACCTTTACCTTTGCGAAATGCTAGTGTCCTGAAAATACGCCGAATACCCCAATGTTCAACTAGGATCCAAACACTTGGTTAATAACTACCACATCAGTGTTCAACTAGGATCCAAACACTTGGTACTACCAAATCAATGTTCAAATTCGATAAAAACACTTGGTAAATAACTACCAGATCAATTTTCAACTATGATCTAAACACTTGGTAAATAACTACTAAATCAATGTTCAGCGAGGATCTAAACACTTGGTAAGTAAATATCAGATCAATGTTCAATTAGGATCCAAACTCATGGTAAATAACTACCATGTCAATGTTCAACTAGGATCCAAACACTTGGTAAATAACTATCAGATCAATGTTCAGCTAGGACCCAAACACTTGGTAAACAACTACCAGATCACGCTTAACACTGTCAGGATGAAGTAATGATCCAAACAATTGGTAAATAACTACCAGATCAATGTTCAACTAGGATCCACACACTTGGTAAATAATTACCAGATCGCGCCTAGCACTGTCAGGATGAAGTAATGAGATAAACATTGAGTACGACAAGGATGAAGTAATGGGATAAACTCGTAGCACTGTCAGGATAAAGTAATGAGATAAACACTTGACACTGTAAGGATGAAGTAATGAAATAAACACTTAGCACGACAATGGTGAAGTAATAGGATATAAGCTGAGCACGACAATTGTGAAGTTATAGGATTTATATCCTTTTTTCATATATATCTGCAATGTATTCTCCAGCGTGCACATGTTTCACTGATCTAAACCTTAAACGAAACGAAAAACAGTTTAGACCAAAACAAGCGTTCATTCAATCATAGAACATAGGAGTTTTAAAATCAGGTGGTTGCTTAATGAAAAACATAAGAAAAGCCAAACGTTTATATAGCAGGCTTTTGCATTACTTTTAGTCTGTAAAGAGCTACCACCTGACTTACATAACCATACTTTGAAATCTCGTATAGTCTCCTCCAGCTTTTACAATTGTCATTTCCTGTAGTTTCTAGTTAAATCTGAAACCCTATGGGAAACTTAGTGACTCATTTGGATCTAGACTATTTACCAGGCAATCATGAATATACCCGCATGCCAATCAGTCAATCAGATTTCTAAAATTGGCGTTCAAATTAGAGGCTATGCCGGTCTTTAAGAAAAGTGGCAACTTATGCAGGGCGAAGTCATACAGTTCCAAGAGAAGCTTTCTGTAGGATTTTCATCATGCATTTAGAAGTACAAAAACGAGTCATGCAGGAAACACACATACAGAACAAACAGCCGTCCGAACAGCAAGACAAGGAAACAGCAAATGTACATAACTATAAAACCTTCAAGAGACGCACAAAGACAAAACAAACATACAATAGGGGGTAAGATGGACGTACCGCCTTGGAACGGTCAGCGACAAAAGTCACTGGTGGGAGGTTAAACCGGTTTTTGGGCGCCGAACCTCACACTTATTCCATCCCCACCCTAAAAGACAAACAGTGTAAATAAACGTATCCTCTCTCCGACTATTCTACAACAACCGCGATGGTAAATGCAGTGGTAAGGTGCATATATAGCGAAAACATTTAAGTGAACAAACTGTGTCCACCTATCGCTAGTGTACTCAATGATTGAGCTGCAAACAGAGTAACTGTAGAAACGTAATAAAGGGTACGACAAAAACGAAATAGTACAGATATCCAATATTCTCCTTCCGTTTCTGGATTTAAGAGGTCGCCTTCATAGAGTACTAAACCTTTCTTGTCGGCGTACATGCAAAGAGGCCAGCGTGATTGCCAACTGTAAAAGGATTGACAACCAAACATGCAGTATGCTGTAGTACTATAGGATCATATCCCTGTTTAATGATTTTTTAACATATTTGATGAATAAAGTGAGAATGGTACGTCCAATAATTTTTACGAAGTTTGTAAATCGCATCACCATAAAATTCAGGATGTGAAATACCGTGTCACAGAAGCGCCTTTAGATAACATTGGTACTTGCCAATAAGTGAGAGATTTCGATAGTAAAATTTAGAGAAAGGTTTTCTTGGTTTATGGTATCTACATCCTTGCTTAAGCAGGTTATCGGTTAAAATGAGATTTCGACTGTTAAAATCGTCAATAGATGAACAGGCTCTAGCAAAACGAATAAGTTGACATATATAAACCCCGTAAGATGGGGGCACGGGGAACATCTCCGTCAAGATGAGGGACATTTACAACATTAAAATCAAAATCATCTCTTTTGTCATATATTTTAGAAGAAATCATTCCATTATTAATTTGAAGGTATATATCAAGAAACGCTGCATAATTGTCGGACGGGTTAGCTTTATTCAATTTGAGTTCTTTAGGATAAATTGTAGGAATCAGAGCATCAAAGAAAGGGTTATCTAAGTTAAAAATATCATCCAAATATCGACAAGTTTCAATGAAGGCTTTTATTACATCTTCTTGTGATTGTGGATTCACCCGCCTGAAAGCATTTCAGTTCTCCTAAGTTATTATTAAGACATTATCGTCTACTTCGAATTTCAAAGTGGAGTTTTCGCCAATGCCTGAACAGATATATAAATTCAGGTTTCAAAAGGGTTTGGGTCCTGATAAGGTGCCGATTGACTCGTGGCTCATTCATTATCCATCCATCTATTCAGTCAAGTTGTATACCCCCTAGGTTTATTGCGATTTATATATCGTATAGTGTTTTAATAACTTCTTTCCCTGATAAACATTTATGCACGAAATATTTCATCGCTTCATGGATATTTATCATCTCAATATTTTAATAAGTGACATAACCGAAAGAAAATTGTTTACATAGACAAAAACTGTAGCATCAGATCTATATTATATTAATCGCAAACAGAACAGACTTTGATCAGACAAAGCACTTTCGAGATTGAAATTCATCTTGCCAAATAGAACCATATCGGCTTAATAATACCGTTTATGACAGATGTCTCCCAGCCGCACCTCCTCTGCACCCAAGGGTTAATTGGGAACCAGTGAGGGTTACCAACAGGTCCTTCGAGCATAATTCTACATGACGTCGTGGTGTTTCTATAGAATCCCGGTCCCTCCCGCTTTTCAGTGTCTCCCAGCCGCACCTCCTCTGCAGCCAGGGGTTAAATGGGAACCTGTGAGGGTCACTAGCAGGTCCTATGAGCACAATTCTACATGACGTCATGGTGTCCCGGTCCCTTTTCAGTGTCTCCCAGCCGCACCTCCTCTGCACCCAGGGGTTAAATGGGAACCTGTGAGGGTCACTAGCAGGTCCTTCGAGCATAATTCTACATGACGCCGTGGCGTTTCTATAGACGTTACAATTTATATCAAACGTCTGTAATATTGAGAAATAGGATCGATGGCTATAGTTTATTAACTATAATACAAGGGAGGTTATGGGAATATATTTATTTTCAAATGATCAGATAAAAAAGCGGATGACGCTCTATCTTGTCATGTACATTTTAACCAATTCTCTCATATTGACTCCTTTTTAATGCCTTTTGAAGCCTCTGTACATGTAATAGTATGAGGGAATGGGTTAATATCATGTTGAAATGCAATTAGCTTTAGTGTGTACTTGGTTTCATAGACGCCAATAGCTATTCTCTATTTTAGAAGTAAACCAAAGACTAAGCGAGTAAATCTTTAATATGTTGAGCAAAACATCAACTACATTTAAATAAGTCTTAAGCGACCATGAAAAGGTTTTAATTATGAGACTTAAAGGTAGTATAAAGCGACCACAGAAATATTTTAATTCTTGAGACTTAAAGGTAGTATAAAGCGACCACAGAAATATTTTAATTCTTGAGACTTCAGGGTAGTTGGTAGCTTAATGCAGAACGAGTTATGGAGAAAGTTCTCGTTTCTGTGTTATTTCCGTTATGGAGAAAGTTCTCGTTTAGACTGTGTTATTTCCGTTATGGAGAAAGTTCTCGTTTAGACTGTGTTATTTCCGTTATGGAGAAAGTTCTCGTTTAGACTGTGTTATTTCCGTTATGGAGAAAGTTCTCGTTTAGACTGTGTTATTTCCGTTATGGAGAAAGTTCTCGTTTAGACTGTGTTATTTCCGTTATGGAGAAAGTTCTCGTTTAGACTGTGTTATTTCCGTTATGGAGAAAGTTCTCGTTTAGACTGTGTTATTTCCGTTATGGAGAAAGTTCTCGTTTAGACTGTGTTATTTCCGTTATGGAGAAAGTTCTCGTTTAGACTGTGTTATTTCCGTTATGGAGAAAGTTCTCGTTTAGACTGTGTTATTTCCGTTATGGAGAAAGTTCTCGTTTAGACTGTGTTATTTCCGTTATGGAGAAAGTTCTCGTTTCTGTGTTATTTCCGTTATGGAGAAAGTTCTCGTTTCTGTGTTATTTCCGTTATGGAGAAAGTTCTCGTTTAGACTGTGTTATTTCCGTTATGGAGAAAGTTCTCGTTTAGACTGTGTTATTTCCGTTATGGAGAAAGTTCTCGTTTAGACTGTGTTATTTCCGTTATGGAGAAAGTTCTCGTTTAGACTGTGTTATTTCCGTTATGGAGAAAGTTCTCGTTTAGACTGTGTTATTTCCGTTATGGAGAAAGTTCTCGTTTCTGTGTTATTTCCGTTATGGAGAAAGTTCTCGTTTAGACTGTGTTATTTCCGTTATGGAGAAAGTTCTCGTTTCTGTGTTATTTCCGTTATGGAGAAAGTTCTCGTTTAGACTGTGTTATTTCCGTTATGGAGAAAGTTCTCGTTTAGACTGTGTTATTTCCGTTATGGAGAAAGTTCTCGTTTAGACTGTGTTATTTCCGTTATGGAGAAAGTTCTCGTTTCTGTGTTATTTCCGTTATGGAGAAAGTTCTCGTTTAGACTGTGTTATTTCCGTTATGGAGAAAGTTCTCGTTTCTGTGTTATTTCCGTTATGGAGAAAGTTCTCGTTTCTGTGTTATTTCCGTTATGGAGAAAGTTCTCGTTTAGACTGTGTTATTTCCGTTATGGAGAAAGTTCTCGTTTCTGTGTTATTTCCGTTATGGAGAAAGTTCTCGTTTCTGTGTTATTTCCGTTATGGAGAAAGTTCTCGTTTAGACTGTGTTATTTCCGTTATGGAGAAAGTTCTCGTTTAGACTGTGTTATTTCCGTTATGGAGAAAGTTCTCGTTTAGACTGTGTTATTTCCGTTATGGAGAAAGTTCTCGTTTAGACTGTGTTATTTCCGTTATGGAGAAAGTTCTCGTTTCTGTGTTATTTCCGCCATGCAGCCAACATCCATTTTCCCTCATATAAACGTCTTTTAACACCTTTGCCAATGCAGTAGACCCAGATCAGACGGCTCCTGTCTGTGTTTGATTATGCAATTATAATAGATCTGACTACAGTTTCTACTAAAATATTATATATGTCTGTGCCCACCAGAGTTACCTTCAAACAGTTTAAGGAAAATAAAATTAACCCTTTACTCCATACGTATGCCTTTCTATACATTTGCTAATAGAGTAGACTCGTATCAGATACCTCTTATCGGAGACGAACGCCTTTCTGTGCAGTTTTACAAACAGAGTAGTCCCAGATCAGATGGCGCTATAAAAAAGGCCATACGGGTTCCATACGGGTTCCTGCAAACTGCCGCTTTGGCCTGGTAGACCCCGCGGGGGTCAACATAGTGCCCCCAGAATGAACCATAATGCCAACATAGTGCACCGGGTGCACATTGGGGGTACACAGAGGGTGTCCCGGTGCTCACAGGGTGCACCCGTGTGACACCCCGGGTTCCATACGGGTTCCATACGGGTTCCTGCAAACTGCCGCTTTGGCATGGTAGACCCCGCGGGGGTCAACATAGTGCACCTAGATTGCACCAGAATGTCAACATAGTGCACCGAGGTGCACATTGGGTGCACAGAAGGTGTCCCGGATCTTACTGGGTGCACCCGTGGGACACCCCGGGTTCCATACGGGTTCCTGCAAACTGCCGCTTTGGCATGGTAGACCCTGCGGGGGTCAACATAGTGCACCTGAAATGCACCAGAATGCCAACATAGTGCACCGGGGTGCACATTGAGGGTGCACAGGTGTCCCGGTGCTCACAGGGTGCACCCGTGGAAGACCCCGGGTTCCATACGGGTTCCTGCAAACTGCCGCTTTGGCATGGTAGACCCCGCGGGGGTCAACATAGTGCACCTGGAATACACCAGAATGCCAACATAGTGCACCGAGGTGCACATTGGGGGTGCACAGAAGGTGTCCCGGTGCTCACAGGGTGCACACGTGGGACACCACGGGTTCCATACAGGTTCCTGCAAACTGCCGCTTTGGCATGGTAGACCCCGCTGGGGTCAACATAGTGCACCTGGAATTTACCAGAATGCCAACATAGTGCACCGGGATGCACATTGGGGGTAAACAGACTGTGTCCCGGTGCTCAAAGGGTGCACCCGTGGGACACCCCGGGTTCCATACGGGTTCTATACGGGTTCCTTCAAACTGCCGCTTTAGTATGGTATACCCCGCGGGGTCAACATAGTGCACCTGGAATGCGCCAGAATGCAAACATAGTGCATCGGGTGCACATTGGGGGTGCACAGAAGGTGTCCCGGTGCTCACAGGGTGCACCCGTGGGACACCCCGGGTTCCATACGGGTTCTTGCAAACTGCCGCTGTGGCTTGGTAGACCCCACGGGGGTCAACATAGTGCACATGGAATGCGCCAGAATGCCAACATAGTCCACGGGGTTCACATTGGGGTGCACAGAAGGTGTCCCGGATCTCACTGGGTGCACCCGTGGGACACCCCGGGTTCCATACGGGTTCTTACAAACTGCCGCTTTGGCATGGTAGACCCCGCGGGGGTCAACATAGTGCACATGGAATGCGCCAGAATGCCAACATAGTCCACGGGGTGCACATTGGGGTGCACAGAAGGTGTCCCGGATTTCACTGGGTGCACCCGTGGGACACCCCGGGTTCCACACGGGTTCCTGCAAACTGCCGCTTTGGCATAGTAGACCCCGCGGGGGTCAACATAGTGCACCTGGAATACACCAGAATGCCAACATAGTGCACCGAGGTGCACATTGGGGTGCACAGAAGGTGTCCCGGTGCTCACAGGGTGCACCCGTGGGTCACCCCGCGGTGGTCAACATAGTAGATATGATGCCATTATTTATTACACGAATATTCAACAGGGCAAGGGAAAAGTGTATGTCTGCTTTAAGAGATAACGCTGCTTACACCTTTATAGGGACACTTTAATATTACTATTGTCCTGTTTTATTGACCTGTCAAATCTGAATATTCCTACGTCACTGAAAGGATTCTATTTAGCTTGGGTAAACCTGTGTTTCAAACGTGTTTCACGAGATTCACAGTAAATGTACAAGTACTCGAATGAGCCAAGTAGGAACGCTTTTATTAGCGGAAACAATCGATATCAACCGAAGCTATATATGGCGTGTTCAGCAAGCGTATAATTATTTAAATTTGACAGGTTAATAAAACAGGACAATACCTAGGTGAACATGTATGCCCAGATCAAAATCTGCCTGAATAATTGGTTTGATAAAGTTCTTCACTATTTACCAGTCTATTTGGTATAATTTATCAATTAACAATGGAGTGGAATGCAGGTGTAGTAATGCTGTGCATACATCCAAATGGTAATAATACAATAGTACCCTATAAACCAGACAGATGACAGCTTAACCCATTCCCTCATATTGACGACTTTTGACGACTCTGTAAAAGTCACATTGTGAAACCATTGTGATAAATAGAGCATTTGCTCCTATAGGACAATGGTTTCAAATTGCAAAATTCTAAACACTTCCTTTTCTCTAGATGATGCTCCTTTTCGGTAGAATTATTCAAAGAGGTTGTATCTAAAACTAGCTTATGAGGTAATGGGTTAATGTCAGTTGAAAGTCCTTTAGGAATTTTCTGCACCACTTTAATGCTGCGGTAAACATCCACCTGCCTAAACCCCCCGTCTAAACCAGAACATCAAATTAGTATCGCTGCCCGACTTTAAGATATGTGGCAGCTTAATGTATGGTGAAAGTGATGAAGAAAGATCTTAAAAGAGCGTTCTGCATGACTTTCACCCTGCTTTAAGCATCCACCTGCCTAAAAAGATATAAAATCTTAAACTTTTCGATTTAATGCGTGTTTACTGTCCATGTAAACTGTTTGGAGCTAGATACGACGCCGAGTAACTCGATATCTCATCAGGATCTAATCTGGGTGGCATTCTTATTGTGTATTGGAAGAGGGATTAAATACGCCTTGTAATTTGAAATAGGTTGGGTTCACTAGACTGAGTTTAAAACTGGACTCGTTACGTTAAGTTCATTGCAAACAATGTAGACCACATCAGTGTTTACTTTGAATCTGTCTGCACATATTCATATATATCTGACCATAACCTTCTAAAATACTAGAAACTGATATAGGAAAGTTGATCTTTGACCAGAGATAACTTTCGGAGAGTTGCTCTATCACTGCCATGTGATGAAAGCAGGTACAAGTATAAACACATGACCAGTGTCTTAACCCTTCGCTTGCTGAATTTTAAAATAAATTTCTCCTTCTTTACCCATGCCCTGCTGTATAATTACATCTATCGTAACTGTGTACACGTATTTCGCTGTGCAATCACTGCTGTGGAGTGCACTGGTTTCACAATCAACTTGTAAATAGTGCAGACCCTGATGAAACAGCTCCTGCAGGAGCTGTCTCATCTGGGTCTTCACTATTTACAGGTAGGTATATTGACGCGAATAGCAAGCGAAGGGTTAAACCTATACTATATAAATAAGCGTTTTGAAACAGAGTAGATCCCGATCAGACGACATATATAGGAACCGTCTGATCAGGGTATGCTCATTTTGCTTATGAAATTGTGATATGACTCCACAGTTTCTACCAATACCAATATTAGTGTGAACATAATGTCCTTAAAAATATAATCCAATCAGTATTCATGCTGTCATTATATTTACCATGAATATTCATGGAGTAAAGAGCAAACAGTTTGGATCCTGATGAGAGGTCAAGTTACTCACCAGGATGCAAAAGTGAGAAAATGAGAACAATGGGAGCGCCACACACATGACACGGCACTTACACACAAACCAAGAAACAGCATAGCACAGCAGACAATACAGATAGCAATGTAGACCCCTGCCAGTGATCATGTTGAAGCTGAAACATTCACATATAATTGGGGCTAACATTCAAATTCACCTATAGCTGATTCTAACCTCCAAAGACAATTATGGAGACTTGAAACTAACAGAGTGGCATAGAGTCTTCTTCTTCTACTACTTCTACTATATAGTGACCACCTTCAGCAAATTGAAGTTTATGTCACTGGTGATGAGGTGCGCCACGACTGGACGATCGTGTAAAAAAAGAAAAGTTAAAACTATTTACATTTAATCATCATTTAGTGGGGGTGACTTTTGACTGCAGTTTTGAACAACTCGACAGAGTCGCTCAAAACTACACTCAGTGGGAGGCTGTTCCAATCTCTTATTGTCCGCGGCTAAAAGGAGAGTTGTCTAACTTGGGTTCTGCATGATGGGACCTGGTACGCTAAGGAATGCATATTACGTGTCTGTCCATGTGGAGGAAGTAATCTATCTGTTTTGCGGATTGCAATAAGTTCGTGCGAAATTTTGTAGAAAGGCTTCTCCATTTTAGGCTGCTCAGCATGTCACCAACACTAGAGGTATTCCTATATCTGTTGGTGATATACCTTGCAGCCCTCCTCTAAACTTTTTCTAAAGTCATAATATCTTCATTTAGGTATGGATCCCAGACAGAGCAGGCATATTCTAATGACGGGCGTACTAGTGATTTGTATGCTTTCTCTTTAATAGAGGATGAACAGATGTTCAAGTTCCTTTTTAAAAAGCCAGGTGTTCTATTTGCCTTGTTACAGACGTTATTTACATGACTCTGCCATTTGAGATCAGACTGTATGGTAACTCCTAAATACTTTGCTTTATCTGTGTGTTCTAGGACTTGACCATGCAGTGTGTAGTTGTGTCTTATGAGATGTTTGCTTCTTGTGATGGACAGGACGTTGCATTTGTCTGGATGGAATGCCATTTTCCAAGTTTGTTTCCATATGCTGAGTTTGTCGAGATCATTCTGGAGTGTTTTGCAGTCTGTGTTAGATTTGATAGTGAGATAAGCAATTGTATCGTCTGCAAATAGGCGCACAGTTGAGTTTAAGCCACAAGGTATGTCATTTATATAAAATAGAAACAGACTAGGCCCCAGTACAGATCCTTGGGGGACCCGAATCGCACCGGGACATAGTCTGATTTCTCACCTTCCAGAACGACTGACTGTGTGCGACCTGTGAGAAAATTGAGGATCCATCTGTTGGTGTTTCCCTGTATGCCATAGTGTGAAAGTTTATGAATTAGAAGGTTGTGACTGACTTTGTCAAATGCTTTAGAGAAATCCATTACTAAAATATCGGTTTGTCTAGATTTTTCAGGTTTTTTTGTGACATCATCTATAAATTCCATAAGTTGTGTTTCGCATGATCTTTGTTTTCGAAAGCCGTGTTGTAAGGGATAAAGGATGTTTTGCTGGTCTGCGTGGGTCATGATGGCACTGACAACAGTGTGCTCTAATAATTTGCAGCAAATACAGGTTAAGGATATAGGCCTGTAGTTTTCAGGGTTGTATTTGGACCCTTTCTTGTAAATTGGGGACACATATGCTGACCGCCAGTCTGTGGGCACCTCACCAGTGTCAAGGGATTTCTGATATATTTCTGAGTCTAACGGAAAATCGTTCTTTTATCAACTATTATTTCCTAATAGTGACTTAGTCTAACGGAAAATCGTTATTTGATCAGCTATTATTTTCCTAATAGTGTCATAGTCTAACGGAAAAGAGAGAACATTTTCGAGTAGTGTCATAGAGTCTAACGGAAAGTCGTTCTTTGATCAGAGAGAACATTTCTTAAAATAACTCTTTATAGTGCGCTGTCTCTTTATGAAAATGTGCGAAAACAAAAACAAATGCCAGTGTGTAACACTTTACTTCATAAATACGCCTTTGCAAACACAGTAGACCTATAGAGCAGACAGCTCCTATAGGAGCTTTCTGATCAAGATCTGATGTGTGTGTTTATAATATGATATGGATATGGATATGATTTTAAAGCGTCTGCCACGGCTAAAAATCCACATGTCTATGTGCTATTATAACAAGTAATCTACTAAATCCTTTACTTCGTAAATACGCCTTTCTAGGTCATTCCAAACAGGGAATACCAAGTTCAGACGGCTCCTGTAGGAGCCGACTGTTCAGGGTCTGTTGTTTGCGTATGGTATGATATAGATATGTTTATATGCTTTCTGCCATTATCAAAACTTCCTGTGTCTATGGCTAGTATACCATATTACTTTAATTAATATTCATGACATCATTATTTCTTACATTAATATTCATTGAGTAAAGGGTTGTATTCAGGGTGAATGACACGCCGAAAGCTCCTGGAGGAATTTTCTGCATAACAATCACCCTGCATTAAGCTGCCATCTGTCTCTCGATGCCACCAGATTCACCCAAGGCGCCGGATGAATTAATATACAGTAAAAACCCCTTAAGCCAGAATTCTAGTAGAGAGGAATTTAGATACTCTAAGACAGGTGGCTGCTTAAGGGCGGAAGTCATGCAGAAAGCTTATGGAGGACCTTTTTGCATAAGTTTCACCCTGCCATCTATCCCAAAGGCAGATATTTATACCAAATTTAACCGCGAGTCTAGAGGTTATCGATTGTGTTGATTAGCTTCCAGTTTCGCTACCTGTGCGCTAACTGAACACACCAGAGAGGTGACCAGTTACAGCGAAACTCGGGGACGATGCCATATTCTTATAATCGGCTGCGCTTCTCTGGTTCTTTAAGATGCCCAGTGCAAAACATCGATAATCTGACCTCGGTTTTAAGTCTCACCTAAAAGACGATAACCTCGTCCGGAGGGGATCGAATTGATATAGAAATAAATTAATAAAAACTTCAGTTTAACGTTAATTCTGCATTAAGCAACCACTAGACTTGATAATCGACAGTTACACTTCTTACAAACGGTCGATGTATAGTGGGTTATTGTTAACTGTTCCAGAATTTCACTTCTTACCAATGGTCGATGTATAGCGGATTACTTTTGACTGTTCCAGAATTACACTTCTTACCAATGGTCGATGTATAGTGGATTACTGTTGACTGTTCCACAATTACACTTCTTACCAATGGTCGATGTATTCGGGATTACTGTTGACTGTTCCACAATTACACTTCTTACCAATGGTCGATGTATAGCGGATTACTTTTGACTGTTCCAGAATTACACTTCTAACCAATGGTCGATGTATTCGGGATTACTGTTGACTGTTCCACAATTACACTTCTTACCAATGGTCGATGTATAGTGGATTACTTTTGACTGTTCCAGAATTACACTTCTTACCAATGGTCGATGTATAGTGGATTACTGTTGACTGTTCCACAATTACACTTCTTACCAATGGTCGATGTATAGTGGATTACTGTTGACTGTTCCACAATTACACTTCTTACCAATGGTCGATGTATAGCGGATTACTGTTGACTGTTCCAAAATTACACTTCTTACAAATGGTCGATGTATAGTGGATTACTGTTGACTGTTCCACAATTACACTTCTTACCAATGGTCGATGTATAGCGGATTACTGTTGACTGTTCCAGAATTACACTTCTTACAAATGGTCGATGTATAGCGGGTTACTGTTAACCCTATCCCTGTTAAGTGTTTATCCCAAATTTTAATACCTTCTGAATACTCATGGACAACATGGTCATAATGAAATATGGACTGTGGAACATTGTAGCCATATTAGAAAGTAATGACACAGATCAAATTCAGTAAGCAAACAGAGCAGACCCTTATTCAATGTCTCTTACGGGAGCCGTCTGATCTTAGTCTACTCTGTTTGCAAACACGTTTATATGAAGGAAATTGTTAAAAGACGACATACATGTAGTTACTGTATTTTCAGCCATTAGCAATTAAAGGTACACATAAATTAGTTTTTATTTAGACACATGTTACCCAAGGAGACCTCCATCACTGCAACCAGTGTCTTCTCTGTTGTCCCATAGAACAGTAACTTACATACAGTAGACTCTCTATAAAGCGATAATGTTATGAAAACAAGACGAGTGTATTTAACTCTTTCCTCTCATATAAACGCTTTGTCACGCACTTACACACAGAGTAGACCCAGATCAGACGGCTCATATAGGTTCATGGGTCTGTTTTGTTTGTTAATGGAAATTTATTGATCCCATAGGAGATTATGCATATTTACTTTAATCAACAATTTATTAAACATACCACATACTACATGTAGCTTACATACATAAGAACCTCTACAAACCAATAAAGTAATGAAAACGAGACAAGTGTAAATAAATCTACCCTTTTCACACATTTGCAAACAAAGTAGACCCAGATTGGACGGCTCCTATATGTTACGGCAATTTATAGATCTGATTATGCAGTGTATTTAACTCGCCTATTCACGCATTTGCAAACATAGTAGACCCAAATCAGACGGCTCCTAGCGTCTCATGTGGATCTAAGCTTGGGTATTGATGACTGCCGGGTTACCATCGGCTCATGTGAATCTAAGCTTGGGTATTCAAGAATACCGAGTTACCAATCGTCTCATGTGGATCTAAGCTTGAGTATTGAAGAATGCCGAGTAGCCGAGTTAATCGGCGTCTCATCTGCATCTATACTGCTTTCAAGCATGAGTCACTGTTTGCAAAGGCATGAACAAGAGTATTATTTTTACAGAATTTTTCACCTTCCAAAATGCAAGCTATAATCAATCTGTCTACTAAAATGCAATCTGGGTGGCAAACAGTGTGGATCCTGATGAGACGCCGAGTGATTCGGCGTCTCATCTGGATCCAAACTGTTTGCACAGGTATTCACTTATGCACTCATAGCATGCTAAATGTTAAAAAATAACGTTTCCTTGACCCAAACGACTGTCTACATTTAAGTCTACATTTAAATATAAATATATTTAAATGTAGACTCGGGATAGTATTTTTTTAAATAAGATTTTCATTTCAAGTTTACACACATTGATCTACAGAGAGTAAACGTTTAAAATCAAAGGCACATTTCACGCCTTTGCAATCAGAGTTGACCAAGATCAGACGGTTCCTAGAGGAGTCGTCTGATCAGGATCCGCTCTGTTTGCTTACAAAATTATTCAGATCTGATTCTACAGTTTTTGCCAAAACCAACGAAACTTCAGGTAATAAAAACCAGCAAGGCTGTTAGTTTTACATTGGTATCCACGAATATATAGGCAACAAGAAAACAGATTATTCTATTGATTCCAATTATCTCGCTTGTCTTATTTGTTTTGTTTTTTTTGTTTTTTTCGAAACTATGTTTGTATGAAATATTTAGCTGCGCAGTGTTTTTAAACCGTTAATATGTATAATAGTTATGTAAGAAGTAAGGACGTCATGGATATAATTATAGTAGTAGTCTACCAATACTAATATTGGTGTTGGTAGTAGTAATTTATTTTATAGCGTATATGAACACATCGTGTTTAAGTCATGGCAGAAACTGCAGAATCAAAGTTATATACAAATATGAATTCATAAGCAAACAGAGTAGACTCTGAAAAGACGGCTCTTATTTAAATGGGAGACATCTGACAAAGCTATATACACATATAATTTTATAAGCAAACAGAGCAGACTCTGAAAAGACAGCTCTTATATAAATGGGAGGCATCTGACAAATCTATATACAAATATAAGCTCAAAGGCAAAACGAGCAGACTCTGAAAAGACGGTTCTTATATAAATGGGAGGCATCTGACAACGCTATATAAACATATAAATTCATAAGCAAACATAGCAGACTCTGAAAAGACAGCTCTTGTATAAATGGGAGGCATCTGACATATGTGTACGTCGAATAGATAGGCATAACAAATATTGATCATGTAAAGAGTTAACAAGCATTTATGATTACCCTAAGCATGTGGCATTTAACTACACATGTACTTATTTCATGAATGCTCATGCAAGAAATAATGTATGCATATGAATAACCATTACACCTTAAATAACGTATATAATGGCATAGGAACAAGCTGGTCATATCAGCCACTATAAAATCCTATCTGTAATCCGTAATTAATTAGAACAGACTTTAGTCAGTCGACGGATCTTGGTCTACACGGCTTGCATAGGCGTTAACCATATCGCTCATATACGTCACAGATTACGTCACACCTTTACGCATCTCGATAGATCTATACGTCTTTTCACGCCTCTGCAAATAGAGAAGATCCAGATTGTAGGAATGCTCTGATGAGGGTCTACTTTATTTGCTTCAGATATTATAATAGACATAACTCTATCAATAACAAATACTTATGAGTGGCATATACATGTCATTATGACATATTAACTACATGTATTAAATATTCATGATGTCATAATGTCTTATTTTAATATTCAACAGGAAATGGGTTAAAAGAGTTTATATAAACACTCGCCTGCAGGATCTATCTGATCTATTTTCTATGAAATTACCACTGATTCTCTAGCTTTTGCCTATGCCAAGTTTTCGCTAAGAAAAATATCTTAAAGAAACTGAGGTATTGGATGTCCCAGAAGTGATCAATTCATGAATAAGCATTTTATTGTTCAAATGTTTAGTTTCAACCCAAATGAGACCAATCAGATGTTTTAAAATGAATTCAAAACTATATGTAGAACCTGGGACTATGTCACCAGCAATAGGTATTGGTTTACTCGATCAGAGCTTACATAATGAGACTCAATATGTCCTCGCTTATAAACATACTTTAAAGAGACATTAATAGGTATTTACAAACAGACTAAACCCATACCGGAGCTGTCAACAACACGCCTTTGCAAACAGAGTAGACCCCGATCAGACGACTCTATATGATAACACATTGCTAGTGTCTTAAACATTTACTGCAAAGCACGCCTTTGCAAACAGAGTAGACCCCGATCAGACGGCTCCTATATGATAACGTGTATACTTTAAACGCATAACCAGTGTCTTAAACCTATGTCTTAAACCTATGTACATAATGTCATCAAAAAGATAATCAAATTAATATTCACAATGGCATTATCTTGTCCATGAAGATTCATGGAGTAAAGGGTTAAACAGTTTAGATCCTGATGAGAGGTCAAGTTACTCTGCCTCTCACCAGGATGCAAAAGTGAGAAAAGGGCAAAAAATGGGAGCACCTCTAGATAGCAGTGTAGACCCATACCAGTGATGACGTTGACTCTGAATAAATCACATATAACTGATCCTAACATTCAAATTCACCTTTAGCTGGCCCTAACCTTCAAGGACAGTTATGGAGACTTGAAACTAACAGAGTGGCATAGAGTCTAACAGAAAGTCGTTATTTGATCAACGATCAAATCCTAATAGTGCCTTAGTCTAACGGAAAGTCGTACTTTGATCAGAGAGACCATTTCCTAATAGTATCATGGCGTTTAAAGGAAAGTCGTTCTTCAATCAGAGAGAACATTTCCTAAACCACTCTTTATAGCGCGATGCCACTTTATGAATACATAAAAACCTTATCTGTGTGCTATCCCTTTACTCCATAAATACGCCTTTGCAAACAGAGTAGACCCAGGTCAGACGGGTCCTATGGGAGCTTTCTGATCAGGATCTGATCTATGTGCTTATATAGTATGTTATGGGTATGACTCTATCGTTTCTGCTACGGCCGATTTTTTTTTTGTCCATGTGCTATTATAACAAGTAATCTAATTCTTTACTCCATAAATACACATTTCTACGCCTTTGCTCACAGAGAAGACCCAGTTCAGATCCGATGGTCGTTTGCTTATGATATAGTATAGATATGTTTATATACTTTCTGACTTGGTCAAAAGTTCCTGTATTTATCAATCTAATTAATATTCATGACGTAATTATTTCTTATATGAATATTCATAGAGCAAAGGGTTAAACAGTTTGGATCTGATGAGAGATCGATATGTTCAGTGTCTCTTCCGGATG
This sequence comes from Azorinus chamasolen, assembly GCA_963576725.1. Lineage (NCBI taxonomy): Eukaryota > Metazoa > Mollusca > Bivalvia > Cardiida > Solecurtidae > Azorinus > Azorinus chamasolen. Next base: position 49,033,445 of record OY755250.1, on the reverse strand, counting down.
ACATCTCAGATTCACCCTTGACGACGGAAGAATACACAGTAAAACCCCATCTAAACAGGAATTCTAGTAGAGAAGAATTGAGTTACTCTAAAGCATGTGGCTGCTTAACCCTTTCGCTGTCAAACTCTGTCGTCTGCTAACTTTGTCGTCTGCTAACTTTGTCGTCTGCTACAAATGTTTATTCTTTTGATTTTCTTTATTTTTACTGCAAAAACATAGCAACAAAACAAACAGTTTGGATCCTAATGAGACGCCGAGTTACTCGGCGTCTCATCTGGATCCAAACTGTTTGCATAGGTAACCACAGATCTGGCACTGGCAGCGAAAGGGTTAATACAGGGTGAAACCATGCATAAATATCACCCTGCATTAAGCTGCCACCTGTCTCCAAGACAGATATTTTTACTAAATTTAACTGTAGTTATAACCTTTTGCATTTAAAGGTACACATAAATTATATTTCATTTAGACACATGTTACCCAAAGACACCCCATCACTACAACCAGTGTCGTGTCTGTTGTCCTACAAAACAGTAAATCACCATGAATTAACAACGGACGAGTCCTAACGATGAACACTTGGCAATTCCTAAAACACGCGCCGTGACACGTTGTGCCATGTGAGCTAAAACAGATACACAAGAAAGACAAGCAACAAAAGTTTAAAATTCATTTACTTCAATTTAAGCATAGTACATGTATGTAACTTACATACAGTAGACTCTCTATAAAACGATAATGTTATGAAAACGAGACAAGTGTATTGAACTCTTTCCCCTCATATAAACGCCTAGTCACGCATTTACAAAAAGAGTAGATCTAGATCAGACGGCTAATACAGGCTCCTGGGTCTGTTTCGTTTGTTAATGAAAATTTATTGATCCTATAGGAGCCGTCTGATCAGGGGCTGCTCTGTTTGTTTATAATGACACTGTATAGATCTGATTATGCAAATGCACTTCAATAAACAATTTATTACACATACCACATGTAGGTTACATACAATAGAACTTCTCTAAAACAATGAAGTAATGAAAACGGGACGAGTGTAAATAACTCTCACCTTTTCGAGCATTTGCAAACAAAGAAGACCCTATGGGAGCCTTCTGATCAGGGTCTGCGCTGTTTGTTTATAATGACACTGTATAGACAAGTGTAAACAAAGAAGACCCTATGGGAGCCTTCTGATCAGGGTCTGCTCTGTTTGTTATGGACATTTATAATCTGATTATGCAGTTTCCACAGCAGTCGGAAAAAATGCCTTTTCCATTTTATTGATTCTGTGAATGACTATGCATAAGGTGAAGAAATTTTGAATAAATGTGAAACAGAGAACGGGCTAGATGCAGTTGGTAAAGCTCTATATCCTGGGTGAAGGACTGCAGAAAACTCACATAGAAGTTCTCTGCAAAATATCCGATCTGCATTAAGGAACCACCTGGCTTTAAGACCCAAAATATTCGGTGTCTCATGTGGATCTAAGCTTGGGTACTGATGAATGTCGAGTTACTCGGTGTCTCGTGTGGATCTAAGCTTGGGTACTGATGAATGCCGAGTTACCCAGTGTCTCGTGTGGATCTAAGCTTGGGTGCTGATGAATGCCGAGTTACCCAGTGTCTCGTGTGGATCTAAGCTTGGGTACTGATGAATGCCGAGTTACCCAGTGTCTCATGTTGATCTAAGCTTGGGTATTGATGAATGCCGAGTTACCCAGCGGCTCAAGTTGGTCTAAGCTTGGGAATTGATGTATGCCGAGTTACCCAGCGTCTCATGTGGATCTAAGCTTGGGTACTGATGAATGCCGAGTTACCCAGTGTCTCATGTTGATCTAAGCTTGGGTATTGATGAATGCCGAGTTACCCAGCGGCTCAAGTTGGTCTAAGCTTGGGTATTGATGAATGCCGAGTTACCCAGCGTCTCATCTGGATCTAACCGTGGGTACTGATGAATGCATAGTTACCCAGTGTCTCATGTGGATCTAAGCTTTGGTATTGAGGAATGCCGAGTTGAGCTAACCCGTCGTCCCATGTGGATCTAAGCTTGGATACTGATGAATGCCGTGTTGCCATCGTCACATGTAGATCTAAGCTTTGGTGTTGAGGAATGCCGAGTTGAGTTAACCCGTCGTCCCATGTGGATCTAAGTTTGGGTATTGATGAATGCCGTGTTAACCATCGTCTCATGTGGATCTAAGCTTGGGTACTGATGAATGTCGAGTTACTCGGTGTCTCGTGTGGATCTAAGCTTGGGTACTGATGAATGCCGAGTTACCCAGTGTCTCGTGTGGATCTAAGCTTGGGTGCTGATGAATGCCGAGTTACTCGGTGTCTCGTGTGGATCTAAGCTTGGGTACTGATGAATGCCGAGTTACCCAGTGTCTCGTGTGGATCTAAGCTTGGGTGCTGATGAATGCCGAGTTACCCAGTGTCTCGTGTGGATCTAAGCTTGGGTACTGATGAATGCCGAGTTACCCAGTGTCTCATGTTGATCTAAGCTTGGGTATTGATGAATGCCGAGTTACCCAGCGGCTCAAGTTGGTCTAAGCTTGGGAATTGATGTATGCCGAGTTACCCAGCGTCTCATGTGGATCTAAGCTTGGGTACTGATGAATGCCGAGTTACCCAGTGTCTCATGTTGATCTAAGCTTGGGTATTGATGAATGCCGAGTTACCCAGCGGCTCAAGTTGGTCTAAGCTTGGGTATTGATGAATGCCGAGTTACCCAGCGTCTCATCTGGATCTAACCGTGGGTACTGATGAATGCATAGTTACCCAGTGTCTCATGTGGATCTAAGCTTTGGTATTGAGGAATGCCGAGTTGAGTTAACCCGTCGTCCCATGTGGATCTAAGCTTGGATACTGATGAATGCCGTGTTGCCATCGTCACATGTAGATCTAAGCTTTGGTATTGAGGAATGCCGAGTTGAGTTAACCCGTCGTCTCATGTGGATCTAAGCTTGGGTATTGATGAATGCCGTGTTAACCATCGTCTCATGTGGATATAGGCTTGGGTACTGATGAATGCCGTGTTAACCATCGTCTCATGTGGATATAAGTTTGGGCATTGATGAATGCCGTGTTAACCATCATCTCATGTGGATCTAAGCTTGGGTATTGATGAATGCCGAGTAGCCGAGTTACTCGGCGTATCATCTGGATCTATGCTGCTTTCAAACATGAGTCAGGTTTAGCGTAATAAGAGATAAATAATTCAGCTTTACAAAGAAGAGGAAATTAGGTGTAATATTTTCCTTAATCACGTTATTCTATGAAAACGTCGAGTTTGTTTGTATAGCTGTTTTACGCAGCTTTAATCGTTTCCTTGTTGAATATTCATGTCAGAAATAATGTCACCATGCATATATAATCACTAAATTTGTATAATGACATATGTATACGTGCAGTTATGATGTTGATAGAAACAGAATTCAAGATCTATTAATGTTCATAAGCAAGCAGAGGAGACCCTGATCAGACAATCCCTGTAGTGAGACTGCCGCTGTAGGGGCCGTGTGGTCTGGGTCTACTGTCTACAAAGGCCTGAAAAGTTTCTATGAAGGAAAAGGTTGAGGCAGAGGAGCAGCTGTATAAGATCAATTGTTTTCTTGATAAAAAAGAGCAGACCCTGTATGGGATGTCAGGTCTAGCAGACCCTGTATGGGAGGTCAGGTCTTGCAGACCCTGTATGGGAGGTCTTGTATAGCAGACCCTGTATGGGAGGTCTTGTCTAGTAGACCCTGTATGGAGGTCTGGTCTAGCAGACCCTGTATGGGAGGTCTTGTCTAGTAGACCCTGTATGGAGGTCTGGTCTAGCAGACCCTGTATGGGAGGTCTGGTCTAGCAGACCCTGTATGGGAGGTCAGGTCTAGCAGATCCTGTATGTGAGGTCAGGTCTAGCAGACTGTACGGGAGGTCTGGTCTAGCATACCCTGTACGGGAGGTCTGGTCTAGTAGACCCTGTATGGGAGGTCAGGTCTAGTAGACCCTGTATGGGAGGTCTGGTCTAGCATACCCTGTACGGGAGGTCGGGTCTAGCTTACCCTGTATGGGAGGTCTGGTTACCCTGGTATAATCTATGTTTAATGTTTGCAAATGCGTGAACAAGAGTTTGTATGAAGGAATGGGTTAGCCGTATTTCTGTCATATCCAGCTAATTACAGGTGGCGGAAGACCCCAGAGGCTCTACCGTGTATGAAGGAATGGGTTAGCCGTATTTCTGTCATGTCCAGCTAATTACATGTGGAGGAAGACCCCATAGACTCTACCGTGTATGAAGGAATGGGTTAGCCGTATTTCTGTCATATCCAGCTAAGTACAGGTGGTGGAAGACCCCAGAGGCTCTACCGTGCACAGAAGACACTAGACCGAGCTTTAAATTATACTCCGTTCATTGTCAGTCAGAGGGAAAACCAAGAACCGCCCTATAGCGACCCGTTATGAGTAACACTGCGCAAGTAACATAATCAGTGTTAACCCTTACTCCATGAATATCTATATCAAAAATTATAATATCATGAATATTAATTAGATTAATGGCGTATGAATACAGAATATTTTGGCTTTGATAGATTCTGCTGAATTAGATCTACATATATAACATACCATAAACAAACGGCAGACTCTGGTCAGACAACTCCCGTAGAAGTCGCCCGTTCTGGGTTTACTGTTTGCAAATGCGTAATCATGGAATAAATGGTTAAACAGTTTGGATCCTGACCAAACGCTGATATACTCCGTTTCTTATCCCAATAAAACTGAAATTGCCATCACCTATGGCGGCGAAAAAAACCTTGATGTAATGTTTCTACTACTTGTCTCGCAAACCAACAATGGAGACTTTTGAGGGGTTGCTGTAGAGTGGGTTTACTATGGAGAAAAATCAACATATTTATTGAAATTTGCAGAAATTTGACAAACAGCAATAAAAATGTTTTGTTTTTTAGAAAAAAAACTACGAGTAATTTCGGAATTTCAAATTGTGTTTAAGCATTTTACTCGAATTTACATCATAGTGACCAGTACTACCTTGTCTGTTGACCTACAAAATAGTATAGATGTGAAATGTGAAGACATCGCTTGGGGCTAAATGACGGACACAGGCGATTCTTAAAACTCACTATGGCACTTTTGTGTCATGTGAGCTAATTTGGCGTAACAAAATAAAGACGAGAAACAAACATTTACAATTTATTTTCTTCAATCACAATTTGAGAAAGGTACAATAATGACTCTATATATAGTGACCGCTCAATAAGCACGAGTGTGGTAGCTTTATATTTGCCCCTTTTTTACTCGAGTCCGACAACATTCTTCTCAAACACCGGATGCCGGCGGATGGGTCAGATTTTGAAAATGAATTCAGACTCTGAAGTTCTATAACGTCGCACTTGGATCAGAGACTTCGGAAAGCTTCTCATGCACCAGCATTAAGATGGTTTCAAAACACAGTAAATAGCAGTGCTCAATAATAATGATTTCCACTAGATTTTCTAGTCCCATCCTAAAAACTTTGTGATCAAAATATGACTATGCGAATTAAAGAAAACAAGCGAATCACAGCTATGGTTGATTTCAATAGTTCATACAGAAATTGATGGCGAGTAATAAAAAACATTTTTCCCGTATTTTTATCGTAAACTTTGATACATTAGACAGGAAATAGATATACTCGATCTAAGAAAAGGAATACTCACAGCTGGACGTTTGACCAATTAGTTCCAGTTTTACAGCTGAAAATAACATTTTCATAATAGAATGAGACCGAGTAGAGATGAAAAAGTATTTTTTTCTGAATTTCGATTCAAAACTTGCATAATCTGACTGGAAATGATCTAAGAAAATAAATACTCATAGTTGTGTGTTTGACCAATGATTTCGAGTTTTACGGCTGAAAATGATATTTTCGCAATGGAGTAATTCCACCTATCTCACCCAAAGAGATGAAAAAGTATTTATTTCTGAATTTCGATTTAAAACTTGTCTAATCTGACAGGAAATGGTTCAACTAAGAAAACAAATACTCATAGTTTGGTGTTTGACCGATTATTACGAGTTTTACGGCCGAAAATAGTATTTTCACAATGGAGTAATTCCACTTATAACACCCAGAGAGATGAAAAAGTAATTATTTCTGAATTTTGATTTAAAACTAGTTTAATCTGACAGGAAATGGTCCAACTAAGAAAACAAATACAATAAGTTGGGCGTTTGACCGAATATTGCGAGTTTTACGGCTGAAAAACAAACATTTTCACATTGGAATTATCGCACGTGCGATCAAAGAGAGATGAAAAAGTATTTTTTTCTGAATTTTAATCTAAAACTTATATAATCCGACTGGAAATGTTCTAACTAAGACAATGAATGGTCATAGTTGTATGTTTGATTCATTTTAAGTTGTTTAAAACATGATAAAAGGCAGCTGAGAGATGAAAAATAAATTTTTTCTGACGTTCGAGTTGAAACTTGTCTCATCAGATACGAAACGTTTTAGACAGTAAAATGGATGATGACAAGTTTTGTGTTTGACGAAACATTTCACTTTATTGTTTGTTTGTGTGGAACTCTATCCACCATGTGTTGTATCTGTCATTATACTGGTAGTATGTCACTGTCAGACCGGGACAACCACGGAGGAAAGTCTTCAGGTCTACACGGTCCTCTCTCTCCTCTCTAACTGTTACCCTGTGTAGTTTTACGTCTACGTAACGTTTTGTCTGTGAAATCCTCCGTGCAAACTCACACAGAGCCGCCATTGTTAAAGTAACATCGTACAGGACAACCCACTCCACACATTGTGTCACGGTCGGTAGATTATCTACACACATGTACCGCAGCACAAGTGTCTGTAACTGTGTCATAGTAGACATGTCTATACGAGGTCTACACTCTGTGTAGCCATGGTCTGTACAGACTAACAACAGGTCTAACTGTCTAATGGTGACTGACTGTGATAACCCGTTCAACAGTTTTACTTTATCTACATGAGTCAGTCTCACATTGAACAGCCTAAGCGCCATTAAACACTCGCTGCTACTGTGACATATTGAAGTCACTCCACTCTCTGTTAGTGTCACCCAGTCCAATTCTATACTCGTCAACGTGTTACTGCAGTTGTGTAAGAATGTTGTCAGCGTCTTTCTGGTAATAAGTGGAGACCAGTAGGGGTCATACAGGTACAGTTTCTGCACTGCCTGGCTGTGCAGTAAGAGACCAGTTATACGTGTGGACTGGTCAACTGTCATGTTGTCAGTGTTAATGTACATGGACTTTATACATGACGTCACGTTGCCTAGCAACGCACGTTCTGCATTGCTAATAGTACGGCAGTAGATAGTCTCTATCCCAGACACTTTGTTGCCTAGCAACGCACGTTCTACATGGCTAAAAGTGTGTCTGTCAATATATAGGTCCTCTAAACCGATTTTATCGTATTCGTGGCCATTATTTTCACCTTCAATTAAACAGTCAGCCACAAATGTCTGTATGTCTCGTATCAAACCTTCACCACCTAAACTCTGTCTGTACTTTCGTATTTGTTTGTCAGTGTCAGCAGTGATAACATCAGTGAAATGTTTCAACAAATGTCTCGCTATGTCAGGACTCATCCCACACACAAACAGCCAAACCTGAGACATTTCTAAACAATCTTTCAATGTGCCACAGAAATCTGTTACACGTTTGGCAACATCTTGTACATCATCACTGTTTGCTATATACACAGACGCAAGAAATTCTTGAAACTTTTTGTGCAAAAATGAGAATTTTTTCTCACTTAGGGCACATTTGTCAAACATTTTGCTTTGTGATAGAATACCGTATTTTAAACACATGTTGACTGATTCTTCATCTACACCATAGATCTCCATTTGTGAACTTTCAAACACTAACTGGTTTTCTTTAGTTTTGTCAACTAATGCCTCAAATGCCATTTTAGACAAGCAGTGTATCAGTTGCTGATGGTTTTGACAATATGGGTGGTTCATAAAGCATTTGTGCAAGGACATTTCTAAAGGTTCACTCATTGGAGTGATTGTGGTTTGTCCAGTCAATTTTTTCTGGGCTTTTCTCAGAAGCAAATTCAACATAGCACAATATAGCTGAACCTGAGACTGACAAAGTTCCTGATTATCAAACCAGAGGCAAATAAGCTGGATGAGAATGACAGGTATAGTCTCAAAGTGACTAAGGCCTTTTTGCTTAAGTGTTCTAAAGAATTCTTTTTTCTTTTTCCTTTGAGCTTTGCTCTTATTCAGTAATTTAATGATTTTAGAGCAGAATTGTGAAGCAGACAGCTTTTCTAGCCCACAAAGCTCAGCATGTTTGTCAACTTCGGAGTCATTCAACTCTAGTACATCAAATTTCCAGGGCCTGGAAGTGGTCAAAAACACATTGTTTTTGTTCAATATGTTCCTGCCTGGGATCCCAGGATTTACAAAATGAGGGACAGATCTACCTTTTGGACACACCCATTCATCAAGACCATCAACAATGACAAGACAACATTCTTTTTTTAGTACATCAGAGGCTTGAACATGTTTAATGTCATCATAGTGTTGTAATAGTTGAGACTGAATCATTTCAGATATCTTATACTCTGAAAGACAGTCTCTCAGTGTTATATAAAACAAAAACTTGAACTGAGATAGTATATGTTTGTTCTCTTCCCTTCTGTCTTTTCTCTCTTTCTGTCTCACAGTCCTTGCTTTCTTTTTCTCTTCTTTTCGCCATGAATATAAATAAACTAAAAGGTCTTCTTCATCAGAGTCAGTATCACTTTCCTCAGACTCAATCGACACACAATCACCATGTGCCTCACACCACAGTTCCACAAGATGCTTACACAGCATACTCTTGCCTAACCCAGCGTCTCCAGTGATGTATATCTGTCTCGCCCTATAGTTGTCAGTGTAGAATATCTTCCTACAGGACATAATTTCTGCATTGTCTTTAACATTCTTTAATCCATCTCGTCCTTTACTCTGTTGTAAGATCCGAACTGCTGGTTCAACATACATGTACTCCATTCCTATACTCGTATTGTTTACTGGATTCTGGACCAACAGGCAAGTGTCCCTGTAGTGCTGCATTACAATGGCCTGCAATTCTGAAAATAGATGGAATGACAGTAGTAGAGGTTTGCATTAAGCAACTACTGTCTTCTTAAGACCCATGTGTTCATTAAATGAATGATCACTTTTGACAGGTTCTACTATAAAAGTATATCACTCTCAAGTTCACATCAACGCCATGTAACTGCCTGATTGACAATTGCCCAATTAAAGATAAGAGGCCACGATGGTCCTGTATAGCACACCTGAACCATTAGGTAGCATACTCTATTGAATATACATGTATACAAATATGGGCAAATTGTTTAAAACTCTGGCTGCCTGACAGTCATGGGTTTTCAGGAATTTCTAATAAGTTTAGCAAGAAGATTTGTATATTCATTAAAGCAATAATGGAGATATTAGCTACACTCCTTGTGGCCATATTTTTTGTATTAAAATTATTTGAGCTATGGTGGCAGATGGTCACCTAAGGGCAATTCCGGCAATCTGACAGTGGTTTCAAGAGATTTTGTAAATTTATTTTTACAAATCAAATTCACTGGCACACTTTTGGTAAAGGGTCACTAAAGATAATTGCTGCATAATTATTTCGAAATATGCACAGTGCTTTCAGAAAAGATTTGGAAATTTCCAATTAGCCACATCCCTGGTGGCCATATTTTTCAACCAATCAAATTGATTTAATCAATTCTGATAGAGGGTAACCCATAGATTACTCCTGCAAAAAATATATTGAAATGTGAGGGAGGAGAGTTTGCTATCCAAGTTACCAGTACAAAATGCCGAAATGATAAATATGATCAAAGTTTAAGGACATGAATATCTGCAACGCTAACATATGGAGGACGATCAACGCCAAAATTGCATCATGCTTGGTGGCATTTCCGTTTTCTTCATGTTAAATGCATCATGCATTGTGGCATTTCAGTTTGCTTCATGATAAATGCATCCTGCATTGTGGTATTGAACAGTTTGCTAAACGACTATGGCATTTCAAGTCCTTCTTTCATTGAAGTTTCTTCAATGACACATGTCCAATCGACACACGACCCAATGCGGTAAGCCCATAGCAACAAGCATAAAGCCGAACGCCGAAGGCATAATGCACTTCAGCCGAACTTGCCAAAATAGGTGGCGCTGCATATAAAACCAGATAATCAAACTACTGAAAGTACTGAGGACGGATTCAACGTAGATCGAATTCAATGTTTGGTTTGGTTTTTAAATGTTGTTTTGAGCGAAAAGAGAAGTGTGTGTAAAGGGGGGGGGGGGGGTAATCATTTAAAAATGATGTTGCCTTTGGTGCCATTTTATTTGTTGCTTTTTTATGTCTGTCTGATCAGGGTCTGTCTTGTTTGCTTATGGTCTGTCATAGATATCATTCTGCATAGTTTGCCCTGATAAAACTCACTTGTCCATATGCTATTTTAACAATATATTTCATTGTCATTATTTTTCACATGAATATTCATTGAGTAAAGGGTCAACTGTGCAGTACCCTGATCGCCGATGTGTGATAGACCACGCGTGGCTCATTTATAGACCGTCTGATCAGGATCTGCTCTGATTGCTAATGGAATTTCATTCATCTGTTTATTTAGAATTTCTGAAATGACTGCAATGTTCCACCTTCCATATTTTCATTATAATTTTTTGGTCCATAAATATTCTGTATAGGTATTGGAATCGGGACTAAATATAGAACAGGGAAAGGGCTAAGCTTAAAAATATAAACATGTCCAATATATCATAAAATAGCATATCTTTATTATAATTATATTGGGTTTGAGAAATACATTACATTATTTTCATTTTGTGTACAATATACTTATATGTTTACTAACCCTTTCTCTCATGTTAAAATATTTTGACACATTTGCAAACACAGCAAACCCAGATCAGATGGCTCCTATAGCAGCAGTCTGATCAGGGTCCGCTCTGTTGGTCAATAGAATTTGAAAGATGTTTCTTTACTTTCTAAAATGACTGCACTATCCCACCTTCCATATTTCATTATAACTATTTTGTCCATGAATATTCAGTAGGTATTTAAATTTTGAATAAACATAGAACAGGGGAAGGGTTGAAAATAAATTAAGATATGAATAATAATAACTCATGAAGGTGTAATGAAAATATCTGAAATTTTGAACATTGAAAGACTTTTAACGAGGGTAGCTTAATTAGTCATAATGACTAATCTACCCTGAGGCCCTCAAAACAAGCATTTCATACAAAATACAAAACAGTAAAACACAGATCTATATAGATCTACACAAGAAATTCAGTAATGTTGCGTCTGGATAATTAATAAATGTTGTCTGCTTAAATTTGTAGATTTATTCTTTATGGACACGCATTTGGATCCTGATAAAACTCCGAGTAAAATGGCGTCTAATCTGGATCCAATCTGTTATCATAGATTTGATGTGCCACTAGCATCCAAATAGTTAATATAAAGCTATAATATATAAAGTATTGCACATTAAAAAATGAAATGCATAAATGACATCTGACCCCGATTCAGGTGGATGATCAAAATCATATATTTGTGACGTCATTTACTCACGCTGTCATTATTATAGATACGAGAAAATATTTTTGCTCAATACTAGTTAGTCTAAAATGACCTCTGCTTCAAATTTTGAAAAATGCTGACAGAGTAAATTAATTGAACCTGATGAGACTTTGAGTTATTAACAATATAGATGAATATATTCTTTCTGAAATTCAACCAATTTGCACATACTTTTGTGCATGCCCTTATTTAGATTTACATTGTTATATGTTGTCATTTACATTTTCTTAAATTTTCTTCACTTGAGGTCCTCTACAAAAGTTACATAAATTATGCCCCGTGTGTCAAAATTGGTTCACCCCAGGGCCGGCTAGTTTTCTATAGAAACACATAGTGAAAACTTTGAAAACCTTCTCCTCTGATTGTCTGGTGAGCGATGTCAGGGCCTTTCAGACCCTCTTGTTATTATTATACTTTTCACAGCAGTAAATACCCCCCCACACACACACACACGCACACACACTCTTTCTAATGTAATGGATCAGTAACCCTTCTATTTTTTTTATATATTTTTTTTAAATCCTATTTCTATGTCTTCAGCATCTTCCGTCTTTACCTATGTATTCGGCAAATCACTTTAGCATTTTAGTCCGAGCTGACTAGAGTACGACAAAGGCCGGGGCGAAGTTGGAACAACGAACAACGCATCAAGCACCAAGCACCAAGCGCTATGCAAATAGCACAAAGAATATGCTCCAAAGAAGTTTAAACAATGAAACACATTATTTGACGTTATTATAATCAATAAATAATTTTGCAGAAGGTCAAATGTCGGATCGAGGAAGAAACTTCAAAGAAAAAAGAAAGCACATCGTGACATGCAATAATCATTTAGCATAATGCATTTAACATGAAGCAAATTGAAATGCCACAAAGCATGATGCAATTTTGGCGTTGATCGTCCTCCATACTAACACACTAAAATCACCGCTTGCCTATCTTCCATTCATGGTTTTAAGTATGGTAAGTACAACATCGATAACTTTCAAATTGATGGAGGAATTAGCTATACCAAATACCAATGACATATTAAAATACTAAAATTTCAAGGGAAGTAATAAAAGTGTCATACAAGAAATATCCAAGGGGCATGAGTAACAAGTAACAATGGAATGGAATAATAACAATTTATGACAAAGATGTACCCATGTCAATGTGTTGGAAAATACTGAACACAAACAATACTTTAGCCTCAATTAGGTATTTTACTATAGGTACAAATAACAAGTTTAACCCTTTCCCTCATGCAAACGTGTTTTCACACATTTGCAAACAGAGTAGACCCAGATCAGACGGCTCCTAGAGGAGCCGTCTGATCAGGGTCTGCCGTTTGCTAATAGAATTTGATAAATCTGTTTCTTTGCTTTCTAAAACGTCTGCAATGTTCCAAGTTCCATATTTCTTTATAACTATTTTGTTCATGAATATTCAGTGAGGTATTAAAATTTGTGCTTAACTTAGAACAGGGAAAGGGTGAACAATAGAGCCATGATGGCTCTGATATTGCTCATGAGACAATCGGAGAAGATTCACAAAGTTTTCACTGGCTACCCTAGGGCAGGGCCAATGTGGGCCACAGGAGCATAATTTATGTAACGGTTGTAGAGGACCTGAACATTATTAGTTAAACAGCTCTTTCCCAGGGTACATGACAATTTATTCCCGGCTATGGGAATAAATTGTCATGTACCCTGGGAAAGAACTGTATAACGAACTTATTATACTGCAAAATTCTACGGTTCGGATAATTTATATAAATCCATTTTGGCATGTTGAATCACAAGCGCCCAAATACATTATTTCTACCTGAAGGTATCCGAAGTGGTGTGTATTGTATTTCAACGGCTTTCGTGTTATAATAGATGGCTGGATGATATAACTCATCCAAAAAACTGTTTGATTGGTAATTAACAATAGTGTTTTTAGTTCATTTCTGCATTTTTTTCTTTATGCATCAATAGTTGTCTATTATGAATTTTGCTACTGTTTAGCCGAGTCGTGAAGTTGGTCATTTGGTTTGTGACCATAATATATGAGGCCTGCCAAGGAGAATTCTTATAACCCTCAAACTCACAGGGTACATGGACTCATGTACACAGCTAGTTAACCAATCAGAAGTGAGGATTTTACTGTGCAGTATAATAAAATGCTATGTGCCAAATATGAAAGCTGAGAATCTATATTCCAGTTTCAGAGGAGACGATTTTCAAAGTCCAAGCACTCCAACTATACATGTATGCTAAAAAAGCCAGAAATACATGTAACTTTTCTAAAAATAACCACTGGTCAAAACTGAAACTGCAGGCTCTTACAGAAAACTGGCTACCACTTGGGTGGAGCCAATTTTGACCCCAGGGGCATAATTTATTTATAGCTTTAGAGAAGACTTAAACATGGTGCAATGTGCCAAATATGAAAGCTTAGAATCTTCCAGTTTCAGAAGATTTTAAAAAGTTTTCACTACATGTTTCTATAGGAAACTGGCCGCCCCTAGGGTGGGGCAAATTTGACCAAAAGGTCATAATTTATATAACTTTTGTAGAGGACCTGAACACGGTGCTATGTGCCAAATATGAAAGCTGAGAACATTCCTGTTTCAGGAGAAGATTTTCAAAGTTATGACAAAGATTCACCGTGTTTCTTTTGAAAACTGGCAACCCTCGGGATTGGACCATTTTTGACCCAAGGGGCATACTTTATATACCTTTGGTAGAGGACCTGAACATGATGCTATGTGCCGAATGTGAAAGCTGAGAAATTCCAGTTGCAGATAAGAATTTCAAAGTTTTCACTATATGTTTCCATAGAAAACTTCCAACCCTGGGTTGGTGCCAATTTTGGCCTAAGGGACATAATTTATTGGCGCGAGGACATTAAGTCCCTGTGTATATATGGAACTCTTTCGGTGGAATTTCACTGGTAGGAGGGCTGATTTATCAAGACTTGTGAGAATACGGTGGAACTGAAATTCATGGGTTATGAGTGTAAAAACAGTATGTTTGGATAATTATATTCAATATACATGTAGCTGAAACAGGTCAACTGATCTATTTCCACTGTATGATTGTTTGTATTTTGGAAATTAAAATATTAGAAAATTATTTCTCCTATGGTCGGGGCTAATATAAAATGTAATACAGAAATAGCAGGATCATTAACGATAACCACCAAGGAAATGTCTAAGATGTTGCGAAACCGAGTATGACAAAAACACGGAAGGGGGATATTTGGCGAAATGAGGCGAAACCAGGCGAAAGGAGGATTAAAGATTTATAACGGCTACTAATTAGTTATTATAAATGATATGAATATATATGTTAAATATATTTGGCTTAAATATACTGATATAAGCCTGAATATATGAACACATCATTAATATATTTATGACATTTACATGATTTACCGGGAAAGCGGATTACTTGCTGCTTTCGCCACAGAACTAACTCCTGCGAAAGGAGCTCTAGTAAAGTAATGTAATTTAATGTAGAACTGCGGTTTATCATTAGTGTTTTTAATTAATATATACACCCAGTTTATGCTAGAGCATGATTTAAGACCTAGACATAACCTTTTACTTCATAGATACACCTTTGCAAACAGGGTAAACCTAGAGTAAACTCAAAATAGATGGCTCCTGCTGAATCTGCTCTGTTTACTTATGAACTAATCTAGATCTGATGCAAAAGTTTCTGCCATGGCAAAAGCTTCCAGTGTTCAAATTTCATAAGGGCTGTTCCAGGAAAAAAGGCCTGGGGGGGGGGGGGGGGGGGGGTAGGAACGCTGGCCAAAAATAGGGGTACTACCAACACAATTTTATTTTTTTACCCCCCTAAACGAGAGAATTAAAATAAGTCAGATACCCACAGCCACTAGATTTATATTTAACTTGCCACCCACCACCAAGAAAACTGAAATTTCTGGTTTAATAGTACTTTCTAGTGTTTTTTTACCCCTCAAACTTTGATAAGTTTTACTATAAATATGAATATGCTGTTTTATGCATATAGCATTTGCAACTAAATTGTTTTCTGCATGCAAATCATATTGACAGCATATATTGTTATTCTGTTATATGTAATTCGATGACAAAAATTATTTATTATAAAGTTGCAGTGTTTACAAAACTCCAGGAGCCTAAGCAGGACCAAAATTTGGCTGTGTGCAAGATATGGAAGAATTTTCTGTCAATGAGACAACTGATACCATTTGTCCGGAATGCAGTGAAAATAGTCTCCTTAAGATTTAAATGTAATTAAAATACACTAATCTTGATCAGACAGTCTCATTTAGATATAGAATCGATGAAACATTTTCAAAATCAGTGCCCCTATGTCTTTAAAAATTTTCGCCGATGTAATCTCTGGATAACCCACTGTGTGTACACAAGGGTTTAGTATTGCGCTTTAGCTGGGCTGTTTTATTTTTGTGTGACATTTCCTGCTCGACTGTTTTATTTAACTTTCCTTCTTTGTCTGCATAAAATTCTGTCAGACCAAACAAATGTCTGGTAGGTCCTGAATGTATAAGTGAATCTGCATGATACTTCGTTGTTAGTTCATTTTACATCCCCACACACCTAACATAGCATCTTGTGCCCAAAGTTTCTGTCAGAATACTGATTGAATTACCGTATTTAATGCCCCCCCCCCCAATCGGAATATGTAATAACCCCCAATACAACACAATTACAATTGAAAAAATCGCCCCCACCAACACAAATTTAACTCTTTATCACCCCCACCCACAAAATTTTAATTCATCAACGTTCCTACCCCCCCCCCCCAAGGCCGTTTTTCCTGGAACAGCCCTTATGAAAATGCCACTAACTAATCGTCACAATGTCACTTACATGAAAAATCACTGTTACTGTATGTCAGGCAATTTGGACCTTGATGAGATGGCCAGTTACTCTAGGTTCAAAGTGTCAAGGCTACAGTTACGTATGATACTCTTTGGCATTTTATTTAGACATACAGTTGATATCTCGAATTGGATAATATACAGTAAGGAGTTGTTATGAAAAAAATACTATCAAGTCTAAAATACCTACAGGAGTTTTCAGCATTATTCTAGGCCTGCAATAAGCTTTGAACTTAAGAAATTGTTCAAATCAGAAATTAGATATATGTGTGCTTATGCCATTATAAAAAGTGGACTGATAAATATTCATGACATCATTATTTCTTACATGAATACTTAACCTGAAAGGGGATAAGGGGTCCAGTGTGAGACTGAAAGGGTTATTGTATAATTAGGGCCACCAGACTAAAATGGCTGCTGTTCAATGGCCCTTTGTGATGAAACTGCAGAATTTGTTGCATTAATAAGGCCATATGAGTAGATCTAAAACATTTAGACATTTTGTTGACATTACTTAAATATTATAAACATGTAAAATAGGTTTCATTATTATTCAATAATATGCGCCTTTTGATGCTTTGCATCAATGATTTCTTGTATGACTGTTGAATAGGACCTACAGCTGATGCTATGTGCCAAAGATAAAAGCTGAGAACCTTGTAGATTCAGGAGATTTTTAAAGGTTCAAATTGTTGACGACTGACTAGAGAAAATTATGTAAAACACATTTTCTTTCAGGACTTTCTGTCCATTCAAGCTTTAAATGACTACATCATGTTTAGAATGTTGTTTTGAGACAGAAACATGTAAAGGTTTACCTGGCTTTACCAAACTTTACCACTTACCTGACAAAACATTCTCACCTAGATCATTACTATACATACCATTGCACTGCTCCTCCCAGCTGCCAACATCTCTACCAGCAGGCAAGTCTTTTTTGTCCTGGAATGTAATTTGAAATGTAAAGGGTGACATATTCCTCCCTGTCTAACTGTCATATTGACTTATCTCCAATTTGTATTCTAAGATGTACAAATATGTGGTTACAGTATCAACAAACAAGAAAGTTCGGAGGAACACATGTGTCACTTGCTCGCAACTGACATAAAAACTGATAATATGCTGGAGTGCAAAAATCAGAACAAAGGGGAATAACTCAAAAAGTATTGCATGCAGAGTGATGGACCTTAGTTAAATCAATGGTCAACAATGAGGGGAAGACATGTGTGAAATTTGTAAGCTCTATAATGATTAGTTTAGAAATGACAGCTGACAGACAGACAGACTGTCAGACGACGGAAAAGTGATCCCTAAGTGACACACTGCCTCTCAGCAGTTGACACAATAAAAATGCTGTTATCCTGACAGTAAAAACTGAACATGATGGAGTTATCTATCTCGTTAGGCCTTAACACTTGACCTAAGAGAGAGAAAGAGCAGACTGATCATTGTCTTCTTGTGGAATTATATAGATCTGATTCTACAATAGCCTGTGTTGTATATCACTGTAAAGATAAGTTAATAAACTAGAGGTTTTTGTCACAAAAACGGATGTCTCCCCTCTAATAAAAACAATATGTAAAGGGAAATCACTAAACATGTTATGGACTTGATGAATGATACTTCCCCTTATTATGCGCTTTCCACACCAGTTTTCAAGAAGAAAATGATAACAGCTAATAACTTCAAAAATACTGATACCAGAGTTATGGCCCTTGTGCATGACACTTACTTTCATCATGCTCTTTCCAAGAATAAAATGTTATTCGAATAGCATCAGTCGAACAGGAGTTATTGATCTGCCAAAAATGTAACAAAGGGCAATAACTCCAAAAGTATTGAAGCCAGAGCTATGGCCCTTGTTCATGACACTTTCTCTCATCATGCTCTTTCCATGTATGAAGTTTCAATACGATGGCAAGAGCCATGTAGGAGTTATCGTCCAGACAAGAAAGCCTTAAACAAATGTACAAGGGGCAATAACTCTAAATTTATTGAAGCTCGAGTTAAGGATCTTATGCATGACACTTTCTCTTACCATGATTTTTCCATGTATGAAGTTTCACTCCAATGGCATGTGCCATACAGGAGTTATCGTCCGGACAAAAAAATTGTATTTTTTTTTACAAAGGGCAATAACTCCAATATTAGTGAAGCCACAGTTATGGACTTTGTGTATGACACTTCCTCTCATCATGATCTTTCCATATATTCAGTTTCAATCCAATGGCATGAGAAATAGAGGAGTTGTCGTCTGGACAAAAAAGTGTGATTTTTTTACAAGGGGCAGTAACTCCTAAATTAGTGAAGCCAGAGTTACAGACATTGTGCATGACACTTCCTTTCATTATGCTTTTTCCATATATCAAGTGTCAATCAACTGGCATCAGGCATATTGAAGTTATCGTCCGGACAAAAAGTGTGACGGACAGATGGACGGAAAGACAGACAGACAACTCTCATGAAAACAATATGTCTCCCCCATATAAATATGGGGGAGACATAATAATTGAATATTCATAGTTATCAGGTAAATGGTTCAAACAATTTAGATGGGGATTTATGTAACGCCTTGCAATTGTTTCAAACACAAAAAGACAATAATCCTGAACAAGGTCATGCTGGCGCTGCATCGCTCACCTGAGAAAATTGGTCTATTGTGTATACATGTATAAGGATATTAATCTAATTGTTGAATTGTTATGTACGCTAATTACTTTTAACCTCTTGATTTGGATCTAACCTCTTGATTTGGATCCTAACAATACATAGATAGGGGGAACTATAAAACAGGAAATACCTTAGAGTCGTGACTGCTTTGATTGATAATTATAGCTTCCGGGCATATTGCTATGGCAACTGTCCTTAGATGGTATATTGAGATCAGACCTTCCGCCGGCTAACAGGAAGTCCGTCACCTTGCTTAGGGATATATACTGTCTAGAACGGACATTCGAGAGATGAACAATGCAAGGGCTATGATCCTAATCACAGGTAGATTGTTATAGAGATGCATTATGGGAAATTAAGGACTGATGTGGCCAGGCACGCCAGTGTGCTCTTAGAAACGAACAGGGACAGTCATGTAGGGCTAGAAGAACTTTCACTATGTGTTGCTGTATTAGAGTTTGTGAAATGTGTTTATTAACCCTTCGCTTGCTGTTGACATCAATATACCTACCTGTAAATAGTGAAGACCCAGATGAGACAGCTCTTGCAGGAACTGTCTCATCAGGGTCTGCACTATTTACAAATCGATTGTGCAATCAGTGCACGCCACAGCAGTGATTGCACAGAGAAATAATAGTAGACAGTGAAGATATATGTAACTATACCACAGGGCATGGGTAAAGAAGAAGAAATGCATTTTAAAATTCAGCAAGAGATAGGTTAAAAGTATGGGAGACTGAAAATGTGTTTTAAATGAAACCCATGATGTGACAAATTGCGATAACAAGATCATCATCTGGCAGCCATGTTTTCCAGGAATTGCAATAATTTTAGCCGCATCTAAAGAGTATTCCTTTAAAATTTTCCCGTAGAAGCATATATACAGAAATTTAACCTCATATATGATGTTAATGTATTTTTATCAAAAGTAAAAACAAGAGGGCCATGATGGTCCTAATATTGTTACGCTCCCACTGAGCTCTGTGTAGATCTAGATCTAAGGACTTATTTAGGGGCTTTATATTCTTTCTTCTCTCACTCACACCCTGGACAGTTTGAAACAACAGAGCCTGTTTCCATTCAAACATTCTCATTCATCTGTAAACAGCTGTAGAATCTATGTAGATCTATATATCAAACACACCGCTAATTTTAACTACTCAGTTGGCCTAGAGCCGACTATTAAGTAAAGGACCAGTTTTAACTCTGTGAAAAGTTGCAGTGGCGACCCGCCATGTATATATACGCTTATCTCAAATCAGAGATCTAGATATCATTTTTAGATCCAGATAACGTTAATCTAGATAGTTATTTTAAAGTTTAACTAAAGCCGATCTTTACTCAAGATCTAGTTCTGACATTTATATCAATCGAAAAATTAGTTGAGTTAATCCTTTCAAGAATTCTTTATGGCATCAAAGTTTAACTTCTCAGAAATTAATGTATAAGAGAACCGAAACGCAAACTCAGGAAAACACGGCTCTATGTTACTTATAAATAAACGTGCGTCAAATAAAGCAGCTCAGAACTAAAGGAAATCAAAATATATGCTGACGGCGAATCGTGGCCTTTAAGACTACTAACGAAAAATGAGCTCTCGATGAAAGGCGACACTTGCCCCCCGGACCTTTGCCCCCCTATTTGGGCATGGGCGGACATTTGCCCCAGTGGTGTTTTAGCTTGGGCGGACATTTGCTCCCCCCCATAGGGGCCTTGACCGCTTCATTTGGGGTCTATATGTGTACTATATAATAACAAGGGTTCCAACTAGCAGAACGAATATACGTGTACCACGAGTACAAATATGACTGTAACTCTTACAATTTAAAGGATAATTTCGTAAGTCTTCCGACTATTGAAAGCCAATATATTTTTCTATCAAATGAATATAATCTTATAACGGTAACTTATGAACAAGTATCAATCAATAATGATTTTCTCAAAATTTCATGTGTTTTTTTGGTCATTGACAAACGTTCGTTCACCCCGGTTTCACTATATCACAGCAATAACCTGGCAATTTGCAGTTTAAAAAATAGCATGGTTCAATAAAACGAATCAATTCTATCACCCACCTCCAATTTTTAGTCCCCAGCATCAAAAGAATGATGTAAATTAGCGAGTTTTGTCAGTTTGCTTCAAATCGTCGAGGAAGGAGCCATTGTACCCGACGTCACGGATTTCCCAACTTTTCCTTCGCTCATCCAATGAAATGGCTCCATTCAAATTTGTTGCAAAATGGCAGCATCCGAAATAGAAACATAATGACAGACGGACAGGCCGCTGTTGCTAGTTGCTTACTTATTTAGAGGACAAAACAAATGGAGATTGGTGATATATTTGGGTGAATTTATTGAACCACGCCATCTTTTGAACTGAAAATCGCCAGGTTATGGCTGTGATATAGTGAAACCAGGGTGAACGAACGTTTGTCAATGACCCAGAAAACACAGGATATTTTGAGAAAATCGTTGTTGGATTGATAATTGCGCGTAAGTTACCGTGAGAAGATTATATTTATTTAATAGTAAAATATATTGCCTTTCAATAGCCGAAAGAATTACAAAATTATCACTGAAATTGCAAAAGTGAGTGAGTGAGTTGGGTTTTACGTCCGACCAACAGTATTTCAGTTATTTGCAGACGGCACCCGCATGATACAAGTTATAGTGCTGCCTCACTGGAATACTCCTGCCACAGGTACATGGCAAGGGCACCCCACCCAGTCACATTATCCTGACACCGGGCCGACCAGTCCTAGAACTACACCTTTATTGTCGAGCGTAGACAAGAGAGCTACTAGTACCAGCTTTTAACGACTTTTGGTCTGTCGCGGCCGGGGATCGAACCCACGACCTTCCGTACCGCAGGCGGACGAAATTACAAGAGTTGCATTCATATTTGTACTTGTGGTACACGGATGTCCGTTCTGCTAGTTGGAACCCTTGTTATTATATAGTATATGTAGACCCCCATGAAGCGGTCCAGGCCCCTGTGCTCCCCCCCCCACCCCAGACACCATGTTGGACTTGGGCGGACACTTGCCCCCCTAACAGTTTAGCTTGGGCGGACATTTGCCCCCTGTTAATTTTCTCAAGGACGGACCTTTAGTCATTTTTTGCATCATCAGCATCCCTAAAACATTTTACAAGAAGTTGGGCATTTAAAACAACAAAGTGTTTATATATAAAAATTACCTTCAAATAGCAAATAATCATGCACAGGGTTTCCCAAGCTTTTACAAACGAGTTTAATTGAGGCCTCTATTTACCTTTTTTGCAATGATTTGATGCGTGTAAATATCCTCAGTATTTAATTCGGCAGCCATTTGCAAAAATTGTAAACACAGAAGTTATATATGCAGAAAAGAGTGTGTTCCAAATCAAATGATTCTGCAACATCAAATGTGACCTTTCATTTTCTGAAAACAGTGACCTTTCATTTTCTGAAAACACTGACAGCCATATTTATTGTTTTAACACACAAAGGTGTATGCAGCAGAACGTGACCTTTCACTTATTGTCATTATGTTGTTATGTGTTAAAACACAACAAGTGTTAATTGGATTAGGGGTTTGACTAGCCTAAAGGCAGTGGAAAATTCTACACTTACGTAATTCATTTACTGTCAAGTGTCGGCTTAGCTTTTATGATAAATATTTGTTTGATTCACACGACGCAATTTTTAACAATAAATAAACTTTAACAGCAAGATCTGGATCTGGAGGTGATAAGTATACATCTGTTTGTTATTTGAATACAAAATTACTGATTTAACAGCGAAAAAGTAATTTATTTAACTTAGATCTAAGCAATTATTTATAATAGCTACATTTCTGTATTAGAGCAATTTCTAATGAACCTGAATGGAAGTCTCTGGGTTTTCTGAGATCGAGTAACACAATACATGTGGTGGCAAGACTCAGGGGGGCAAATGTCCGCCCAAGTCAAACCAATAGGGGGGCAAATGTCCGCCCAAGTCAAACAGGGGGGCATATGCTAAAGCTAAAACCCCAGGGGGGCAAATGTCCGTCCATACCCAAATAGGGGGGCAAAGGTCCGGTGGGCAAGTGTCGGGGGCAAATGTCCTAGAATCCGGTCTTATATACTACATGTAGTTAAAATGTGGCCAACAAAGTTGGGCACTAGTGCACAAGATTTTGGCCACTTTCTGATGTGACCAAGAATTCGGGTCACATTCAACCAAGAAATTCGGGCGATGACGTCATATCTATGACGCGTAAACTATGTGACCAAAAAACTAGGGCACAAATGACTGATGCGTTTCGGTTCTACATTCAAAGTAAACTAAGTGGGAGGGGTAAATCTCCGACGGTGGCTGGAAACAGTAGATAACTTGAAGCCATAAGTTTGCTGGCGGAACATCACTGACCACTGGACTTATCTTACGTTTCAAAAACTGTGGGAAAAACGTTTGTAAGTAGAGAACCAGGATGTTGCAAGAACAAGAATTTACGTCACTTCCTCACTGTGCAACATACCGGTCACCAAATTACTCACAGTTACACTAAGGATAATTAAAGTGATTATAACTTCAAAAGGTGCATAAACAGTTCAATTATTATGAACAAGAGGGCCAGAATGGCCCTGAAGCGCTCACCAGACAATCAGAGGAGAAGATTTGCAGTTTTCACTATGCTTCTATAGAAAACTAGCCTGCCCTGGGGCGTGGCTAATTTTGACCTAAGCGGCATAATTTATATAACTTTTGTAGAGGACCTGAACATGATGCTATGTGAAAAATATGAAAACTGAGAACCTTCCAATTTCAGACGAGAAGATTTTCAAAGTGTTCACTATATATATTTCTATTGAAAGCTGGCTACCCCTGGGGCGGGGTCAATATTGACCCCAGGGGCATAATTTATATAACTTTTGTAGAGTACCTAAACATGATGCTCTATGCCAAATATGAAAGCTGAGAGCCTTCCAGTTTCAGAGAAGAAGGTTTTCAAAGATTTCACTATTTGTTTCTATTGAAAACTGCCCACCCCTGGGGCGGGACCAATTTTGACCCAAGGGCCATTTATACAAATTTTGTAGAGGACCTGAACATGATGCTATGTGCCAAATATGAAAGCTGAGAGCCTTCCAGTTTCAGTGTAAAAGATTTTCAAAATTTCACTATTTGTTTCTATTGAAAACTGTCCACCCCTGGGGCGGGGCCAATTTTGACCCCAGGGGCATAATTTATATGACTTTTGTAGAGGACCTGAACATGATGCTCTGTGCCAAATATGAAAGATGAGAGCCTCTCCATTTCAGAGAAGAAGGTTTTCAAAGATTTCACTATTTGTTTCTTTTGAAAATGGTCCACCCCTGGGGCGGGGCTAATTTTGATCCCAGGGCCATAATTTATATAACTTTTGTAGAGGAGCTGAACATGATGCTATGTGCCAAATATGAAAGCTGAGAACCATCTGGTGTCAGAGGAGAAGATTTTCAAAGTTTTACCATATGTTTCTATTGAAAACAGGGCACACCTGGGGCAGGGTCAATTTTGACCCAGGGTCCATAATTTATATATCTTTTGTAGAGGACCTGAACATGATGTTCGGTGCCAAATATGAAAGCTGAGAGACTTCCAGTTTCAGAGAAGAAGATTTTCAAAGATTTCACTATTTGTTTCTATTGACCCCAGGGCCATAATTTATATAACTTTTGTAGAGGACCTGATCATGATGAGGAGAAGATTTTCAAAGTTTTACTATATGTTTCTATTGAGAACAAGGCACCCCTGGGGCGGGGCCAATATTGACCCCAGGGCCATAATTTATATAACTTTTGTAGAGGACCTAAAGATGATACTATGTGCCAAAGATGAAAGCTAAGAACACTGTAGATTCAGAGGAGAATATTTTTAAAGGTTCAAATTGTTGACGACTGACGACGCACGACCGACGACGCACGCCGACGGACATCAGGCGATCACAAAAGCTCACCCTAAGCACTTTGTGCTCTGGTGAGCTAAAAAGGGACTATGACTCTACTACATAACGGGTAAGTAGATTTACAGTAACACATACTGATGTGTTATGATTACACATAGCCAGTCAATACACAACATAGTGTTTACAAATTGAAAGCGTGTACGGTGATCGAAGCTCCATTTCCCAGTCTGTTCCAAACTACAACAGCCAGTTAAATTTCCCTACTGATTTTAGAAAAGTATTTTGAGCCTTAAAAGGATCCTAAAGTAAATAAAACTAGACTGTCCAAAAGGTTAAAAAGAACACATCGATCTCCGTACATGTTGCAAATGTCGAGTCATTGCAATATCACTCACAATCAGAGGAGAAATTTTTTAGTTTCTGCCATGGCAATTCGCTGAATTGATATTCCGGTCAAACAAGCACTGACCTTAGTATTTCACTGACCAAAGGGACTAAAAGGATTTTCGCAAATTCTTGTTATCAAATTACAGTGCTCCCTCTCTACAACGACAACCTTTGGGATACGAATATTGTATGTGTTGTTCAGAGGGAGTTGTTATAGGGAGGGAAAATAAAACATAACTAGAGGTTTGTTTTTGTCACAAAAACAGATGTCTCCCCCTCCCATCCTCTTTCCAATACACAAGTGTAATGTCTGTAACTCCAAACTTATCTGGGTCTAATGTTTAAGTCATCAGGGGCAATAACTCCAACATTGTCAGGGGGAGACAATTCAAAAGCCCCAGGTACACAAAAACACATGCTGGTCAACATTCTTGTGAAGTTTGGTGACTCTAGTACTAGTGGTTTCAGAGATACATGTGACACAAAGTAAAGTTTCTCTTATTTAAGTCATAAGGGGCAGTAACTCCAAAGTTATCAGGGGGAGACAATTAAAAAACCCAGATGCACAACAACTCATGCTGGTGAACATTCCTGTGAAGTTTGGTGACTCTAGCCCTACTGGTTTCAGAGACACGTGCTGCACAAAGTTTCTCTAATTTTAAGTTAACATATCAGGGGCAGTAACTCAAGAATTATTAGGGGGAGATAATTTAAAAAACCCAGGTGCACAACAACTCATGCTGGTGAACATTCCTGTGAAGTTTGGTTACTCTAGCCCTAGTGGTTTTAAAGATATGCATGACACAAAGTTTCTCTAATTTTAAGTAATCATATCAGGGGCAATAACTCCAAAGTTATCAAGGGAAGACAATTCAAAAATCCCAGTTGTACAACAACTCATGCTGGTCGACATTCCTGTGAAGTATGGTGACTCTAGCCCTAGTGGTTTCAGAGATATGCACGACACTAAGTAAAGTTTGTCTAATTTTAAGTCATCAGGGGCAGTAACTCCAAAGTTAACAGGGGGAGACAATTCGAAAAACCCAAGAGCAAAACAACTCATGCTTGTGAACAATCCTGTGAAGTTTGTGACTCTAGCCCTACTGGTTTCAGAGATACGCGCGACACAAAGTTTGTATAAATTTAAGTATTCATATCAGAGGCAATAACTGAAGAATTATCAGGGGGAGATAATTCAAAAACCATAGGTGCACAACAACTCATGCTGGTGAACATTCCTGTGAAGTTTGGTGACTCTAGTACTAGCGGTTTCAGAGATACGTGCGACACAAAGTTTTTCTAATTTTAAGTCATCATGGGCAGTTACTCCAAAGTTAACAGGGGGAGACAATTCGAAAAACCCAAGAGCAAAACAACTCATGCTTGTGAACAATCCTGTGAAGTTTGGTGACTCTAGCCCTACTGGTTTCAGAGATACGCGCGACACAAAGTTTGTATAAATTTAAGTATTCATATCAGAGGCAATAACTCAAGAATTATCAGGGGGAAACAATTCAAAAACCCTAGGTGCACAACAACTCATGCTGGTGAACATTCCTGTGAAGTTTGGTGACTCTAGCCCAACTGGTTTAAGAGATACGCGCGACACAAGTTTGGGACGGACAGACAGACGGACGGACGGACAGACGGACTGACAGACAGACAACTCTGGCAAAAACAATATATCTCCCCATAAATGGGGGAGACATAATTAGCTTGTTTGCAGATCCCCAGATAAGGTGTATTTCGAGAACTAAAACCGTTATGCCTCCATCAAATCCTATGCTGTGACCACTCTTTAGAATCGTCACAAAGTGACGATTCTAAACAGTGGTCACAACATAGGGTTTGATGGAGGCATATAGAAAATACGATGGAAAAAGGTTGTTTCTGGAGCCTTGTTGTTTCGGAAACAGTGACATACGTTGTTGTAAGGAGGAAATCGTTATTGGGAGGGCCGTTGTAGGGAGGGAGCACTGTAGAATGATACTTGCAGGTCTGCTTTTCCTAATGGTATTAAACATGTACACAAGGTTTCATAGTATAACTCTTAACAGTTTATTAGATATGGCGCCACACAGATAAAAGTTTTACAACTTTTGCAAACAAAGGAGCAGAACTTTAGTGTTCAAAGGTTAATATAAATGATATTTTCAGAGTAACATGCCCTTATGCTACTAAACATATCTACAAAGATTCATAGAATATCCCAAATAGATTCTGAGATATGGCTCCGTAAAGACAAAAAAGTTACATTTTTCACAAGCAATGAGCCAAAATGCTAGTGTTCCAAGTTCAATATATATGAGTATATGATACTTGGAGATCTACATGTCCTTATACTACTTAACATTTTCACAAAATTCCACAGTAAATCTCCAATTAGTTTCTGAGATATGGATCCTGACTGACAAAAAATGTTACATTTTTCGCAAACAAAGGGCCATAACGCTAGTGTTCCAAGGACAATACTCGAACTGTAGCCAAAGGTTAAAAAATAACATCCCCCCACACACCCCCACACGACTGCTTGTCAGGACACCTAACATGAATCTAAACATATACACATACAACAACATGGACTGATTTCACAAAACATGCATTAACCCAATTTATGTAATAAAGTGAAAAGAGGTTCAGGCATAAAGAATAATGAAGAATTCAGAGTAAGTCCAACAAGAGGGCCAGAATGGCCCTGAAGCGCTCACCAGACAATCAGAGGAGAAGGTTTTCAAAGTTTTCACTATATGTTTCTATAGAAAACTAGCCTGCCCTGGGGCATGGCCAATTTTGACCCAATCCTCACAATTTATATAACTTTTGTAGAGGACCTGAACATGATGCTATGTGCCAAATATGAAAACTGAGAACCTTCCAGTTTCAGACGAGAAGATTTTCAAAGTTTTCACTATATGTTTCTATTGAAAACTGGATACCCCTAGGGCATGGCTAATTTTGACACCAGGGCCATAATTTATATAACTTTTGTAGAGGACTTGAACATGATGCTCTGTGCCAAATATGAAAGTCGAGAGCCTCCCAGTTTCAGAGAAGAAGATTTTCAAAGATTTCACTATTTGTTTCTATTGAAAATGGCCCACCCCTGGGGCGGGGCCAATTTTGACCACAGGGGCATAATTTATATACCTTTTGTAGAGGACCTGAACATGATGCTTTGCGCCAAATATGAAAGCTAAGACCCTTCCAAGTTTCAGAGGAGAAGGTTTTCAAAGTTTTCACTATATGTTTCTATAGAAAACTGGACAGCCCTGGGGCGGGGCCAATTTTGAACCCAGGATAATAATTTATATCACTTTTGTAGAGGACCTGAACACGATTCTCTGTGCCAAATATGAAAGCTGAGAGACTTCCAGTTTCAGGAGAAGATTTTCAAAGATTTCACCATTTGTTTCTATTGAAAACTGCCCACCCCTGGGGCGGGCCAATTTTGACCCCAGGGCCATAATTTATATAACTTTTGTAGAGGACCTGAACATGATGCTATGTGCCAAATATGAAAGCTGAGAACCTTCTGGTTTCAGAGAAGATTTTTGAAGGTTCAAATTGTTGAAGACTGACGACGGACGACGCACGCTGACGGACGATGGACATCAGGCAATCACAAAAGCTCACCCTGAGCACTTTGTGCTCTGGTGAGCTAAAAACAGGGGTGAGAATGGCCATTGGTGAAAAAAGAGGAAAATTGGCAGGGGTCAAGGGGACCACCTAGGCCCCTTGCGGGACATGGGCAGTGCCCATGTGGGGGGTTCAGGGGCGCAAAGCCCCCGTCGCAAAATTAAATATAGCTTTTCTGAGCACTTCAGGAGCCTTCTCCTGCATTTTAACTTGGGTCTGTCATTCAAGTGGGTTTTTTAGCTCACCAGAGCACAAGGTGCTCAGGGTGAGCTATTGTGATCGCCCATTGTCCGTCGGCGTGCGTCGTGCGTCGTTCGTCGTCAACAATTTGAACCTTTAAAAATCTTCTCCTCTGAATCTACAGGGATCTCAACTTTCATCTTTGGCACATAGCATCATATTCAGGTCCTCTACAAAAGTTATATAAATTATGCCCCTGGGGTCATAATTGACCCCGCCCCAGGGGTGCCTTGTTTTCAATAGAAACATATAGTAAAACTTTGAAAATCTTCTCCTCTGAAACCAGAAGCTTCTCAGCTTTCATAATTGGCACATAGCATCATGTTCAGGTCCTCTACAAAAATTATATAAATTATGGCCCTGGGGTCAAAATTGGCCCCAAGCCAGGGGTGGACAGTTTTCTATAGAATCATATAGTGCAAACTTTGAAAATCTTCTTCTCTGAAACTGGAAGGCTCTCAGCTTTCATATTTGGCACATAGCATCATGTTCAGGTCCTCTACAAAAGTTATATAAATTATGACCCCTGGGTCAAAATTGGCCCCACCCCAGGGGTGGGCAGTTTTCAATAGAAACAAATAGTGAAATCTTTGAAAATCTTCTCCTCTGAAACTGGAAGGCTCTCAGCTTTCACATTTGGCACATAGCATCATGTTCAGGTCCTCTACAAAAGTTATATAAATTATGGCCCCAGGGTCAAAGTTGGCCCCGCCCCATGGGTGGGCAGGTTTAAAGAGGAACAAATAGTGAAATCTTTGAAAATCTTCTCCTCTGAAACTCAAAGTTCTCAGCTTTCATATTTGGCACATAGCATCATGTTCAGGTCTTCTACAAAAGTTATATAAATTATGGCCCTGGGGTCAAAATTGGCCCGCCCCAGGGGTGGGCAGTTTCAATAGAAACAAATAGTGAAATCCTTGAAAATCTTTTCCTCTGAAACTGGATGGTTCTCAGCTTTCATATTTGGCACATAGCATCATGTTCAGGTCTTTTACAAAAGTTATATAAAGTATGGCCCCTGGGTCAAAATTGGCCCCACCCCAGGGGTGGGCAGTTTTCAATAGAAACAAATAGTGATATCTTTGAAAATTTTCTTCTCTGAAACTGGAAGGCTCTCAGTTCTCATATTTGGCACAAAGCATCATGTTCAGGTCCTCTACAAAAGTTATGTAAATTATAGGCTCTGGGTCAAAATTGGCCGCGCCCCAGGGTAGGGCAGTTTTCAATAGAAGCAAATATTGAAATCCTTGAAAATCTTTTCCTCTGAAACTGGAAGGTTCTCAGCTTTCATATTTGGCACATAGCATCATGTTCAGGTCTTCTACAAAAGTTATATAATGTATGGCCCCGGGGTCAAAATTGGCCCCGCCCCAGGGGTGGGCAGTTTTCAATAGAAACAAATAGTGAAATCTTTGAAAATCTTCTTCTCTGAAACTGGAAGGCTCGCAGCTTTCATATTTGGCACAGAGCCTCATGTTCAGGTCTTCTACAAAAGTTATATAAATTATGACCCTGGGGTCAAAATTGGCCCTGCCACAGGGGTAGTAGACAGTTTTCAATAGAAACATATTGAGAAAACTTTGAAAATCTTCTTCTCTGAAACTGGAAGGTTAACCTCAGCTCTCATATTTGGCTCATAGCATCGTGTTCAGGGGTCAAAATTGGCCAGCCCTAGGGCCGGCTAGTTCTCTATAGAAACATATAGTGAAAACTTTGAAAATCTTCTCCTCTGATTGTCTGGTGAGCGCTTCAGGGCCATTCTGGCCCTCTTGTTTTACAATTATGCTTGAGTTGCATGTCATACATGATGAGCTGTGTTTACATGTCCATACAATTTACATTCAGTTTATTATTGGATCCATTCAACATTGCCAGATTAATTTCTTGTCAAACACAAGCAATTAAAACTCACACATTTTAAAAATGAAATCAAATGGAACTCGGTGATCACAGATAAAGATACAAAATTTGATTTTTAAAGTTGGCATGGTATTGTAACAGTTAACTTTCTAGACAAGATTCACCAAAGTTCACATTACAGTAACAATTTCTAGTCAAAGTTCACATTCAAACTCTGATTCCGATTACTTTTTTATGTCAATAAACCATCTTCTAATTCATTAAAATGGTTTATTAAAAACAAAATGTAACTTTTCTGAATTGATACATCTTGACCAGTTCCTTTAACATTACCTATGAATAGTTATTGACAGACAACTTTCTGGTGAATACTTGACATTACAGGTTTTTACCTGTGACTGGAAATCTGCTGTTTCAACAACTGGACATGTTTAATGCTTTTCAAAAGGTTCTTATATGCTACGCAGTCGCGTTTTCCGGAATTCATTGGTTTGGAACAAAGTTTACACAAGGTTCCCTCTTCCGAAGTTTACTTTCAGTTTCACGAAATCGTCGCCAATTATCTATTTTCTTGTTTCTTTACAGAATGTCAACGTAATTTCTTTCTCTAGCCATCTTGGGTAGAATTTGTTTTCCACACTGTTATCGTAATCTCTGCCTATGCTTCTCATTTTTGCCTTAAATTCAGATTAATTGACAGTACAGATACAGAATTTCATATCACGGACGCCATCTTGGAAATGTTGAACGAATACTGCATAATACAAGCGTTTTGATTGGCTGTAGGACAAGAGTCTCGTTATTCGATTAGCTGAACCGAAATCTCGCTGTTAACGTGATATAAACGTTGTTAACGCTGATTTACTTGGAATAGTGAAAGAATATATCGGCAAATAATAATTTCCTGAATTAATCGCCATACCCCCCCCCCCCCCCCCCCCCCTACAAATTTCTCATAGGATTTACATCGATCTCAAAAACGGCCCTGAGTGAAACAAAATCCGTGGAATTCAGCGGATCCGCGGAAAAATTCTCCCCCTGTAAAAAGGGGAATACCTCTTTTAAAGTTAATAAATGAGTTATGGCTGCTGCCAGACAATGTCCTCTAATAAGGTCAAGCAACTATGCACAGTCAATTCAAGTTCAAAACCTAGGTCCCTTTTCACAAAAATTTCAAGTTCAAGGACCATAACTCTTGACAAAAATTATTCAACCTGACCGATATTGGAAATTAAGCTGCGACTCGTCGAGAATTACCTTTATGCCAAACATAAAGTTAAATCCAACCACTTCCCAAAAAGGACAGGATGTTTGAAACTTTGATGAAAAAATTATACTTCTAGGACCATAACTCTGACCTCACCGAGATTTAATCTTAAGCTATAACTCATCTAGATTCAGCTTTATACCAAGTATCAAGTACAAAAAGGAGTCATGCAGGAAACACCACATACAGAACAAACACTCGCCCGAACAGCAACACAAGGAAACAGCAAATGTACATTACTAGAAAAAACACAAGAGACGCACAAAGACAAAACAAACATACAATAGGAGGAAGATGGAAGTACCGCCTTGGAACGGTCAGTGGGGGGTTGAACCGGTTTATGGGCGCCCAACCTCACACTTATTCCATCCCCACCCTAAAAGACAGTGTAAATAAACGTATCCTCTCTCAGACTAATCTACAACAACCGCGACGGCAAATACATTTGGTAAAGTGCATGTATAACGAAAAAACATTTAATTGAACATACTGTATCCACCTATCGCTAGTGTACTCAATGATTGAGCTGCAAACAGAGTAACTGTAGAAAAGTAATAAAGGGTACGACAAAAATGAAATAGTACAAATATCTGACGTTCTCCTTCCATTTCTGGATTTAAGAGGTCGTCTTCATAGAGTACTAAACCTTTCTTGTCGGCGTACATGCAAAGAGGCCAGCGTGATTGCCAACTGTAAAAGGGCTCACAACCAAACATGCAGTATGTT
This sequence comes from Azorinus chamasolen, assembly GCA_963576725.1. Lineage (NCBI taxonomy): Eukaryota > Metazoa > Mollusca > Bivalvia > Cardiida > Solecurtidae > Azorinus > Azorinus chamasolen. The sequence goes on along the minus strand of OY755250.1, from coordinate 49,000,237 downwards.
GTAGTACTACAGGATCATATCCCTTTTTAATGAATTGTTTAACACATTTGATGAACAAAGTGAGAAAATGGGTATGTCCAATAATTTTACGAAGTTTGTAAATCACATCACCATAAAATTCAGGATGTGAAATACCGTGTCGCAGAAGCACCTTGAGATTACATTAGTACTTGCCAATAAGCGAGAGATTTCGATAGTAAAATTTAGAGAAAGTTTTTCTTAGTTTATGGAGTTATCAAGTTATTATCTCCAACCACTTAAAAAAAATAAAATGGAAAAATTACTTTTGAGGGATATCCTACTTTCAGAATTTATTTACAGTCGACTCTCGTTATGTCGAGTTCGTAGGGACCCGTTAAAAACTTCGACTCATCGAGAGTTCGACTTAAAAATCACATGCCATATTAAAAAAAAAATCCAGCTTCTTTCATTACGTTCACCTTAAACAAGCTGCCATATTACAAGCATACTAATGTGCGTGTACAGTTTAGACTTCACATTGTGTAAAAGAATCGCACTCCGTGTATATAAAATTGTACATATGTGTGTTGATCCATTACTGCGAGAACAAACTTTTGTCTTTCCTACCCTCCATTAATGACACCATGTTCTAATTTATAAGGCCCTGTCCAATGTTCAGACCCCTTTTGCCTTTATCATTGAATTAATCGCCATTTGTTTGGCGATTTTTCAAGCGCATCATTAAAGCGCATCGTTTGTTTACGCCATTTCTATGGGAATTCCCTTTTCCTCAACTGGCACCGGAAATACGCAATCACACGTGACCTAGCTGGTGGCCGATTCGCGTACTTCCGGTACATGTAAGAGAACAGCCTTATTCGGGAAACTAGACGTTTAAAAATCTAGTCACCATTTTACATGTTTCGTCGTGAGCTTTTTCGCTATTAATCAAGTGACAAATGCGTTATAAACGTACATACCTTCTCTCTTTGTTCCAGTGCGGCCAATCTTTGATCCTGAACATCGATCTTCTTACTGTGTTCATGTAACGTTGTCGACAATCTAGCAACATCTTGAGTCAGATGATTTTGCCGCAGAAATTCCTCAAATCTGTCCCTTATTTCTTTGAGCTACAAGTACATATATGACATTTAATATCGAAACACATCAGACAGGAGATGCCCCATAGAAGTCCACAAAAACTTCAGAAACAAACACAGATGATGTATGTACACCCCACACACAAGCAATAATGACCTGAATGTGTCGCAGTGCCGTTAAACAAATTTCAAACAAGATCTTATTGTAAATTAGTGTTTCCCCCAGGGTCCAATGAGGACATGGTAATTTCTGTTGAAAAGGGCATTTTTACACGCAACAAACCATCTTATTAGAGCATTTTAACTTTTTGCCTATTTGGAATATTACATTGTGTAATGTAGTCTTCTATTCCTTATGCTATTCTCCATTCTATACCCATCAACATCTATTATATCATATATTACATCACATCTTATTTCTATTCTTTTCTATTCCTTAATCTATTCAACACTATTTTTTATTTTATTCTCTACCCATCCCCATTTGTCTCCCATGTATCCCATTTATTTCTGTTCCTTATTCTATGCTCTATTCAATGGTCATCCCCATCTACAATGTACACCGAATTCCTATTCATTTTATTCAATTCAATTTTATATTCTATGTCTATCTAATCTACTCTCATTACTATTCCTTTCAATTATATTTTTGAAGATGCTGGGGAATACCATTATATCCAGTATCATTCTCTTTACTATTATTATATTATTAGTTATACAGATCAATGGCGGGGTATCTGACTTTTTGTTTCCTGCTGAGAAAAATCATGTTGCCCGAGCCGTTATAATAATACTTTTTATACTATTTTAGTTGTACATGAATTATGTTATTATTGTCAGTATTGTAATATTATTATTGTCAGTATTGTATTATTATTATCATTCAATCTTTTTTGTAATTAATGCATGATGAATACAATATTTTCATTTGAGCTTTGTATTTTAAAGTAAACAATTTAATAAGTCCCGATGAGTCTTTATGAATGTCCCATTCAATTCATTTTTCAAGAAATGAGCAGCTTTTTAGTCCTATCCACTACAACAAAATTTATTCAGAAGTATGTTAACAGATCTTTCTATAGTTATTTATTAATTTATAGACTATTACTACAACTACATAACAAATGTATTTCATTTGCAAAATAAATTTGTCCGAATTTTAGTGCTATTCGAATATTGGTATTTTGTCCTTTGCAGTTTACTGTTTATAGTTTCATTTCCGGTTTGTAACGTGCATCACATCTGACCAAATAAAAATGATTATGTGTGTAGTTGACATCAATGATATGCCATACTCAGTTATTTAAGATATAGGGTGAAGACATAAGCACTGCTTTGAAAATGCCATTGATAAAATTGTCACTGGGGTTCGGTTATGGTTAGGGGGTACATCCATCCTCACACTTATACTATATGCACCCTATCAGACAAACTGAGTAAAAAAATATAACCACAGGAGGAATGTTTGTCCTTCATTAAGCAACATGTGTGGTTTGATAGATCTGTTTCTTTAGATTCTAAAATGGCTAAAATGTTCCACCTTCCATATTATATAACTATTTCAGTCATGAATATTCAGTAGCTACTGATATTTGGAAAAAAAAATTACAATTTTTTGGCAATAGCTCAGGTGATCTAATTATACAGCAGACCAGAATGAATTATTTGCATGTATTTGCATTATTTTTTAAGTACAAGGGCCATAACTCCAAAACAACAAATCCAATGAACCTCAGAATCAACTCAGCTTCAGATCTTGATGCATTTAACATTTGTGTGAAGTTTCATTAATATCTCTCAAACAGTTTTCCCAGAAAACTGCGGACAAACTATTTGCATGTATTTGCATTATTTTTAAGGACAAAGGCCATAACTCCGAAATGAAAAATCAAATGAACCTCAGAATCAACTCAGCTTCAGATCTTGATGCATTAAACATTTGTGTGAAGTTTCATTAATATCTCTCAAATAGTTTTCCGAGAAAACTGCGGACAAACAAAATCTTGACGGATCATGGATGAACGAACGAACAAACGAACAGACGGAACAGACAATATACGACCACCTATATTAGGTGGGCGTATAGAAAGGGAGGAAAAATCCCAACTTGAACAGATCCGTAGCAATTTCATTCTTAAATCGTAGTGCAAAGTTTTCCATGCCAAAACGTAGAAACTACGGCCAAAACGTAGCAGTAAATATTATAGGTCTGGTGATCCAAATAACTCATTTTGGCATATTGTGCCAGGTGAGCTAAACTGCCAAAACCAGTCAATTTTTTTCATTATCAGGAGTCAATTTAACTGTTACAATACCTGCGTTAGTTCTGCCTTTGTCTGTTTGTAATCATTTTCATGGGCTTTTAAATCTTCTGAGGTTTTAGTAAGGTCCTGGCGTGTATTGGTTTCGTAGTCGCAGCACTTGGCCCTGTGACTTGCAAGCTCTGACTCAACAGCATGCATGCGTGAGCTAAGAACAATAGTTTCTCTTTCAAGAGTAACATCTATCGCTTTGGAACGGAGCTAAAATATAAATTTTGTTTTTAGCAAACCATTTGATCTAATGCAATTGGTTTCCATTCTCAAGCATTAAATCCCGGAAACACATATTTCTCAATCTCTAAAATTACACACTGTTTCCCATCTGCGTTTCATGAGATAGAGATTTAAAAGAAACAAGAGTGCCAAAATGTCACAAAATACGCCAGTCAAATGTCTTCAGTTGAAAGGCCATTACTCCATATCAGGAGGCAATAGTTCACGGAAATTAATATTTTTTTTACGTTTGATCTATATAAGTCCCTAAACGGAAAAATGATCAAATTTAAAGGTCAAGTAAACAGATTGGGTTTTCGTCAAATTCTGATAGTATACAGTTAGTTAAACACCAAGCTTTAGAAAATTCTTACCGATTTTATCTAGTTTTGATTTAAATCGAGTTTTCATTGTACCGCAAACCATGCATTTTGAAAATCGATACATGATTATCTCCCTTGCGTGACGTCACTTGTGATGCTCGCCAGTCAGGGATCCCATTGAGAGGGAGGAATGAACACAGAAACATAACCTTTTCCTTTAAATTAACGCCTCTGCAAACAAAGTAGATCAGAGCCTACAGGAACCGTCTTATTAGGGTCTGTTCTGTTTGCTTACAAAATTAGATCAAATCCGACTCCACAGCTTCGATAAATACCAGGGTTGGGTGGTAAATACCGGGGGCGGTAAATACCGCTGGTAAAGATCCAGATCAGACAGCTTCTATTGTAGCTCCCTGATCAGGTTCTTGTCGATTTGCTTATGAAATAATATACCGGTAGGTCTGATTGTACAATTAATGCCATAGCCATTAACTCTCCATTAACTCTCCATGAAATCATTATATATTTCTTACAAGAATATTCATGAAGAAGATATAAAGGCTGTTTTTCACAATGTTAACTTTTCAAATAGATCATTGGCTCCTACAGATAAATTAGGATTAGATCAACAAAATTGCATAAGCAAACAGAGCAGAACCTGATCAGACAGCTCTTACAGGAACTGTCCGATCTAGATCTACTCTATTTGCAAACGCGCGTGAAGCCGTTTATGTAAGAAGAGAAGGATTGGGAAATTGATTTTAAAGCAATTCGTCTGCTGCCAACAGTGCTAAATCGTGATTATTAATCATTTTTTCTCTTAAGAATATTTATTAACCCTTTCCCTCATCTAAACGTGTTTTCACGCATTTGCAAACAGAGTAGACCCAGATCAGACGGCTCCTATAGGAGCCGTCTGATCATGGTCTGCTCTGTTTGCTCATGGATTTTCATAGATCGGTTTCTTTTGTTTCTAATATGGCTACAATGTTTCTCTTTCCATATTTCATTATAACTCGTTTGTCCATGAATATTCAGTAGGTATTGGAATTTGGTATAATATAGAACAGGGAAAGGGTTAAAGGTTTCATATCTCAAGAATATTCATAACAGGGATTACAGAGACGCTAGACAACCCTGATCGAATCTAAAGAAATAAGTCTACGGACTAAGCAATCAGAGCAGATCCTGATCAGACAGTTCCTGCGTGATTTGGGTTTACGCTGTTAACAAAACGTTTGTATCGAATAATTTTCCACGAAGAAAAAGCCCATTAACCTACAGTGCTAGACCTAAGTCACATTTATAACAGAATGTAGCATATCCTTTTTTCATAAGTGCAGACCCAAGTCATCCACTGCACTATTTTCCCTAGTATAAATTTCACGGAAAACAGCCATTGAGACAAAATGTAAGCTGACCCAATATAAATCACATCACATTTTCTTGAACTTCTCGTCTTTTGGTAATTTAAATAATCCTATTTTGTCTCTGTCGGATTAGGAGCTACACCCATAGGCAGGGATACATCCATAGGCAGCACAAATTACCATTTTAGCACCCAAAACGAAGCAGAAGTACATTACATGCGATTCTTTTCTATACGATATCTAGTTTGACATTTATCGCAAATGTCACAAGTGACGTCATCACAAGGGAGATAAGCGAATAATCAAAATCAGCCAGTGCTTACTTATCGGTGATATATGACAGCTGCTATGTGCGATATGACTGTATTTTTTTGTGTTTTCGAAACTACGTCGTACCAGGTACCTATTTGTCAAACATTTAAGAAAAAGTGTCCTGCCTGTTTACTTGACCTTTAAGGAAAAGTGACCTTGACCTTGGTTGCGCAAAGCCCATTTTCAATAGGGTTCCTGCCCTCATCGATATCAATGCACATGTAAAGTTTCGTGAAGATTGGATATACAGAACTAATGTTATCGTCAGGAAACGGAAAAAATTCTACTGAAAAACAATCTATTTATAGGAAAAGTGAGCTTGACCTTGGTCAGGCAAAGACCATATTCAATACGGTTCCTGTTCACATTGATATCAATGCACATTTGAAGTTTCATGAAGGTCCGATATACAAAACTTAAGTTATCGTCTGGAAATAGAAAAATTCTACAGAAAAAATAAATATATTTTTTGAAAAAAATGACCTTAACCTTGGTCAGGCAAAGCCCATACTCAATAGGGTTCCTGCCATGATTGATGTCAATGCACATGTGAAGTTTCATGAAGATCAGACGTACAGGACTAAAGTTATCCAAACAAGAAACCGCCAATGTCAGTATGGCCGGATTGCTGCTTAAAGTGATATAGATGTACAGTCAATCATTATACATTTCTGCATCAGCAAATGCTGAAGGCATAATAAATAGTTAAACATATTCCAATTGCATGTAATGAGGTCCTCATTATGACTCCACATGTTAAAAAGGTCAATCTAGAAGCATAAAAAACAAGAGATATTTGTAAAGCATGTATACCTCAACTATAGAGGTCATCTACTGGTCATGACTAATCACCACAGCAAATTTGACGATCCTAAGCCAAACCACTAATCATTTATTGATCTGAAAACATTTCACAAGTTACAAAATTACAACAACTACAGGGGTCATCTAGTGGTTACGACCAATCACCACAGCAAGTTTGAAGATCCCCAACCAAACCATTGAGCAGGTATTAATCTGACCATTTCATCAGTTAAGGTCATGGTAACCTTAATCTTTGACCTAGTGACCTCAAAAACAATAGGGATCATCTAGTTGTCGAGACCAACCACCACAGTATGTTTGAAGATCCTAAGCCAAACCCTTGAGAAGTTATTGATTGGAAACCATTTCACCTGTTAATGTCATAATGACCTTGTCCTTTGACCTAGTAACCTAATAAACAAGAGGGCCTGAAAGGCCCTGACATCGCTCACCAGACAATCAGAGGAGAAGATTTTCAAAGTTTTCACTATGTGTTTCTATAGAAAATATAGCCAGCCCTGGTGAGGGCCAATTTTGACCCAAGGGGCATAATTTATATAGCTTTTGTAGAGGACCTCAAGTGAATAGAAATTAAAGAAAAATGTAAATGTAAACATATTATAACAATGTAAATCTAAAGAAGGTCATATAAAAAAAGTATGTATAGCATCTCCTTGGGCAAAATGGTTGAATTTCAGAAAGAATAAATTAATCTATACTTATGTTCAAAATTTCAGATATTTTCATTATACATTCTACATGAGTTCATATTATTATGCATATCTTAACTTATTTTTAACCCTTCCCCTGTTCGATGTTTATTCAAAATTTCAATACCTACTGAATATTCATGGACAAAATAGTTAAAATGAAAAATAGAAAGTGTAGCCATTTTAGAAAGTAATGAAAAACATCTTTCAAAGTCCATTAACAAACAGTGTAGGCCCTAATCAGACAGCTGCTAAAGGAGCCGCCTGATCTGGGTCTGCTCTGCTTGCAAATGCATGAAAAGGCATTTATATGAGGGAAAGGGTTAAGTAAACATATCATAAGTATAAATGTATATTGTACACAAAATGGAAATAATTTAATGCAATTTGCACTATATAATATCATAAGTAAACAGAGCAGACTGATCATATGGCTACTAAATGGGCCATCTAATCTGGGTCTACTCTGTTTGCAATGGTGTAGAAATGCATAATTATGGAGTAAAGGGTTAATTGTCTGTGCAATAGGCCAGATCTAAAAATATCAGTTGTCTACCCAGAAGGGAGGCAATCCAGTTGTTATCAAAAGTGCAAAGGGAGACCTAGCACAGTTTGGATTCTGATCTGATGCATATGTAACTTCAAGTTACATATGTGTCAGATCAGAATCCAATATTGTACTTCATAATTGTTTTGTACAAGAGAGTTAATTGTAGGATTGACATGTATTAAAAACAATGTGAACAATCTTAGACAAGCAGACAACAATTCTGAAGCAGATAAAGAATGCTACAGCATAGAACACTTGACTTGTATTCAGCTGAACTTCACAAAAGATATACTGATAAGACTCTATATTGATATCTGAGAGCTTAATGGAGGACAAAGATATGCAAAGAGAATTTTAAGAATGATCCACTTAGTTTTCTCAATCTAAAATGAGTGTTTGTTATTTATTTGGCTAAACACAATTTCTACTCTACTGATCAGACTAAGGGTAAACTTGCATAAACACTGGTAGGTCAGTCTCCCCTAACTACTGCCTGACCTGATGGCCTTTATGAGTAAAGATAAGATGCTTAAAAGTGCAGTCAGTTTCAAGTTTGCTAGAAAACTGGCCACCCCGGGGTGTAGCACATTTTGACCCCAGGGGCATAATTTATATAACTTTTGTAGAGGACCTCAACATGATGCTATGTGCCAAATATGAAAGCTGAGAACCTTCCAGTTTCAGAGAAGAAGATTTTCAAAATTTTACTATATATTTCAATAGAAAACAAGGCACCCCTGGGGCGGGGCCAATTTTGACTCTAGGGGCATAATTTATATAACTTTTGTAGGGGACCTACAGATGATGCTATGTACCAAAGATGAAAGCTGAGAACCCTGTAGATTCAGAGGAGAAGATTTTTAAAGGTTCAAATTGTTGACGCCCGACGACGCACGACGCATGACGCCGGACGACGGACATCAGGCGATCACAAAAGCTCACCCTGAGCACAAAAGTGCTCTGGTGAGCTAACAATAGGCGTCATCTAGTGGTTATAACAAACCACCACAGCAAGTTTGAAGATCCTAAGCCAAACCCTTGAGCAGTTATTGACTGGAAACCATTTCACCAGTTAAGGTCATGGTGACCTTGACCTTAGACCTAGTGACCTCAAAAACAAGAAGGCTCATCTAGTTGTCATGACCAACCACCACAGCAAATTTGAAGATCCTAAGCCAAACCCTTGAGCAGTTATTGATCAGAAACAATTTTACCAGTTAGGGTCATGGTGACCTTGACCTTTGACCTTTGACCTAGTGACTTCAAAAACAATAGGAGTCATCCAGTGGTCATGACCAACTACCACAGCAAGTTTGAAGATTCTACACCAAACCCTTGAGCAGTTATTGATCGGAAACCATTTCACCAGTTAAGGTCATGGTGACCTTGGCCTTTGACCTAGTGACCTCAAAAACATTAGGGGTCATCTAGTGGTCATGACCAACCACCACAGCAAGTTTGAAGATCCTAAGCCAAACCCTTGAGCAGTTATTGATCGGAAACCATTTCACTGGTTAGGGTCATGGTGTCCTTGACCTTTGACCTAGTGACCTCAAAAACAAGAGGTTTCATCAAGTTGTCATGACCAACCACCACAGCAACTTTGAAGATCCAAAGCCAAACCCTTGAGCAGTTATTGATCAAAAACCATTCTACTTGTTAAGGTCATGGTGACCTTGACCTTTGACCTAAAAAACTATAGGCGTCGTCTAGTGGTCATGACGTACCATCACAGCAAGTTTGAAGATCCCAAGCCAAACCCTTGAGCAGTTATTGATCGAAAACTATTTCACCAGTTAAGGTCATTGTGACCTTGACCTTTGACCTAGTGATCTCAAAAACAGTAGGGGTCATCCAGTTGTCATAACCAACCAAAACTGCAAGTTTGAAGATTCTAGGCCAAGTCGTTTATTAGTTATTGATCAGAAACTAAAAGGTCAACCTGGAAATTCTCTAAGTCAATGAAGCGTAAAAACTAGGTCAAAAAACGGTCATAATAACCTACTAACCTATGACATGTAATGTGACCCTCATTATGAACCCACATGCCAGGTTTCGTTACTGTAGGTGTTATACTTTGGCTATAACTAACTCAAACAAAAAGGTCAACCGGACGGACGGACGGACGGCCGGCATTCGCCAATCTATAAGCCTGGATTGCAAGCAATCCGGCCAAACACGGGAAATTCTACAGAAAAACAATCTATTTTTAGAAAACAAATGACCTTGACTTTGGTTAGGCAAAGCCCATATTCAAAGAGGTTTCTACCCTAAATGATATCAATGCACATATCGAGGGTTGAGCGCAAGACTGTCGTAACTGCACTTTTTACTAAAAATGACTTTTTTTGATTTTTTACACTATTTTATAGTAGTACATAACCTGAAAAAATTCCAGAGCTATTCTCCCATTATTTAGATAGATATTCTGAAAATGCAGAAATGTAGTAACTCAAACAGACAAACATCTTGCTACTGTCTTGCAAGAACATTAGTAATAAAACGCACAAACTTTGACTTGCAATACTGTAGTAACTTAAGTTGCTACTGTATTGCAGGCACAAAGGCCACAAGTATACATGTTAACTAACTTGCAAAAGTGTAGTAACTTAATATTGTGACATCATAATTATTAAATTATGACAGCAGATGTAAAGCGCTTGTGTGGTGGCCATTAAAAGGTCACCCCGTACTTCATTCTCAGTGTTGTTATATATATTCTGGTCCTTCGGGATCATCAATTTCAGTGATTTAAGTATTGAAAACTGTAACCACTTAAGCCGATGCTAGGGGGCATGAGCGTTGTTGCACTAATTATTAATTAATGTTCATGAACAAAATAGAGTCTGCAATTTTCTCTTTTTGCTTGCTGTTTTTACTTTGGAAGGATCTCATCTTATCAGAGTTTATCAAACTGATACTATAATTGCACTGAACAAGAAGAGTGTAGTGGCCAGTTGATTGATTGTGTATTTCTAAACAAGTAATGTACATAACTTCTGAGGTACTGGTAAGTTTAGCTGGGGTGTGGTAAAAATGCCATATATATTATATAGGTATTAGGTAAACATGTCATAGGTAAAGTGGTAAAAATGCCATAGGTAAAAATGCCAGAGGTAAAAATGCCATAAGTAAAAATGCCAGATATATATAAAAACAATTTGGTAACATTGTATTTTGAATTTATAAAAGGAAAACCTATATTTAAGTTTTGAGTAATTTTGTTTGTTTAAAATGGTATACTTGAAGAAAATGATAGGGGTGGGGACAAAATTTCGGTCCAGAATGCCCAGCAAATTGACCAACCAATGAAACCTATGATCACTGTTACACATTTGATTTTGGATCTCTTCATTTTCTTATAAATACCCCTAACAAACAGTGTATGAATGATGTGTGGAGGTGCTTTCAATACCTAATGAATATTAATGGATAAAATAGTTATGATGAAATATGGAAGGTGAAACATTGTAGCCATATCAGAAAGTAAAGAAACAGATCTTTCAAATACCACTAGCAAACAGAGCAGACCGTGAACAGATGGCTCCTATAGGAGCTGTCTGATCTGGATCTACTCTGTTTGCACATGCATGGAAACACGTATATATGAGGGAAAGGCTTAAATCAGAAAACATCATACTCATTAAAAGGTTAAGTTTAACACATTGCATTTAATCTGAACAACATAATTAGATTTGATCTTTACCTCTTTCCCTGTTCTATATTTACTTTGATTTCCAAATACCTACTGAATATTCATGGAGAAAAAACTTATATTTTAACACGGAAGATGGAATAATTAAGCTATGTTAGATACTGACAGTGCTAGATTTATCAATTTCAATGTGCAAACAAACAGCAAACCCTGATCAGACAGCTCCTATAGGAGCTGTCTGATTTGGGTCTTCTCTGTTTACTGAGTGCGGGGAAATGCGGGATTATGAGTGAATAGGTTAATTGACATCCCCATACATATTTTACCCTCAAATTCACAGTTTGCAAGTAATCTGTAGTACATTGATAATTCAGTTCCTTTGATTTGGGGTCTGATCGAATCTATGATAATAAAAATGGATTTTATATATAACATTTAAATGGTTTTAAATTACCGAATTTGATTATTACCATAATTTTATATGATATCATAACATATTTTTTCACACAGTTTTCCTTTTATAAATACAATGTTACCAAATTGTTTATTTATATACCTCTGGCATTTTTCCCTATGGTATTTTTACCACTTTACCTGTGGCAAGTTTACCTATGGCATATTAAAATTTTTACCTATGGCATTTTTACCTACATTCTTCAAGCTCTATTATGCCTGTCCTTCTTTTATCTTCTACCCTTGAGAAAATGTGTTGTTTTTCAAACAGTGTATATCCATATTTAAAGCTTGTTGAATGAGCCCTGAGATTAGGGTGTGCACTGTTTGCCTTATAAATTTAAAAAAAGGTATCTTAAGATGGAATATGTTACTTAATTCTTCTAGCCTGATTATAGTGAATAAATATTGTTAACCTTATGTTGAAAAATTCTAAGTAGGGCCACATGAATAAGATTTTTATTAATCAGGACCAAACCTAATCTAACTAACTTATTATAAGCGTTTGTAGAATGTGAGTGATATAATAATTATATACTAATTATTATATCACTTATATTTTAATGATGACTAATTCTCATGTAGAATATGAGCATAAGTTGAACCAACTGATGCAGAAACATTGAATGGGCGTCTCTTGTCGGTTAACTCCCCAAATTCAATTATAGGTGGTGCTGATGCACCGAGCAGGTCCCACACCCAGATATTTTCTGATTTTATCAATCGTCATTGTATGTGTTTATTCATGATAAGATTGATCAACAAAATGATTTAAATCATGTAGATGAAAATAATAATGAAAACTTCTAAATTTTGAACATAAATACAGTTCTTTTAACCATTTTCCACAAACAGAGAAAAAAAGAGGGTGGGTTAGACATTACATTACACTTTTAGGACTGGACATTACACTTCCCCTGTCACAATGTAAAATCTGACTTCAATGATATTGTGTATGTCCTTGTTTGTTAGATATACACTGTAGCTTTTATTTTAATATTTCTTCATGTTTGTTCATTTGAGAGTCCATACTTACTTTAATTATTACAAGTAAAACTTTGGTCAGTTTGTATGGAAATTATTAGGTGAAATTCGCCCACAAATAGTACATGCAAATTGCAATAAAAATACACATTGAAATTCTACAAATAATACACTTAAACAAGATATAACATTATGAAAAATAACTATTTTAACCCTTTCCTCCATGAATAAGACTTTCTATGCCTTTGCATACAGAGTAGACCAAGATCTAATTCTATAGTTCATAATTTTGCAAAACATTCATGTGTTAATATGCCATTTAAAAATGAATCTAATATTCTTGATGCCATCATTTCTTACATGAATATTCATGGAGTAAACGGTTAAAATGTTCAAGCAGTTTGATCCAGATTAGATTGTAAAAAAAGTATTATGACTGATTAGAATTCATACTATTTGACCTTACACTGTGCTTTTGCTGTGTTCCGAATATATTTCTAATTTATATCAGAGTGAGTGAGTGAGTTGGGTTAACGTCCGACCAAACAGTATTTCAGTTGTTGGCAGACAACACCCGCATGAGACAAGTTATAGTGCTGCCTCACTGAAATACCCCTGCCGTGGGCATATGGCAAGGGCACCCCACCCAGTCACATTATCCCCGACACTGAGCCGACCAGTCCTAGAACTACATCTTTTAATGTTGAGCATAGACAAGGGAGCTACTAGTACCAACTTTTAACGACTTTTGGTCTGTCGTGGCCGGGGATCGAACCCATGACCTTAATTTATATCAGAATCACCTCAGATATCAAATAAAATTAAAATATTTAACCCTTACAAAATGTAGGACACCAGTCTATAAGACATCTACTAATTTTGACCCTGATGTGTGCTTTCTAGAGGTTTTTCATCAGCGTCTGCATTGTTTGTTTTGTAAACATCATTCAGATGCAACACTCTATATTAAAATTAAACTCTTTCAGTCATTCTATGACTATCATTCTTATTGGTGACTTTTTATTATAATAGCTTCTGAAAGTATCCAAATTGTATTAATTTTTTTCTAACTTTTCATAAATTTACATGTCATGTAAGAAATGATGTCATCATGAATATTAATTAAATTAATTTTGTAATCATATATTAACACAGGAAATTTTGGGCATGGCAGAAACTGTGGAATCAGATCTATATTATATCATAGCAAACAGAGCAGATCCTGATCAGACGGCTCCCTAATGATCTGTCTGATCTGGGTCTTCTCTGTTTGCATAGTCATTAAAAGGCATATTATGGGTTAAATGATTTAAAAAAGACATTTTAACATTTACATGTAAGTAGTGGTCTGAAATGTGGTTAGTCAGTTCAGTCATGCATTTCTGTCGGTTTCTTAGGTTTTGGGTAAAACTGATCACTTATCTGCATTTTTAAAAACATGCAAGCTAGATAACAAAATAAAACTTGAAAATGCATACAATTATAATGTTAAATCCTTATTTATTCTCGACATTAAATCGTGAGTGTGTAATCAGTTCGAAATCAATCAATAATGGATAACAAAAGTGTATCAAAGGACCTACTCAGTTGCAGCGTCACCTAGTTAGACAGGGACAGATAACCAACAAAAGACGCCCATTATTCCAACAACACAATACTAATTCTACCTCATCAGTAAGCTTTAAGGTTCTGTGTGATTTACAGGAAAGATGATAAATGAAGAAAATGCTTATAACCAGACAATAGAATTGCTTATAAGATGCCTAAATATATATATTAAAAAAACAGCATTAATTTTGGATGTCATAAACAGTGTATACTCAGATCAGCCTTTCTGCTTATATAAGTATAGTGACTGGTAAGTTTTCACTGCCACACACTAGCAGCTAAAATAGCTTCCAACTATTTTTGACACATGCCTCATCATCATTACTGAAATAATTAGATAGTTTTGTTTCTTCAGTTTAAAGTTCAGATTTAGATAAGACAGACTGTATATCAAAGGTTTGGTGGAAAACTATACTTGACTTTAGTGAAGGAGTTGCAATATATTTACACCAAGCCCTCTATATACAGACAGTGCAGAGCCTGGTCAGACACTTCCTTCAGGAGCTTCTGATCAGGGTCAAAACTTATTTGCACTAGCTTGAATATATGCTTAGGATAGCATCAGAATGATTAAAATGAGATATATTTATATGGGAGGAGCTTATATATATTGCTGCAACTCATAATACAATGTCGGAATGGGTTCATATTTCCTTCTTTTGCTTCACCAAATCCTAGGGTGCGAGATGTTAGAATCACCATACCATAGGGCATGGTAGTGAAATAAGGACTAGCATCAAACATTTGATCAAGCAACAAATGTATATGATATAATGCTATTATTTAGTGTGTGTGTGTGTATGTGTTTAAAGATGGTTCATAACTTAAGACTTTTAGGCTCACGAAGGGTCCGAATGACATGCTGTTCAAAATAAAACTGATGTTTATATGATGAAAAAACAGCCAAAGTTAGTTAAAATATAGTTTATTTTTCTAAATAAAATGTCCTGATGGATTTTTTTCTCTTTTATCAAAATGTTACAACAGTCTTGCATGACTTTATTTGTCTTATTCTTGTCAAGCTGTGCATGCAAGACTGTCGTAACTCAAGTTGCTACAGTCTTGCAGGCAAATAAACCCCCAATATTTGCCAAATTTAGCGCAAGACTGTAGTAACTCATCAAGATACAGAAATATCAAAAAGTACTGGAGCTTTATTTATTTAACTCAGCTTGGATTTATTTATCTCTCTTTTAATGCATGAATATCAAAGGTTTTGAATTTATTACGATTTTTACACGAATAAGGATGTTTTTTGCTTCTCCTGTAAACTTTCATAAAATAGAGTTACTACAGTCTTGCGCTCAACCCTCGATATGGTGTTTCATGGACATCAGACATACAGAACTAAAGTTATCGTCTGGAAACGGGAAAATTCTACAGAAAAACAATATTTTTAGAAAACTAATGACCTTGACCTTGGTTAGGCAAAGTCCATATTCAATAGTGTTCTTGCCCTCATTGATATCAATGCACATGTGGAGTGTCATGGAGATCGGATATATAGAACTAAAGTTACAGTCCGGAAACGGGAAAATTCTACAGAAAAAAAATATTTTTAGAAAACAAATAACACTGATCTTGGTCGGGCAAACCCATATTCAATAGGGTTCCTGCCCTCACTGACATCAATGTACATGTGGAGTTTCATGAAGATCAGGCATACAGAACTAAAGTTATCGTCAGGAGACGGGAAAAATACTACTGAACAAGAGGGCCTGAAAGGCCCTGACATCGCTCACTAGACAATCAGAGGAGAAGATTTTCAAAGTTTTCACTATGTGTTTCTATAGAAAACTAGCCAGCCCTTGCAAGGTCCAATTTTGACTCAAGGGGCATAATTTATGTAACTTTTGTAGAGGACCTCAAGTGAAGAAAATTAAAGAAAATGTAAATGAAAACATATAACAATGCAAATCTAAAGAAGGGCATGTACAAAAGTATGTATACCCTTTCCCTGGGCAAATCAGTTGAATTTTAGAAAGAATAAATTAATCTATACATGTACTTATAAATAATATTCAAAATTTCAGATATTTTCATTACACCTTCATGAGTTATTATTATTCATATCTTAATTTATTTTCAACCCTTCCCCTGTTCTATGTTTATTCAAAAGTTAAATCCCTACTGAATATTCATAGACAAAATAGTTATAATGAAATATGGAAAGTGGGACAGTGTAGCAATTTTAGAAAGTAAAGAAACATCTTTCAAATTCCATTGACAAACAGAGCAAACCCTGGTCAGACAGCTGCTATAGGAGCCGTCTGATCTGGGTCTGTTCTGTTTGCAAATGTGTGAAAAAAGTGTTAACATGAGGGAAAGGGTTAGCAAACATATTATAAGTATATTGTACACAAAATGAAAATAATGTAATGCACTTTGCACTATATTATATCATACATGTAAGCAAACAGCAGACTGATCAGATGGCTACTACATGAGCCATCTGATCTGGGTCTACTCTGTTTGCAAAGGTGTAGAAAGGCATATTTATGGAGTAAAGGGTTAATTGTCTGATTTACTGTGCAAAACTTTTCATTGTTTGGGTCTGCAATATTACTGCAGAGCAAAGACCTATGATAACACATGTTATCATAGGTCTTTGTGCAGAGTTACTACCAACAAGGGAGACAATCCAGTTGTTATAACAATAGGGACAAAGGGAGATAATCTCCCTTTAAATGTATGCTAAAAATAGACACCAGCAAATGTTTATAAATAGCTATGTAAGTCAGCTTTGAAAAACTTGCTACCCCTGGGGTGGGGCCAATTTTGACCCTGGTGGCATGATTTATATAACTTTTGATGAAGACCTGAATATGATGCTATGTGCCAAATATGAAAGCTATGAAGCATTTCAGTTTCAAAGGAAGAAGATTTTCAAAGTTCACTATATGTTTCTATTGAAAACTCCCCACCCCTGGGGCGCGGCCAATTTTGACCCCAGGGCCATAATTTATATAACTTTTGTAGAGGACCTGAACATGATGCTATGTGCCAAATATGAAAGCTGAGAGCCTTTCAGTTTCAGAGAAGAAGATTTTCAAAGTTTTACTACATGTTTCTATTGAAAATAAGACACCCCTGGGGCGGCGCCAATTTTGACCCCAGGGGTATAATTTATATAACTTTTGCAGAGGACCTAAAGATGATGCTACGTGCCAAAGATGAAAGCTGAGAACCCTGTAGATTCAGAGGAGAAGATTTTTAAAGGTTCAAATTGTTGACGACTGACGACGCACGCCGACGGGACGACGGACATCAGGTGATCACAAAAGCTCACCCTGAGCATTTCATGCTCTGGTGAGCTAAAAATAATCTATTTTTAGAAAAAGTGACCTTGACCTTGGTCTGGTAAAGCCCATAATCAATAGGGTTCCTGCCCTAAAGTTTCATGAAGATCAGACATACAGAACTAAAGTTATCATCCGGAAACGAACAGTGCCCGTCCGCCAAAGAGTTTCACGCCGAAGACGGCCGTATAAAAAATAAATCAGTAACTTTGACATGACAACATGATATGTGTATTTTTGTAAATCCTAGTCAAAGACGGGATGCAACAGACATACAATTTATCTGTTGTTTCCAATGTATTAAAAATCTCTTGTTTTCGATACAAAACATCTCTACCAATGCCAGGTATTTTTGCACAGTTTTAGTTTCTATTCACACATATCCCGATTCTGAAGTTATTTGGTTATGCAAAGTTGGCAAAATTGAGCAGACTTAAGATCAATTTATTTCTAGTGATAATCTAATAACAGTTGCATGGTGCTTTTACGCTTGCTGGCTAATTCCATAAACTCGTGTCAACACAGAGAATCTTTGGATGTCTTTAGTCAGATTAAAGAAACAAGAGGGTCAGAAAGGTCCTGACATCGCTCACCAGACAATCAGAGGAGAAGATTTTCAAAGTTTTCAAAGTCTGACAACTTTATCATAGATTTGCATTAAAAATTATAATTTATACCAGTCTTGACTGTATTAAACCTCAATACAATTGTTGTGGATTTGGGAATTTTTACTAGAATTACAAAGCCCTATCTGCATTGTTGTCAACAATATTATAAATGTAGAACTGTTGTTTTAACAATACGGCAAAAACACAATTTTGAGAGAGTCATGTTGCTCACACAGTGGTGATCTTAAAACCTTACTCTAGAGTAAATAAATTAAGTTTTAACGTAATGGGAGGCAGTTTTATAAGTTCTTAACTAAATGTCTCGGTCTACCTTGTTTATATTGTCAATTGCTCCCTGAATAGTGTTCCTTTCTGCAGGTGACAGGTCTACCATACTGTTAAGTAGTTGGACCATCTTGCCTGTATCATCTTGTAATTGGACGTCACTGGCATTCATATTACTTGAATGCATTAATGCATGTCTTATTTCCAAGACCTGGAAGGTAAGAATTGATAAATAACCATTTTCAAAAGAAATTTATTTTAGATTTCCAAATTATGTTCAACGTAGACAAAATAATGACACACTCAGAACTGTCTATCTAGTTATGTCAATAAGAACTGTCTATCTAGTTATGTCAATAAGAAAACAAGAGGGTCAGAATGGCCCTGACATCGCTCACCAGACAATCAGAGGAGAAGATTTTCAAAGTTTTCACATATGTTTCTATTGAAAACTTAACACCCCAGGGGCGGTGCCAATTTTGACCCCAGGGACACAATTTATATAACTTTTGTAGAGGACCTGAACATGATGCTGAAAGAATGTAGTGAAAGAATGGATAGAGCATAGACCACTGGAACTTGTATTAATTCTTTGGATGCTAGAGCCAGATTCTCCCACCACTAATGACCTATGCAAACAGTTTGGATCCAGATCAGGGCCCACATAATGTGGGACCTGATCTGATATCCAAATTGTTTGTAAATGAGACTGAACTTCTGAAAAACTTAGAAAGAACGTGTGTAGTGGGATTCTCCCACCACTAATGACCTCTGCAAACAGTTTGGATCCAGATCAGGGCCAATATAATGTGGGGCCTGATCTGATATCCAAACTGTTTGTCAATGAGACTGAACTTCTGAAAAACTTAGAAGGAAATTGTGTAGTACTGATAACTTATGAATATGCTGCAGACAACCATTTAGCAGATGACAAAATTACCCAGTATGCAAAGAGTTAAGCTGAAATTCACAACAGATATGCTCTATATTGATATCTGGTAGCTTAATGCAGGGCATAGGTATGAAAAAAAGCTTTAAGAGTGTTCTGCATATTAAGAACTATCCACAGTTTTCTCAATCTTAAATGAGAGTGTGTTATTTGTCTAAACACAATTTCTACTCTACTGATCAGGCTAAGGGTGATTATATAAGAACTCACACTCTGAGCTCTGCAGGCTGATATATTAAGGAGAAACCTTTAGGCTGTCGTTTCTGACGTAAAGAAGACTGTACACACAGGACAGGGCCAATTTTAACCCAGGAACTGTGATACTTATAATTTATATAACTTTTGTAGAGGACCTGAACATGATGCTATGTGCCAAATATGAAAGCTGAGAGCCTTTCAGTTTCAGAGAAGAAGATTTTCAAAGTTTTACTACACGTTTCTATTGAAAATAAGACACCCCTGGGGCGGCGCCAATTTTGACCCCAGGGGTATAATTTATATAACTTTTGCAGAGGACCTAAAGATGATGCTATGTGCCAAAGATGAAAGCTGAGAACCCTGTAGATTCAGAGGAGAAGATTTTTAAAGGTTCAAATTCAAATTGTTGACGACTGACGACGCACGCCGACGGACATCAGGCAATCACAAAAGCTCACCCTGAGCACTTTGTTCTCTGGTGAGCTAATTACTGTCTATCTAGTTATGTCAATAAGAATTGTCTAGTTATGTCAGTAAGAACTGTCTAGTTATGTCAATGTTCAAATGTACCTTACGTTTGTATAACCCTTTACTACATGACCAACTTTCAACACCTTGCAAACAGAGCAGACCCCGATAGACAGCTACTGTAGGAGCTGTTGGTTCTGATTACTTTTGCAATAATATACAAGATATATTGGATTCTATCGTTTCTGCTAAGGTTCAAATAACCTGATTATATGTAGTATCATATTCAGGATCTCATTATTTCTGACCTGAATATTCATGTTATAAAGTAAAGGGATGTAAAAAGTATTGTTATCAACTTATCATACCCTATTCAACAAACCTCAACAAACTACATACACATGTTACTTATTGATTCCTACAGGTTCCATAGAAGGATGACATTATAAAATGTGTGTAAAGTTCATTCGTGACAAACAGTTGACTCAGAAACTACAACAGAAACGACAAAAGAAACTGTAGTACATAATCTAACCTCTTGCACCAAGCTGCGATCTGGGAAGAACTTGAACATGAAGGTACAAGATTTCATCAATTTCAACACAGCAGCAACATCAGCATCCTTGGCAGCATTAACATGTTTGTTACCCTGTGGTAGGAAACATTTAGCCACTTCCCATGGATGCGAATACCAGAGATGTGGCTGTAAGTTGGTGCATGCAATGATTGGGTTCTGGCCATCTGCATGTTGTTTCAGAATCTCTTTGATCCACATATTGCATACTTTAGAGGGGCACCTGACTTTCCACGTGTTTTTGTGCCTATGTATCTGCTGATTAGTACAGATATTACAGGATGGGAATGGCTGCTGGGGAGTCTGTTGAGACACTTCTCCAAGCAAAAACCGATGGAAGTCTGCCACCCTCTTGTCTGTGATGTCTTCAATGCCTTCCTTTAGAAACAGGAGTGCCATACTGTCACGTAACCAATTATGGTAGCACTCGTCTTGCAGCCTCATTGCTGCCATCCTGAAATAGGGAAACATTTCAGATAAAAGACTGCCTAACTTTCATAAATTTAAATAGAATACCTGCATGCCATCAAAACAAGTTTAACAAAGCCAGTCACTAAGAAAGCTCATTGTAAAATGTTTTGTTCATTTAAGTCATCAACACTTAATGAACAAGAGGTACTGTTGATACAACATATGACCCATTACATATGGTACCCAGCCTGTGTCTTTTGTCTGTCATTGTGCATAAACATTAACCAAGTCCAAGTGCAGCCATATAATCTCTTATCAACAAAGAATGTAATTCATAATTGGGCATTGAACCATTTTATGATACTCTAATTATATTCTGTATTGTTCAACAATGAATGTAGTCAGTGTGTATAAGGAAAACGCTGAAGACATAGAAATAGAAGGATTTCCAAAAACACAAATAAATAGAAGGGTTACTGATCCATTACATTAGAGAAAGTTTGTGTGGGGGTGGGGGTATTTACTGCTGGAAGAAGTATAATAACTAGAGGTTTGTTTTTGTCACAAAAACAGATGTCTCCCCCTCCCAACCTCTTTCCAATTCACAAGTGTAATATCTGTAACTCCAAACTTATCAGGGTCTAATTTTTAAGTCATCAGGGGAAAAAACTCCAACATTGTAAGGGGGAGACAATTCAAAATCCCTAAGTACACAAAAGCACATGCTAGTCAACATTCTTGTGAAGTTTGGTGACTCTAGTACTAGTGATTTCAGAGATACATGTGACACAAAGTAAAGTTTCTCTTATTTTAATTCATAAGGGGCAGTAACTCCAAAGTAATCAGGGGGAGACAATTAAAAAACCCAGATGCACATAAACTCATGCTGGTGAACATTCCTGTGAAGATTGGTGACTCTAGCACTACTGGTTTCAGAGATACGTGCAGCACAAAGTTTCTCTAATTTTAAGTTATCATATCAGGGGCAGTAACTCAAGAATTATCAGGGGGAGACAATTACAAAAACCCAGGTGCACAACAACTCATGCTGGTCAAGATTCCTGTGAAGTTTGGTGACTCTAGCCCTAGTGGTTTTAAAGATATGCATGACACAAAGTTTCTCTAATTTTAAGTAATCATAACAGGGGCAATAACTCCGAAGATATTAAGGGGAGACAATTCAAAAATCCCAGGTGCACAACAACTCATGCTGGTCAAGATTCCTGTGAAGTTTGGTGACTCTAGCCCTAGTGGTTTTAAAGATATGCATGACACAAAGTTTCTCTAATTTTAAGTAATCATATCAGGGGCAATAACTCCGAAGTTATTAAGGGAAAACAATTCAAAAATCCCAGGTGCACAACAACTCATGCTGGTGAACATTCCTATGAAGTTTGGTGACTCTAGCCCGAGTGGTTTCAGAGATATGCACGACACTAAGTAAAGTTTGTCTAATTTTAAGTCATCAGGGGCAGTAACTCAAAAGTTAACAGGGGGAGACAATTCAAAAAACCCAAGAGCAAAACAACTTATGCTAGGGAGCAATCCTGTGAAGTTTGGTGACTCTAGCCCTACTGGTTTCGGGGATACGCGAGACACAAAGTTTGTATAAATTTAAGTATTCATATCAGGGGCAATAACTCAAGAATTATCAGGGGGAGACAATTCAAAAACCATAGGTGCACAACAACACATGCTGGTGAATATTCCTGTGAAGTTTGGTGACTCTAGTACTAGCGGTTTCAGAGGTACGCGCGACACAAAGTTTTTCTAATTTTTAGTCATCAGGGGCAATAACTCCGAAGTTATCAGGGGGAGACAATTCAAAAACCCCAGGTGCACAACAACTCATGCTGGTCAACATTCCTGTGAAGTTTGGTGACTCTAGCCCATCTGGTTTCAGAGATACGCGCGACACAAGTTTGTGACGGACAGACAGACGGACGTACTAACGGATGGGTAGTTGTGTGACTTTTTCCTTTGATCTTTTCTTGTGTGACTAGTCCCACAAGAAAAACTATTTTTGGCTCTAACTTTGGAAAAAAATGATCTGGAAGCTAACCCTAACCCTAACCCTATGTCCCACAACTGGCCAGGTTAATGTCACAAGAAATGGCCAGGTTAATGTCACAAGAGATGGCCAGGTTAATGATTTTACTTGTGGGACTAGTTAAAAAAAGTCACACAACTACCCTTTCGTGAGTGCGGACAGACGGACGGACGGACATCCTAACAAATAGGTAGTTGTGTGACTTTTTCCTTTTATCTTTTCTTGTGGGACTAGTCCCACAAGTAAAACTATTTTTGGCTCTAACTTTGGAATAGAATGATCTGGAAGCTAACCCTAACCCTAACCCTATGTCCCACAACTGGCCAGGTTAATGTCACAAGAAATGGCCAGGTTAATGTCACAAGAGATGGCCAGGTTAATGATTTTACTTGTGCGACTAGTTAGAAAAAGTCACACAACTACCCTTTGGTGAGTGCGGACGGACGGACAGACGGACGGACAGACAGACAACTCTGGCAAAAACAATATATCTCCCCATAAATGGGGGAGACATAATAACAAGAGGGTCTGAAAGGCCCTGGCATCGCTCACCAGACAATCAGAGGAGAAGATTTTCAAAGTTTTCACTATGTGTTTCTATAGAAAACTATCCGGCCCTGGGTTGAACCAATTTTGACACAAGGGGCATAAGTTATGTAACTTTTGTAGAGGACCTCAAGTGAAGAAAATTTAAGAAAATGTAAATGAAAACATATAACAATGTAAATCTAAATAAGGGCATGCACAAAAGTATGTATACCCTCTCCCTGGGCAAATTGGTTGAATTTCAGAAAGAATATATTAATCTATATCGTTAATAACTCAGTCTCATCAGGTTCAATTAGTTTACTCTCTAACTGCATTTTTCAAAATTTGAAGCAGAGGTCATTTTAGATTAACAAGTATTGAGCAAAAAAATTTTCTCATATTTATAATAATGACAGCGTGGGTAAATGACGTCACAAATATGTGATTTTAATAGCGTGTGCATTCATCCACCTGAATCGGGGTCAGATATCATTTATAACTGCATTTCATTTTTTTATGTGCAATACTTTATATATTATAGCTTTATATTAACTATTTGGATGCTGGTGGCAAATCAAATCTATGATAACAGATTGGATCCAGATTAGACGCCATTTTACTTGGAGTTTTAGCAGGATCCAAATGCGTATCCATAAAGAATAAATCTACAAATTGAAGCAGACAACATTTATTAATTATCCAGACGCAACATTACTGAATTTCTGAACATTGATTTCCTGTGTATATAGATCTGTGTTTTACTGTTTTGTATTTTGTACAAAATGCTTGTTTTGAGGGCCTCAAGGTAGATTTAGTCATTATGACTAATTGAGCTACCCTCGTTAAATAAAGTCTTTCAATGTTCAAAATTTCAGATATATTCATTATACCTTCATGAGTTATTATTATTCATATCTTAATTTATTTTCAACCCTTTCCCGGTTCTATAAAATTTAAATATCTACTGAATATTCATGGACAAAATAGTTATAATGAAATATGGAAGGTGGGATAGTGTAGCCATTTTAGAAAGTAAAGAACCATCTTTCAAATTCTATTGACAAACAGAGCGACCCCTGATCAGACAGCTGCTATAGGAGCCATCTAATCTGGGTCTGCTGTGTTTGCAAATGTGGGAAAAGATGTTAACATGAGAGAAAGGGTTAGTAAACATAGTATAAGTATATTGTACACAACATGAAAATAATGTATTGTAATGTATTTCCCAAACCCAATATAATTCTAATAAAGATAAGCTATTTTATGATATATTAGACATGTTTAAATTTATAATCTTAGCCCCTTCCCTGTTCTATATTTAGTCCCGATTCCAATACCTATATAGAATATTTAATTATGGACCAAAAAATTATAATGAAAATATGGAAGGTGGAACATTGCAGTCATTCAAGAAATTCTTAATAAACAGATGAATGAAATTTCATTAGCAATCAGAGCAGATGCTGATCAGACGGTCCGTAAATGAGCCACGTGTGGTCTATCACACATCGGCGATCAGGGTACTACACAGTTGACCCTTTACTCAATGAATATTCATGTGAAAAATAATGACAATGAAATATATTGTTAAAATAGCATATGGACACGTGAGTTGTATCAGGGCAAACTATATGCAGAATGATATCTATGACAGACCATCAGCAAACAAGACAGACCCTGATCAGACGGACATAAAAAAGCAACAAATAAAATTGCACCAAAGGCAACATCATTTTTAAATAATTAACATCCCCCATACACACACACTTCTCAATAGTGTTCTTTTTCCGCTCAAAACAACATTTAAAAACCAAACCAAACATTTAATTCGATCTACGTTGAATCCATCCTCAGTACTTTCAGTAGTTTGATTATCTGGTTTTATATGCAGCGCCACCTATATGGCAAGTTTGGCTGAAGTGCATTATGCCTCATGCGTTCGGCTTTATGCTTGTTGCTATGGGCTTACCGCATTGGGTCGTGTGTCGTTGGGACATGTATGGGTCATTGAAGAAACTTCAATGAAAGAATGACTCCCATCTTGACATGCAATAATCGTTTAGCAAACTGTTCAATACCACAATGCGGGATGCATTTATCATGAAGCAAACTGAAATGCCACAATGCATGATGCATTTAACATGAAGCAAACTGAAATGCCACAAAGCATGATGCAATTTTGGCGTTGATCGTCCTCCATAATCTACGACTAAAGGCCCATGAGCTTATAAAGATCTCGTATGAAAAGGACTATTCTTGATCTACATACTTTACGTATAACTTCTGATAAACATGCCATGCTTTCTAGACTTTCTTCCTTATCAATACCTTCATTAAAAGATATTGATGAGAAAGTCCATAAAATCTTTTTTTATATCTGATCCTCTATGATACCAATGGCTAGTTGGATACAAAGCTTTACTCTACATGTTCTCAGACCACACATTGACAAATTATCTGAAAACCAAAGATTATTTTTGAAAATACCTTTTATCAATAAAGGTATTGGTTTTATTGGCCTTCAGAGTACATAGTGTATATTCAGAGACAAAAATGTAATTGACACTATTCCTAAATACTTAAAAAATACAAAAACCTTGATTATGCACTACAAATATAACACACCGATCAGAAATACAATTTTTAACTATGCATGTATTAAGATTGTTGCCAACCTTAATATTGATGATAATATTTGATACCTGATTGAAGCTTTTTGTTTAAGTATTGCCAATTTCACAACCAATTATCATCTTCTTGCCAAAATTATGATTTTTTTGTATATACTGTATGTTATATGCTTGAACAAGATGTGTTTGTGAAACACTATGCCCCCTCGATATGATATTTGACACTAAAGGATGACCTTGATCTTGACATGTCACCCCTCAAACTGTGCAGCTTCATGGGGTGCACATGCATATCACATATCAAGTCTGTATCTCTACTGGTTCAAAAGTTATGACCAATGTTAAAGTTGGTGACCTTTGACCATGAAGGATGACCTTGACCTTGACATGTTCCCCTCAAACTGTGCAGCCAAATGAGAAACACGCATATACCAACTATCAAGTCTGTATCTCTACTGGTTCAAAAGTTATGGCAAATGTTATAGTCGGTGACCTTTGACCCTGAAAGATGACCTTGACCTTTAAATGTCACCCCCAAAATGTGCAGCTTCATGAGATACACATGCATACCAAATATCAAGACTTTATCTCTAATGGTTCAAAAGTTATGGCCAATTTGAAGTTGGTGACCTTTAACCCTGAATAATGACCTTGACATTTCACCCCTGACACTGTGCAGCTTTATGAGATACACAAGCATGCCACATATCAAGTCTCTATCTGTACTGGTTTAAAAGTTATGGCCAATGTTAAAGTCAGTGATTTGACCCATGTTTGACCTCTGCCCTTTGAGGATGACCTTGACCTTGACATGTCACCCCTCAAAATGTGCGGCTTTATGAGATACATATGCATGCCAAATATCAAGTCTCTATCTGTACTTGCTTAAAAGTTATGACCAACGTTAAAGTCAGTGATTTGACCCATGTGTTTGACCTCTGACCTTTAAAGATGACCTTGACCTTGACATGTCACCACTCAAAATGTGCGGCTTTATGAGATACATATGCACACCAAATATCAAGTCACTAGCTATACTGGCTCAAAAGTTATGACCAATGTTAAAGTTACAGACAAAGAAACAGACAATTTGACCTTTGACCTTTGACCCTGAAAGATGACCTTGACCTTGGCATTTCACCCCTCAAAATGTGCAGCTTCATGAGATACACATGTATGCCAAATATCAAGTCTCTATCTGTACTGGTCCAAAAGTTATGGCCAATGTTAAAGTCGGTGATTTGACCCATATATTTGACCTCTGACCTTGAAGGATGACCTTGACCTTGACATGTCACCCCTCAAAATGTGCGGCTTTATGAGATACATATGCATACCAAATATCAAGTCTCTATCTGTACTGGCTCAAATGTTATGACCAATGTTAAGGTTGCATTAAAGTTACAGACAATAAACAGACAATTTGACCTTTGACCCTGAAGTATGACCTTGACCTTGACATATCACCCCTCAAAATGTGCGGCTTCATGAGATACACAAGCATGCCAAATATCAAATCTCTATCTCTACTGGTCTAAAAGTTATGGTCAATGTTAAAGTCGGTGATTTGACCCATATATTTGACCTCTGACCTTGAAAGATGACCTTGACCTTGACATGTCACCCCTCATAATGTGCGGCTTAATGAGATACATATGCATGCCAAATATCAAGTCTCTATCTCTACTGGTCCAAAAGTTATGGCCAATGTTAAAGTCGGTGATTTGACCCATATATTTGACCTCTGACCTTGAAAGATGACCTTGACCTTGACATGTCACCCCTCAAAATGTGCGGCTTTATGAGATACATATGCATACCAAATATCAAGTCTCTATCTGTACTGGCTCAAATGTTATGACCAATGTTAAGGTTGCATTAAAGTTACAGACAATAAACAGACAATTTGACCTTTGACCCTGAAGTATGACCTTGACCTTGACATATCACCCCTCAAAATGTGCGGCTTCATGAGATACGCAAGCATGCCAAATATCAAATCTCTATCTCTACTGGTCTAAAAGTTATGGTCAATGTTAAAGTCGGTGATTTGACCCATATATTTGACCTCTGACCTTGAAGGATGACCTTGACCTTGACATGTCACCCCTCATAATGTGCGGCTTAATGAGATACATATGCATACCAAATATCAAGTCTCTATCTGTACTGGCTCAAAAGTTATGACCAATGTTAAAGTTGCTGACAAACAAACAGACAAACAGACAAACAGACAAACAGACAAACAAACAAACAAACAAACAGACAGGGCAAAAACAATATGCCCCCCAGATCTGATCTGGGGGGCATAAAAATATTGAAAATTTCACAACCTGACAATGATAATTACTTAAAAAGAGAGGTTTGGAATTATATTTTTCAGAATTACCAATAGTTTTGTTCAAACATTTTACATTCTTGGGTGTGAGTGGGTTAACTACAAAATATCACATAGAAAAACCCTGTAGTGTCTGTAACCTTGCATTCATATCTTAAGTGTCCTCACTGTGTGTAATGATCATAGACAGATCAGTGTTCTCATTAGGATTGAATTTTACTGAGTCCCTGGGACCCAGCAAAGGTGCTCGACGCATGCTTGGACTCACCCATGGAAACAACATCCCCCCCCCCCCCCCCCCAAAAAAAAAAAATGTGATCGAAGTATGTTAAACTAGCCTAAAACTTATTTTACATGAACATTAAACCACTCCGAAAAACAAGAAAAACACGACCCGGAAAAAATTTCCTATCGGGTCTAAATATGTATTGACAGGTATCTAACTACGACAGATCAGCGGCGGAAAATACAACAGTCATGTTTTTCAAAGTCTTACAGCAAAGCCAATTCAACACCGATTTTAATCATTTTGGTCTTGATCCATTCCAAATTCCATATGCTAAGCGACACAGTAAGTGCTTTCCTTAAATATTGCCCCGTCTTGTCGCTGCAAGACCGCGAATTTGAAAATACGCTAGAGCGAAACGTAGTGACTCCCGCCAGTATGCATAGGAGTATATAGGGGGATCTGTATTCGTTAAACTTTTCAGCAAAAACGCGAATTATGCTGAAACACATTCGAAAAACATTCAACTTACCGCAGTTAAAACGGTGCTGGCTATTTGTAGTCTGCTATGAGACGCAAGTTTTCTTTCTCCTACTTTCGTTTTGATCGGAGGTGGCCAAATCGCTGTGGCCCGGAAGTAGTAGTCAATTGCATATCGAATAGTTTATGAGCCGGGTCACAGCAAAATGGTCGCATCCGTTCAAAAGGAAAGTTGGAGAAAGAAAACTGGCGCCTCATAGCTGACTGGAAATAGTAAGCACCGTTTTAATTGCGGCGAGTTTAATGTTTTTCGATAGTGTTTGGCCATAATTCGCATTTTTGTTGAAAAGATCAACGAATACAGATCCCCCTATATACGTCTATGCATCCTGGCGGGAGTCACATCGTTTCGCTCTAGCGTTTTTCAAATTCGCGGTCTTGCAGCGACAAGACGGAGCAATATTTAAGGAAAGCACTAATTGTGCCGCTTAGCATATGGAATTTGGAACGGATCAAGACCAAACTGATTGAAATCGGTGTTGAATTGGCTTTGCTGTAAGACTTTGAAAAACATGACTGTTGTATTTTACATGAGTCCAAGCATGCGTCGGGCACCTTTGGGACCCAGGTCTACAGGTGCCAAATATAAAAGCTGAGAACCCTGTAGATTCAGAGGAGAAGATTTTCAAAGTTGTCACTATATATTTCTATTTAAAACTGGCTACCCCTGGGGCGGGGCCAATTTTGACCCCAGGGCATAAAAATATATAAATTTTGTAGAGGACCTGAACATGATGCTATGTGCCAAATATGAAAGCTGAGCACCCTGTAGATTCAGAGGAGAAGATTTTCAAAGTTGTCACTATATGTTTCTATTCAAAACTGGCTACCCCTGGGGCGGGGCCAATTTTGACCCCAGGGGCATAATTTATATAACTTTTATAGAGGACCTGAACATGATGCTTTGTGCCACATATGAAAGCTGAGAACCCTGTAGATTCAGAGGAGAAGATTTTCAAAGTTTTACTATATATTTCAATAGAAAACAAGGCACCCCTGGGGCGGGGCCAATTTTGACCCCAGGGGAAAAATTTATATAACTTTTGTAGAGGACCTAAAGATGATGCTATGTACCAAAGATGAAAGCTGAGAACCCTGTAGATTCAGAGGAGAAGATTTTTAAAGGTTCAAATTGTTGACACCCAACGACGGACGGCGCACGACGACGGACATCAAGTGATCACAAAAGCTCACCCTGAGCACAAAAGTGCTCTGGTGAGCTAAAAACAGGTGCACAACAACTCATGCTGGTGAACATTCCTGTGAAGTTTGGTGACTATAGCCCTAGTGGTTTTAAAGATATGCATGACACAAGGTTTCTCTTATTTTAAGTAATCATATCAGGGGCAATAACTCCAAAGTTATCAAGGGAAGACAATTCAAAAATATTTCACTATATGTTTCTATTGAAAACTGAAAACCCCTGGGGCAGGGCCAATTTTGACCCCAGGGGTATAATTTATATAACTTTTGTAGAGGACCTACATATGATGCTATTTGCCAAAGATGAAAGCTGAGACCCCTGTAGATTCAGAGGAGAAGAACTTTAAAGGTTCAAATTGTTGACGACGAACGACGGACGACGCAAAACGCACACCGACGGACGACGGACATCAGGCAATCACAAAAGCTCACCCTGAGCACTGTGTGCTCTGGTGAGCTAAAAATGTAGAAAATCTACTTATATATGAAGTTATGTTCATATATGGATGATGGAGTTCATCCTGATCACTGACTAACTACAAGTGGTTTTCCATTGTTTGCAAGACAGTTCAGAATGACTTAAGTTGTCCTTCTTCGCTGCAAGATGTTGCTGCTGTTGATGCTATTAAATACAATTTTAATGATGAAAATGATTCTGATTCATGGGATTTCAAACGAAAATAGCTTTTAACTACCCCTATGATATACTGTATGCATGTGAAACACATAGTTCAAATGTTTAACCCTTTCCTCCATGCTAAATAGGAAATAGCTAAACATTATGTTGTATGTTTTAATAAATACATGTTTATAAATGCATGCACACAGTATTGTCCTTATCCTATTGACCTATCCAGTAACTTCAAAGTCTATAATCACCATCATTAGCATCAATTGTCATTTAGGTTACTAACACAACAGCTCTATCAATATCTTCTGTTTTCTGCATGTTTCTATCTCAATGCACCTAAATGTACCTGGTGTACATATACCACAACTAACACACAGCTTGTCTTGCCATTTTAACCAATCCTCTGCATATTTAACACCATATGACACCTTTACTATATTTTTTACAATTAATATTTACTGATGATGGTGAATACAGATCTGATGGCAGCTTAAATCATGATGAAAGTAACGCAGAAAGCTCCTTGAGCTTTCTGGTTTCTTGTCATCTTGCTTTAAGCATTACCAAATCTTAATTTCAGCTTGCTTGAAGCAGTATTACATTATACATGTAATGCCCTTCTGGCAATGAAGGAAAGGGTTAATATCACTAATCTACTGTCTTGTGATTTAGACTATGTCAATAATTTAAACATCAAAGTGCAGCATTATGAGTTTCTTATTTTACTTGTAAAAGTTGGGGGTGACATGATCGTCGCTAACCAATACACAAAGTTCTATTTCACAGATATATTACAACATTCAACTTGTAAAAAATTGGTGGATGACTTGATCGTCGCTAACCATGATACACAACTATTTCGCATTATATTACAATATTTAACATATATATATTACTAATATATATACATTTTATTACTAACTGTAGTATTTTTTTTATAAGAAATCGAATGAAGTATGGTGGGTGACATGAACATCGCTAACCAATACACTTTTATTTCACATTAATATTACAGTACTTTGTGAAGTTGACTTATTGCCAAGGTTCAGTTAAAGCCATTTTTTTTTAAATCAACATAGTATGGTGGGTGACATGATCGTCGCTAAACAATTAAACATACATTAAATAAATTGCAGCCGGACAGTCACTTATATAAGTCTGAAACACAAACATCAGCCAATAAGATGTCACAGTCTTGGACCAAAAGTAGATCTATCAACCACTTTATGACTTGAATATGTATTAAAGGGGTGTCCCTACATTTGACGCGTTTCATAAACACTTGAAATATACAAAAGTCATTTGTTTATATAAATGCTGAAAAGTAGTATATCACAAAAAGCCCCATCCAATTACCGTTTATAATGACAAAACATCCAAGTGTTTCATATCGGCGATCCCGGTTTTACTCCCCGATGTTTCAGTTTTATTCGGTTTGTGTTTTAGTTTCGTAACTGTTCGCCCTATTCGCGACTCTCCGACCACTTCCGAGGGGAGCCGGTCAAAACGTACCCAATACCAAAACGCACCCACATTTTTGGGTCAAAACGTACCCATTTTTTGGGTCAAAACGTACCCAATTATTATATTATTAATTATACTATAATTATTAATATAATATCATATTGTGTTAGTTACTCAGGTGTTTGTTTATGTTTTGGATAGCAAATTTATGGAAAAAAAATATTTGAAAAACGATACATAACAAGAGTACCGCATACGGTACATAATACGCCCACTTGCAAACTTTCTCCAGTTCAACATGCCTTATAAGTGTTGACATTTTCTAATCTGTGCTTCAGATCTTGATTTCCATATTAAGTTGGTACTATTTTTTTAAAAAATCAAGTGAATATCTTATTAAATAAAAAAGTTACAGCTAATCCTCATTTTTGCAGATTTTTGTAAAGTGCAACGGCCATAACTCTGTAAAGACAAACTGAATGAACCTCAAAATAAACTCAGCTTCAAATTTTGTTGCTTAAAACATTTGTGTTAAGTTGTTAAGTTTCATTTATATCAACCGACAAACTAAAAATTTACCGACTAACAAAGCAACAAACAAACAAAGTTCAAGGACCATAACTTTAGAATAAAATGACATATCAAAACCCCCGCAATATATGTGAAAATTCACATTAAGGTTTAACCATATAAAAAAAATTGAAGCAAATATCATTGTAAATGAAAAAGTTATGGCCATCCTCATATTTGCATAGATTTGCATTATTTTTTAATTGCAAGGGCCATAACTCCGAAACATTTAATCAAATGATCCTCAGACTCGACCTAGCTTTAGGTCTAGATGCATTAAACATGTGTATGAAGTTTCAAAAATATCTGTCAAATAGTTTTCCCAGAAAACAGCGGACAAACTATTTGCATATTTTTCAAGCACAAGGGACATAACTCTGAAATGAAAAATCAAATGAACCTCAGAATCAACTCAGCTTCAGATCTTGAAGCATTTAACATTTGTGTGAAGTTTCATTAATATCTGTCATATAGTTTTCCCAGAAAACAGTGGACAAACTATTTGCATGTATTTGCATTATTTTTCAAGTAAAAGGGCCATAACTCCGAAATGACAAATCAAATGAGCCTCAGAATCGACTTAGCTTCAGACCTTGATGCATTAAACATTTGTGTGAAGTTTCATTAATATCTCTCAAATAGTTTTCCCAGAAAACAGCAGACAAACTATTTGCATGTATTTGCATTATTTTTTTAAGTAAAAGGGCCATAACTCCAAAACGACAAATCAAATGAACCTCAGAATCGACTCAGCTTCAGATCTTGATGCATTAAACATTTGTGTGAAGTTTCATTAATATCTCTCAAATAGTTTCCCCAGAAAACAGCGGACAAACTATTTGCATATTTTTTAAGGACAAGGGCCATAACTCTGAAATGAAAAATCAAATGAACCTCAGAATCAACTCAGCTTCAGATCTTCATGCATTTAACATTTGTGTTAAGTTTCATTAATATCTGTCTAATAGTTTTCCCAGAAAACAGCGGACAAACAAAATGTTGACGGACGAACGAACGAACGAACGAACGAACGAACGAACGGACGGACGGACAGGGCCACGACAATATACGACCACCTTTATTAGGTGGGCGTATAAAAAATGATAAAAGGAAATGTTGACAGTACTGAAGTAATGAATTGAACCATTTCTATTTTTTTAGATAAAAAACTTTTACCTCATATGAATTTTCCATTAGTATACCAAAAAATACTTCACTGAAATGTAACATCCTGAACTTTAGAAATAATGACTTGATCCGTTTCATATGATACACACCTTTTAAGGTGTGAAATTCCTGTGTCAAACTTGTGAATATACCTGAGAATTTCACTTTGTTCCCACTTTCCCCACATTTATAGGTTGACACCTGTTGGGATGATTACTCAAACATGGTAGAGCAGACCTTAAAGCCATCTGACAGGGTCTTCCCTGTTTGTAATATGTTAATTGTTTCACGTAATTTTCTCAATTTCTAAATTCATCTATTTCATGAAAAATTATTATTATTATTATTATTATTATACCACATTTATATAGCGCTCTTTTCATACAGGATATGTGCGTTCAAAAGCGCTTCACAAAGATACATTTACTGTACAATAATGCGTAAATTACAGAAAAATTTAAAATAAAATGTATTTAATACTTATATATAGATAAGAATAATAATAAAATAGAATTTATTTAGGACATTGGTAAATAAGCTAATCTTTTCCGTAAGTTTATCTGTCTGTGTCGTATTATGTTCTATTATAGTGTGTCAACGCACTCAGATTGTAAACAAGATGTGTTTGTGAAACACTATGCCCCCTCATATATTTGACCTCTGACCTTGACCTCTGACCTTGACCTTGACATGTCACCCCTCAAAATGTGCAGCCTCATGAGATACACAAGCATGCCAAATATCAAGTCTCTATCTCAACTGGTCCAAAAGTTATGGCCAATGTTAAAGTTGGCGATTTGACCCATATATTTGACCTCTGACCTTGAAGGATGACCTTGACCTTGACACGTCACCCCTCAAAATGTGCGGCTTCATGACATACATATGTATGCCAAATATCAAGTCTCTATCTATACTGGCTCAAAAGTTATGACCAATGTTAAAGTTGCTGACAAACAAACAGACAAACAGACAGACAACAGACAAACAGACAGACAGACAGACAGACAGGGCAAAAACAATATGCCCCCCGACTATCGTCTATGGGGGCATAAAAACATAACTTGAATGCAACATTCTATGCGCAGTGCCAGTACCAGTGCCAGTAATTTGACCCAGACTCAACAGGCTTGGGTACATTCATTTAACATACAACACTGCACATAAAATATTGCCGGAAAATTGGGTAACAGAACAGATCAATTTGAAGTTCATGCATATAAACTAAGCAATACAAATACACAACTGTTATATACGCGCACTATGCAACCCCTCCAGTCAAACACTATTCGACCCGCTATGGCAATGAGGGAGTACACAGCGTATCATATTTTAATAGAGTTGTAATTGGGTATATCCAAAGTTTAATTACAGAATAAAATGTCTTATTATGGGAACCCAAAAAGCCCAGCCAATGCAGAGCTAAAGAAGGTATCACGTATACTGTTCCTGCAACATATCCCACCGGCTGCAATGGCAAAGGAATCGCATCGGACAAATCGAGACTGACTGAGACACGCGATGCTGCATTAGACCGTACAGGCTTAATTTGCCCGCTGCCCATACATTACACGACCCAGTTCACTGGTAAGCAAAAATACGGAAACTGGGTCAGCTTAACAGGAATCCCTGGCACTGGTTAAGGACAGGGTAGCAAGTCATGCCAGCAAGACTCCCAATGTACCAGCGCGGAATTATACCGTAGAGGGTAGCCCTGTTCCACTACGGTGCTCCCTCCGGCATTGGAACTGGAGTTACCAGAGGTACCAAGCATATAGGGATGCCCCGTTTGACAACAGCACTCCCACACCGTCCAATCGATTATGGTTACCCCATCGATAAAGCTGTGGTTACCTCGCGCAGCGAGAGTCGGTTTAAAAGGCGAGTTTGTATTTTGCTCCTAAAGATTCTTATTTTCAGAAGATCGGCATTTCTTTGTATGCAGCCGTAAAAAGAAGTGTTTGCCGAACATGTTGGTGTAATATTTTCCCAATAGCATGCAGAATGGTGTTATAAATCAGTGAATCAACGTGGATCAAGATGCCAAAACACCGTTTTTCTTTCTTTGGGACTGAATATCTCCGATATATGACGAAATCACGTTAATCCAACGATGTTGAAGGTAAATCGAAGTATTTTTCTGTCCATCCTTTGACTATCATCTTGCTTTGTTTAAAATCAAGGTAGTTACAGTTGTTTTCGTGTACCGAGTTGATGCTCGAATGGCTAAGGTTACCCAATTTTGAAAAATTGGTGGTTAAGGTGCACCCTAAATCTGGGCGCATTTAGGCTAACGTTACCCGACAACTAACATATGTAGTATTACAGCATCTGAAGACACACACGTTGTATGTTTTCCCTTGAATTTGAAAAATAAGACCCACAACTGTCATGTATATTCTGTAAATTGTATTTAGCCAATTATGTTCACAACAATTATTATTTCTAACGTGTAAATCGAGTTGGTACAAAGACAACATTCAACAACGTAAGTTCACCTATACGATTTTACAATTAGGTGAACTATCAACATGTATAAACGTATTTAACTCTATTGTAAGGAGGGTCATTGATTTACTAAAATTATTCTCAATGCAAACACGGTATCAAATGTGTATATATACACAACTCATTTTGAGTAAGTATGGGTGAATTACTTTTAAAGCGCAAATAATCGATCCGTTTACGCCAACGGAATTGCTTTTTTTTCTAGAACAGGGTCCTTTCCGCTACTAGGAAATGCACATATTGAAGCATGTTTTGCAAATCTCCTATGTGAAATCATTAATAAACACTTCGTCCTTGAAAACATCTTCATCGTTACACTTTTCCAAGTATTTTTGTTATTCAGACAGTATAAATCGAGCTAGATCTAATACTTGACGCATTGGTTTGTTTCTTCGAAGACAAAGTGTTATATCTACATTTTGAAATTGATTTGGCTTTGTATCATATGTGTGACATATGCGAGTATATCCAGAGACTGTCGAGCATCGTATAAAAATTAAAAACAAGACACGGAAATGGATTCGGCCCCGACGTTTTCGTACTCAGAGTGACTCGGACCAAATTAAGTCAGTCCTATGCTCCTGTGATTTAGGTCTACGCCTCCATGAAGTGTTGGATATCTAGTATATGATGAAGAAAAAAAGATATGTCCGTGTAGATCTATATCAATTTCCGTTTGACAATTAATATCTATAATTATCTTAAAGAATTAAGTTTTACACAGTTCAGATCTTAGAATTATTGTAGTAATTTAATTTAATTTTATCAGTTGCTCCTTTAAACATACATAATCGTGTGCTTCAACTAGATGATCGATGATATCTGGTAATGCATTGTGTTTCATATAGCAGTAATAACATTGCTACATGCAGCGCTCCATGGTTATGGTTGGTAACCTGAACGCATATGGAATTTAGTAAATGCTCAATAGATTTTGGTGGTGTTGTTTTAACTTTCATTTTGCAAACTATTAGCACGGGAATGGTGGATCTATTCAACACTAGACAAACTCTTTACAGTATAAATACAGTATAAGGGGTTAGCGTAGTTTTGCGTGTAGACCCAGGTTAAACGTCTCCTGACTGTTTGCAATGATATGCGCAATGAAGATATTTTAATAAAAAAGGAAAAAATAGATATAATAAAGATATGCAGTACAGACACAAACCAAGTGTCACATGTATGATAAAATATAGCATCGGACATGTGTTTACATGTTTTGTGCTTCAATGCAAAGAATGTTTTTTCAAACAATAAACAGGGAAATATTTACTGTGAGAAATCGATCAGGTTGTACGTCTTTGTACAAACTCGATTTACACGTTAGAAATAATAATTGAAGATTGTGAACATAATTGGTTAAACACAAGTAACAGAATATACATGACAGTTGTGCGTCTTATGTTTCAAGTTCAAGGGAAAAAATACGACGTGTGTGTCTTTAGATGCTGTAATATACTACATATGTTAGTTGTCGGGTAACCTTAGCCTAAATGCGCCCAGAATTAGGGTGAACCTTAACCAACACATTTTCAATATTGGGTAACCTTATCCATTCGAGCATCAACTCAGTACATGAAAACACCTGTAACTACCTTGATTTTGAACAAAGCAAGATGATAGTCAAAGGATGGACAGAAAAATACTACGATTTACCTTCAACATCGTTGGATTAACGTGATTTTGTCATATATCGGAGATATTCAGTCCCAAAGAAAGAAAAACGGTGTTTTGGCATCTTGATCCACGTTGATTCACTGATTTATAACACCATTCTGCATGCTATTGGGAAAACATTACACCAACATGTTCAGCAAACACTTCTTTTTACGGCTGCATACAAAGAAGTGCCGATCTTCTGAAATTAAGAGTCTTTAGGAGCAAAATACAAACTCACCTTTTTAATCGACTCTCGCTGCGCGAGGTAACCACAGCTTTATCGATGGGGTAACCATAATCGATTGGACGGTGTGACTCCCTCGGCCACCGCAACAACTGGACAGCGGAATCCCGCTGACACAACACCCGCACGTTCAACAGCAAGGGGATTCCCTAGAAGTCCATAAAATATGGATGAGGTTTTTGTTATTCATTTATCTATTTTCTACATTTGTGGAGCATTATATTTGAAAAAGGGGTTTAAAAGTCCACAGTCATAAGGAAGTGGCAGGATCAACACTCTGTGGCCAATGCAGCAATTATGATAACCGACGATTAGCAGGTACGTTTTCTAAACTGCCCTAATAATACATGTTGAAGAAATGCGTTTTCAGAGATTTTTTGAAACATGCCAGTGAGCTTGCATCTCTAATGCCTGATGGAAGAGCATTCCAGAGTTTGGGAGCTGCATGCATGAAACTTCTCTCACCGTACTTTACCTTACGACTTTTTGGTACAACCAACGACAAAGAACTACTTGCTGATCTTAATTCTCTGCTGGGCCTGTACACGTCAAGCATGTCGACAATGTACTTGGCGGATTCATTGTGCATGGCCTTATACGTAAGTGTCAGAATTTTGAATTCAATCCGATGCTGAACCGGAAGCCAGTGAAGTTCTTTCAAAACCGGTGTGATATGATTATATCGAGAAGTCCTTGTTATGATGCGGGCTGCTGTGTTTTGCATTCTTTGAAGCTTCCGCAGTGTTTTGTTTGGAATTCCATGCAGCAATGAGTTGCAGTAGTCTATCTTTGATGTAACCAGAGAGTTCACCAAAGTCTTGGTAGCAGCAGGCGAGAGATACTTTCTAATATGACCTATTCGTCGGAGCTGTGCATAGCTAGACCTACACACGGAATTGATGTGTGATGTCATATCCATTTGTGAATCGAGCCATGCGCCGAGATTCTTTACACACAGAGATGGCTTGATTTTAGAGGGTCCTACTTGCACATGAATCTCTTCAGGTACTTCTGTGTTTTTAGTATGAAACAGCATGACCTCGGTTTTGTCAGTATTGAGCTTCAGCATGTTCTGGTGCATCCAAGACACTAGCTCCTTGAGACAGTTCTCAACTCGTGATAAAGCTTCCTGTTGACAGGAAATGTCCTTGGGCTTAAATGATAGGTATAATTGTGAGTCATCGGCATAAAAATGGTGGTTGAGCCCATGGGTTCTGCATATTGAGCCGACAGGTTTTGTGTACATGATGTAGTGCTTCGGTCCTAGGACCGATCCCTGTGGCACACTATATCTCATGTTAACTGGAGTGGACAATTCCCCATCTATTGACACTTTTTGATAGCGGTCATTTAGATAGGAGGTCATCCACTCAAGAGGTTTCCCAATGATTCCGAAGTCTCTTTCCAGGCGTTTCAGCAATGTTTCGTGATCGATAGTATCAAATGCAGCCGATAAGTCAAGCATCACCAGAATTGTAATTTCGTTTCTATCTAGGGATTGAAGGATATCGTTTTGAACTTTCAGAAGAGCAGTCTCTGTTGAATGATGCTTTCGGTATGCTGACTGATGCTGCTCGTGTAGACTGTTCGAGGTCAGATGGGACTCAATGCGTTTGTCAACAACTTTTTCTAATACTTTGGAGACAAATGGCAGATTGGATACAGGCCTATAATTTTTAAGTTCATTTGAATCGAGATCAGGTTTCTTTAAAAGGGGTCTGACATATGACGTCCTGAAACTTTTTGGAACGCAGGCAGTGTCTAAAGAGGAGTTAATAATGTTTGTCAAAATCGGTAGGAGTTCATCAAGGCATGCCTTTAGCAGCCATGTAGGTATTGGATCCAGTTCGCAAGACTTACAGGGGGATGCCTTAATGATCTGTTCTACTTCTTCCACCGTAGCCGCATCAAACTTTTCTAAAAAGTTTGTTGAATGCTGCATCTCAGTGGTATTCGGCACACTGGATACAGTGCCTGATGAAATATCTGCCCGTATTTTGTCCACCTTTTCAACGAAAAAGTCACTGAAGTCTTGTGCAAGTTGTTTCGAGGATGAATTCTTAGGCAATGCGATATCATTAGTTGAACCTAGCAGATGCTTAGTGACTTTGAAAAGACTTTTCGAGTCTGCCTGGCATGTTTCAATTTTCTCTGAGTAGAAATCAATTCTCGACTTTATCAGCAGCTTGTTGACTTTGGCACACTGTTCTCTGTATAGCTGATGGTCTATTGTGAGCCTGGACTTTTTCCAGTTCCGTTCCAATTTGCGCTTTACATGTTTTGCATCGTGCAGTTCCTGGGTATACCAAGGACATGATGGTCTGAGTGTTATGGTTTTAGTACACAGTTTATTGACAAGTGCTGCCAGTATCTGTGTATATGATTTAACCAGCTCATCAACATCTGCCGTTTGCATACTTGTCTCGATGGGTACTGAGTCGAGGAGGTCCCTTTTGAATGATTCGATATTAATTGCCCTAAGTCTCCGAAATGAAACAGTTTTCCTCACTGTTGGAGGTTTTGCGGCCTTTGCCTCGAAAGTTACAGAAAAATGATCTCGCGAAATTTTACCACTACTGTCGGACAGTCCAGGGTCCGTGACTTCAATGTTTGACACACAGCCATCACCATCTCGTGTAATAACAACATCAAGAATATGTCCCCCCACATGAGTGGCTTCATTTACATGCTGTCGCAGTCCAAATGATTCGAGTGTACTAACAAAGTTAGCAGTGTTTCTGTCATTTGGAATGTCAAGGTGGATATTTAAATCCCCTACAATGACGACCGGTTTATCGGTGGTCACAAGTTTAGATAAGAAAAATGGCCACTCACTCTCGAGGAAATCTCTGGTTTTTAGACCATTACCACGAGATGGTGGTGGTCTATAAGCAACTACTAGGCGCATATTGAAATCTCGGACACTGATAATGCAGTCCATGTACTCAAAGTTTGAGAAATCATTATCTCTTGTCGATTTATGGAGGCGGAGTCCTATTGAAGCCTTATGTATGATTGCAACCCCGCCGCCACGGTTGCCATTGCAGCGAGGGACATGTTGGATTCTGTAATGAGTAGGAACCAGTTCACTTAAGCAAGAATTGTCAACAGAACTGCCGAGCCAGGTTTCCGTAATGGCTACCACATCAAAGTCATTTGAAACGATAAAGTCGCAAATAGAAAGAGCCTTGTTTTTGACTGATCTAGGGTTTATACTGCATACTTTTACAAAGGTCTGAATTCTCACAGGCATTGGAGGTTCGCGTTTTACATGAACAACAGTTTTCGTTTTCTCAGAAAGGGACACTGTTGAGAATTTACTCGCGTACAGGTTAGGTTTCGAAACAACGGGGATTACCTGGGGAAACTGTTTCAAATGACTGAGATTTACGCCATCAGGTGAAACCTTACATTCTGTTGGACGGTTTCCAGAAACAATTGGAATTGACCGAGGTATTTCCCTTAATCTGTTTAAATGAACACCTTTATTTTCATCCCAAATACGCTTCGGTTTTGTGTTGCCCCCTCTAGAGCCTCTCAATTTAGCTAAGCCAAACTGACCAAAGTTTAACAGCCCTAACTCTTTCAACCTGGACAATACTAGCTTGTTGGGTTTCAAAATAGGCGATTCCATTAGCAAGAAAAATGGATTATTCAAAACATAAAGAAAACACAATGATAGTTTTCTAATTTGGAAAATTAACAGTTATTTTAACTTTGTCTATTTATTTTGAATGAAAATTACTCATATATTTCACAAATTAAAAATCGGTTTTC
This sequence comes from Azorinus chamasolen, assembly GCA_963576725.1. NCBI lineage: Eukaryota > Metazoa > Mollusca > Bivalvia > Cardiida > Solecurtidae > Azorinus > Azorinus chamasolen. The sequence continues at coordinate 48,957,546 of OY755250.1, read as the reverse complement.
TTAACCCTTTCCTAGTGTAAACATCTATTCACACATTTGCAAATAGTAGACCCAGATCAGATGGTTCTGTAGAAGCCGTCTGATCAGGGTCTGCGCTGTTTGCTAATGGAATGTATACATCTTTTCAAGCATTTGCAAACAGAGTAGACCCAGATCAGACCGCTCCAAAAGGAGCCGTCGGATCAGGGTCTGCTCTGTTTACTTATGGAATTGATCATTTCATTACAACTATTTTGTCCATGTCGGTATTGCAATTTGGACTAAATATGGAATAGGGAAAGGGTTAAGGGAGGGAATACATTCTTTTTTGGGACTCGGTCAATTAACCCATTACTCCATGAATATTCAAGTGAGAAATAAGAGCATCATGGATAATTATAGTTTAGATCAATTGCTATAAAGCCACATAGACAGAGAAAGTTGTTGCCGTGGCAGAAACGGTAGCAGATCTTTATCTTAAGAAAATAGGGCAGATATTTTATAACTTTTTTTTATAAATTAAATGGTGAAATTCTTTTTAAAAATACATTGTATGAATGTATGTTTTACATTTTAACACATACGTTTTGACCAATAGGTGGGTACGTTTTGACTCCATTTGGGTACATTTTGACTCAATTTGGGTACGTTTTGACTTGGGTACGTTTCGACCTTGGGTACGTTTTGACTATAACCCACTTCCGAGAAAGCTATTACGAAAACAATGAAAGGATCGGGTGATCATTGGCAAAACGCGGAAGAATTTAACGGAAAAGGTCGATAATATTGTGTTGTAGAACAAAAACTATCAGTATTGATGAAATTGGTTTATTTGTATCACAGGGACATTTTTCGATATAAGTTCAAATTAGGAACCTTCATAATAATGATTGAGCATTATTATAACAGATACCAAGTTTTATGATATTATTGAAAATATATGATCATTGTAGGGACTTCCTCTTTAACGAAAAGTAAGAGATTGATGGTTTAAGTTAAGATTTCTTTTCTTGTTGTGCTTTCAACTTTTATCAAGGTGTACTGTATTGGTTTATTGTTCTGTTACTTTTAGAATCTGGTGTATAAATCTTCAAATTCACCATATGCTTTCATTTTATTTAGTTGAATGCGTTTGGCAGCTGTGCTCGCTTATAGGCTGTGCCTATTTCATATTATTATGATGTTATCGGAATTTATCTGTAATTCTCCCGAAGCGATATTTACGGGTATGTCTAAACACCGGATATGACGGATATGACTCTCATATCCGCGGATATGAGATTCGCAGACTAAAATCGGCTACAAAAGCATTATTTTTTATTAGAAAAACATTTTATCGAGCCGAATGACTTATATATATTTATTATTTGAAATACTTAAAATTTAATATACGGTGCGTTATAGGTAGTTATAATCGAATTTATCTCCACCGGATATGACAGCCATATTTGTTGTGAGGGATAAACACCGGATATGACTTTTAAACTCCTAATATCTCTCAATAACTTAAGGTTTTAGTCAGGGAATGGCTACCTTGTAACACTTATGACTCTATACAGCAATTTTGATCACGTTTCAACTTAATAGAGGGTACAAAATTCATAATATTCGGCATGTACCGGGTAGGAAAGTCATATTCGTTGTAAGAGAGAAACACCGGATATGACTTTAAAATTCATAATAACTCGTAATAAATTAATTTTTAATGCGGGAAATGGCTATCTAATCACATTATGAATCTTCACTGAAATTTTGGTCACGTTTCAACCAAAGAAAGCCAAACAAATCATAATATTTGGGGGTCTAGAAGAAGCACGGACCGCAGAGAAACGCTATGAGGGAGAAACACCAGATATGACCTTAAAACTCCCAATATCTCATAATAACCTAAAGTTAAAGTTACAGAATAGCTGCCGAATCACAGTATGACTATTCACCAACATATTTGCTCATGCTTCTACTAAAGAAAGTTGGAAATATTCATAATAGTCGGCATGCGCCTGATGTGAAAGTCATATTCGTTGTGAGGGAGAAACACCGGATATTAGGGGTGAAACGGTACACTACCCCCACGGTTCGGTTCGGTACACGGTACATGAGCCACGGTTCGGTACATTTTCGGTACACGAATGTTTATCTTGTAAACATAATTTTGAAGCTTACCTAGAAAAAACCCCTTTTGAATTAATTTGTTTTGACTAGAATCAGTAACTGCCACAACTAATAAAGATGACGATTAATCTCTTAAAATTATAAACAGTCAAGTGTATTAAGGGAAAAACACTAAAATAATGTAATGCTAAACACCATGTCATAGACTATTGATTTATAGTTCTTAAAATACAAATCTCCTTCTATTGAAAATATCACTATCTAATAATATCTTCAACTGGAACTTTAAAATAACCAACAATGTACTGGAAACAAGTTAACAAAGCATTGCAAACTGTGTAGATATGATTAGAAGTTTTCTAATCTTGGACTGCACTGTTTGTCTATAAATATTATACAAGTTTAACAGTTTGACATGCACGATGATAATTGAAATTGAGCCTCACGATAAGATTTCCAACCAACGTGCATTGCAAACAGTGTAAGCCCTGAGCAGCTGTCACATTCAAATGTCACATTTTAATACGACAGCTTATCTTAGTACACACAGTTTTCAATGGACTATGAGAGCAGAGTTTAAGTCTATTATATAATAATACCCAGCACATTAAGGATTAATAATAATAACTTGTCTATCATCAGTAATTTCTACAACAGTCAGTTTGCGTTCAACGTGCTTTATACGGCACGTCTGCGAAACAACGCTTACATGACATGTTGCCATTCTGCTTTCAGACTGGCCTTCCCGAAAGCCAAGACTTTCAAACTTTCGACCAGTAGCTTGTTGGTGCATCTTTCAATTTGGGAACAGTTTCAAACTGTTCCCAAATTGAAATATGCACTTTCGTTTCCCTCCGGAGAAGCCATGTATGTAAACTATGTGTAATGTACTTAACGTGTAATCTAATTGGATATTATCTATAGAATGAACCAATCAGAGAACGGCTTTTATATTATTACGGCAGATTCGTCCCTAGACATTACGAAATGTTCGGTACGTACCGTAAAGTGGAAATAAATACCGAAAACCGAACCGTAAGTGAAAAAACCGCGGTGCACGTGTACCGTAAGATACCGTTTCACCCTTACCGGATATGACTTTAAAACTCATAATACCTCCCAATAACTTAAGGTTTTAGTCAGGGAATGACTACCTTATCACAGTATGACTCTATACTGGAATTTTGATCACGTTTCAACTTAATAGAGGGTACAAAATGCATAATATTCGGCATGTACCGGATATGAAAGTCATATTCGTTGTGTGAGAGAAACACCGGATATGACTTTAAAACTCATAATAACTCGTAATAAATTATTTTTTAATGTGGGGAATGGCTATCTAATCACATTATGAATCTTCACTGAAATTTTGCTAACGTTTCAACTAAAGAAAGCCAAACAAATCATAATATTCGGGGGTCATTCGGGAAGCACGGACCGCAGCGAAACGCTATGAGGGAGAAACACCGGATATGACTTTAAAACTCACAATAGCTCATAATAACTTAAGGTTTTAGTTAAGGAATGGCTACCTAATCACAGTATGACTCTATACTGGAATTTTGATCGCATTTCAACTTAAGAGAGGTTACAAAATCCATAATATTCGGCATATACCGGATATGAAAGTCATATTCGTTGTGTGAGAGAAACACCGGATATGACTTGAAAACTCATAATAACTCGTAATAAATTATTTTTTAATGTTGGGAATGGCTATCTAATCACATTATGAATCTTCACTGAAATTTTGCTAACGTTTCAACTATTAAGAAAGCCAAACAAATCATAATATTCGGGGGTCATTCGGGAAGCACGGACCGCAGAGAAACGCTATGAGGGAGAAACACCGGATATGACTTTAAAACTCACAATAGCTCATAATAACTTAAGGTTTTAGTTAAGGAATGGCTACCTAATCACAGTATGACTCTATACTGGAATTTTGATCACGTTTCAACTTAAGAGAGGTTACAAAATCCATAATATTCGGCATATACCAGATATGAAAGTCATATTCGTTGTGTGAGAGAAACACCGGATATGACTTGAAAACTCATAATAACTCGTAATAAATTTTTATATCTTATCACATTATGAATCTTCAATGAAATTTTGCTCACGTTTCAACTAAAGAAAGCCAAACAAATCATAATATTCGGGGGTCATTCGGGAAGCAAGGACAGCGGAGAAACACCGGATATGACCTCAAAACTCCTAATATCTCATAATAACTTAAAGTTAGTTATAGAATGGCTGTGGAATCACAGTATGACTCTTCGCCGAAATATTTGCTCGTAAAAAACCACAATACCATAATATTCGGCATGCACTGGATATGAATGTCATATTCGTTATGAGGGAGAAACACCGGATATGACTTTTAAACTCGTAATACCTCTTATTAACTTTATGTTAAAGGTATGGAATGGCTACCTAATGACAGTATGTCTCTTCACTGAAATTTGTGCTCAGGCTTCAACTAAAGAACGCTAAAAAAACCATAATATTCGAAATGCAAGAGGTGACCGCAGAGAAACGTCCCGGAGATATATGGATAATCTTGAGACTCAAAGGCATTCCCATAATTTCTCACAATAAAAAAAGTTTAAGTTGGGCAAATGGCTACTTAATCACATGCTTCAACTAAAGAAAGCTAAAGAAATTTATTATTTTCGGCATACAGGAACACGGACCGCGGAGAAACGTCCCGGAGAAACATGGATAATCTTGAGTCTGAAAAGCATTATGTATTCTAAATAATTGAAAAGACCGGATATGAATCTAAAATTGGTTAAGACTGGTTTGAAGCATACTCGATTAAGTTTTAACCTCTTTCAAAGTGTGTCAATATTTCTAAATACATGAATTCATCAGGTAAAGGGTTAGACATTGTTTTCGGCAGTTATCTGTCAATAACGCTGTACTATCCTCCCAATTTCACCTGAGACTCGATTAAATTTCGGCGTGTTTATCGGGATTGTTCGTAATACTCTGTGACAAAACGTAGCAAACCAACAGCTGGTAATAATCATGTTCCACGAGGATTGTACAGTAAAACCCTTCTAATGCGACCACTTAATGAATAAATATGACTGTCTTTATAATCAGATGGCTGCTTAATGCAGAACAAAAGTTATGCAGAAAGCTACTACAGGAGCTTTCTGCATAACTTCCGTCCTGTATTAAGCAACCACCTGCCTTTGCCACTGTGAATTATGCCCCGTTTTGTTGGTCGTATTAGAGGAGTTTTGTTGTATTTTATAGCGCATTCTTATACCTTCGGAAATTTATTCGAAGATTACCGACGATAATACACGGAATATGCATGAGTCTCAGATCGAATTGGTAGGATAATAATTTTATAGGTATAAAAATTACCTGATGCGTTGTATTTCAAAGCCTTTAACCTTTAGCCTGGTGAGCAATTTATTTCATTGGAGAAGTTCAGTATTTCCTTCAGTTCTCACGATTCATTTACCTTCTGTGAAAAACAATCTGGGTTCAATCTGTTTGCAAAAGTAAACATATACCCGTCCTCGCCAAGCTAACGGTTTTACTTTTTACTCCATGAATACGCCTTTGTACGCCTTAGTAAACACAGTAGACCCAGATTGGAGGCTCCTATAGAAGCCGTCTGATCAGGGTCTGCTCTGTTTGCTTATGATAGAATATAGATAAATGTTAAAAGCATAATACTTTTCTTAGATACTCAGAATTAAATCTTTCGAGCCGAATATCTAGCTGTAACCGATTTTTATCTCTCAGTCATATGAATGGCCGCATATGAATTTCATATTCGATTGGACGGAGAAACGCAGGATATGACTTTAAAACTCATGCTTAAGCATATATATTTAAGGTTTAACCAGAAGGTATGCTGTTTTACACATTATGCCTATTTTCTGGAAGTTTAACTGTTCATTATTACAGGTAAGAAAACTATATAAAAAAAAAACTATGTTTATTACTAAAATATATGAGGTGCCTTATCTTTATATGAAACTCATATATGTTATGGCGGATAGCCATAGTATATGATCTAAGGAAAAGGATAAACGCTTTTAATAGTCATCTGTCTGAAACGCGCTAATAAGTATTTATATAAAAAAGTATTGTGTGCTGCATATCAGGGCATTCAACCTTTAGCCTTGTGAACAAACTTATTTCACTAGAGAAATTAAGTTTTCTTTCAGTTTTCACGGTTTATTTAGTTTTTATCTATGTTCAAATGCGGGATACCTAGCTAAGCGTTGTTTTTTTTTATTTCCCACAGATTTGAAAAGCAAGTGCGTTAGGACTGAGAAGCACTGGATATTAATTAACCATTTCCCTCATAAAAACGTGTTTTTACGCATTTGCCAACAGAGTAGACCCAGATTAGACGGCTACTAGAGGTGCCGTCTGACCAGGGTCTACTCTGTTTGCTATTGGAATTTGATAGATATGTTTCTTTGCTTTCAAAAATGGCTACAATGATCTACCTTCCATGTTTCATTACAACTACTTCATCCATGAATATTCAGTAGGTATTGAACTTTGTAATAAACACAGAACAGGGAAAGAGTTAATCTAAAGCTCGTTATGTCGCATACATACACACTGTTTAACAAGTAAAATGCTTCACATTATGGATCTTCCTTGGAAGTTCACTTCAAATTAGAGCTAAAGAAAATCATTTCAATGACACCCACCCCACCCGCTCCCTTTTCTGTGATAGGAAATACATACATGCATTTGTTAGGACACACCGGTAACTTCCCGAAGAAATTCGGGTATGAGCAACAAAAGCATCTCTTCTAAAATATTATATTTTATATATATTATCTATATTCTATTAAACATATTTATTAACAGTACATATACATATACCGAAAATAACTTTTTTAGTGCCGGTTATTTAGACTAGTGATTAAATATCTCCCACGGATATGGAAGACGAAGAAACACCGGATATGAATCTATATTTAGAATTATTCTGCAAGTACGAACACTTCATTCATTCATTCATTCATTCATTCATTCATTCGGTTTTTTTCCTTTGTTCGTTCGTTCATTCGTTCGTTAGAAAGGACTTACTTTCACAATATGACTGTTTACATGGGGTACCGTTTACATGGGTTCTATTTCCCTAAGATCTGAAAATCCTAGTAATTCGCAGTGAGAAGTATCGAATATGAGCCACGGAAACCACATATCTTATAAAAAGGCATTGTTCTCACACAATGATTAAACTTTTTACAAAGTAATTGGCGATGCAAAGTGAATAGTCCCTAATTTCAAGGTCTAGAGGCCTGTTTATACCGATTACTCCATGTGTCTAAAATTTTACAGCTTATCTGGGTCTATTATTTAATTTGTAATTACTGGATGTACAACAATGAAGGTTATGGTTTCATGGAACATGTTCAAACTAAGCAGCTGATCTGGGTCATTGAATGCAAATGACAATTTTTAAGTAGATTGTTAGCGATATTTATTCTTTAACATGCTACAGAACCAAACTAAAGGCAAGCAAACTAGACCATATTCTACGGATGAATTTCATCTTAAACATGCTGTTCATAATTATGAAATCTACTCTGATTTAACAGCGAATTTCTTCTAAAGATCAGCATCTTACTTCATTGAATTTCCGTTCCTCGTTTTCATCTATATTATAAATTACATAATATCCCCATTCCATGCTAAGTAACTCAGTTGCCCAGTCAGGCGTGAACCTAAGTCACGCCCTTATGGAATATGATTGGTCAATTCGATAATGGGGCAGAAGATAACGATTGAGTCAATGAGACACCATATATCACGGGTCTCGATAAAAAAGGAAGCTGTCGGCTATAATTTTTAATCTATATACATTCGCATCGGGATGCTATTGAACAGAATGTATGTGTTAAAATATTTTACCTGCTGTCTGCTCAAGTTAATAAAGTATTAATTATAACTTGCTGGAACCTTATTCAAACTCAGTTGTTAACTATAAACAAATGTACTAGTTACATGTATATTTCCGGTAATGAATGTTAAGTTAAAATCAGGATATACACCGTTCGGTCTATAATAATATAAAATAACATAATTTGTAAAACTTATTTGCAATCTTGATATTGTATTATTTCACTACATTCACTCCTCGCTTAGAATAGGGTCGTGTTTTATTCTGGTAGTTGTGTATAAAAATACAGCATGAGTTTTTGTTTTGAGAACAGTTACGTTGAAAATGCTGAATAGTATTTGCACATATTGATTTCAAAAAAGGTTTATTCAATTCTTTAATGTATAAGATATACAACAATATGGTTTGAGCAAACTAACAAATGTAAAGGCATAAAAACTATACAATGTGGTATTTATGTAATGGGTATCTATAAATATATGAATGTTTGGATGGACGTACGGACTGACGGACAGGCGGACGGAATCCGGTATGGGCCAACGAAGGGTGACCGAATTAATGGAATGACCGAAGTAATGAAGTAATGAATGAATGAACGCACATTCCCGTTTCAACTAAATAAAGCTAAAAAATCATAATATTCGGCATGTACCGCATTTGAAAGTCATATTCGTTGTGAGGGAGAAAGACCGGATATGACTTTAAATCCCATAATATCTCATATTAACTTAAGGTTAAAGTTATGGAATGGCTACCTAATCATCGAATGGCTCTTTACTGAAATTTATGCTCAGGCCACAACTGAATAAAGCTTAAAAAATCATAATATTCGGCACGCAGGGGCACGGACCGGAGACAAATGCCCAGGAGATATATGGATAATCAATAGCCTCAAATGCAATCTGCATTCTGAATAGTTATACAGTTTAGTGTGTTGATCATAATTTTCGGCATGCATGAGCACATGTAAGTCATATTCGTTGAAAGAATATACTATATAGAATAATTATACTGGTTCACTGAAATGTTTGCCCATGCTTCAACTAAAGAAAGCTAATTCTCAACAAGCTAACATGTTAATTGGCAAGCGTGTAATAAGATCTTTGTCTGCTGCCTAAGCAATAGAAATAATTTACAATTTATTGAAAAAATAAACAAAGTCTTTACTGCACGTGTTCGTGAAATTAAAATGCCATTGTCAATGGGGAATATGTAGATATGCCGGTAGTGTATCTTACAATCGATTTGGTATTCAGTGTTTAAAGTTTAATTTACCGTGCCTAATAGTGCAGTTACCAATGAGTATGTCTCCAACGGATATTAAAGACATATATGCAGTGAATGAGAAACACCTGACATAAATCTATTTATTTAGCAAACTTACTTAACCCGTTACTCCATAAATACGCATGTATATGTCTTTGCAAACAGAGAAGACCCAGATCAGTCGAGTCCTATATGAGGCGTCTGATCAGGGTCTGCTCTATTTGCTTATGAATTAATATTGAAATGATTTTATAGATTTTGCGATTGCCAAACATTCGTGTGTTCAGTTGCTATTATAAGAATATAATCGAATTAATTTGCATTACGTTCTTTTTGAAATGTAGTCGAATATCTAATTCATTTAAACATGTCCGTTATGGTATACGAACGAGCTTTTAGAGGATTTAAGCCTTTGATGCCGAGTTGGCTCCATAGTGATGGACATTCCATTTTGAAAATTCGGCAATGAAATGAAAAAAAGAAGAATGTGTGCAGACCATTTTAACCGATAACGCACATACTTTTTGTGTATTTTCATAAATCGATGTATGCGGCAATTAAAAAACAAGTTGATCATTACAGACGCCTAAGCTCCACCCCCAGTAACCAGCTGTAACCTACCTGCCCCCAGTCCAATTACGTAAACGTATACAGTTTGGACTACCATGACCCACGAGATAAATGTACCTTCCAGCTTTGAAAACGTTGTAGACCCATAGCAGTCCTCGTCTCTGTGTGTCTACCATATTTTAAAGCTCAGAATGTACTTTTCTCGGAATATTCTATGATTCGAGCGACTACAGGAAGACCATAAAGACGAAAAACATGTTCGTGGTTAATATTGTATTTAATAATTCACAGCCATGTTCATATACATTACATACAATATGAAACATTTTAAACATTGTCAAAATAGTTAATAACATACAAAGAAGCCAAAGACAATGAAGCCAAAGGACGAAACGGAAAGAAATTGATGATATTTACATACAGAATGAGAAAAAAATAAAGAAAATATGGAAAATAGTTAAACGGAAAGAGAAAGGATGAGAAACAAGTAATACGCAACTATAAGGGATTAACATATAATATAATTATTTATTAACCCTTTCGCTGTCAAATTCTGTCGTCTGCTGACTTTGTCGTCTGCTACAAATGTTCATTCTTTTGATTTTCTTCATTTTGTTTCAAAAACATAGTAACAGTAACAAACAGTTTGGAGCCTGATGAGACGCCGAGTTACTCGGCGTCTCATCTGGACCCAAACTGTTTGCATAGGTAATCAAAGATCCGGCATTGGCAGCGAAAGGGTTAAATAATAATAATGATAAATGCCAACAATTTCTAACAAACCCCCCCCACACACACACACACACACACACACCCACACACACACACCCGAACAACCGATTGTATCCCAACTGAAATTATTTCATTATTTGAAATCTTGTGAATGCATTCGCTACAAACGTCCTAATATTTTTGAAAGCTTGTACCCAGGGCTCGGGACGGGGACCCTGCTTTCATGAGCCCCAAGTTTTGAATTTGTTTTTGATTAGAGCAGATATTTTTTACCAAGTTCAGAATTGACAGACTGGCCCCAAAGTGTAGCAGAAAACCACTATGCCATTATATTATAACCAAAGAAAATCTAGAAAATATCAGATCCAAATCGAAAATATCATTAGAAAAATGCAGTTTTGAAGATGTACATGTACTGTAGACCCATGTAGACCCTGACCATATGCATGTCCGGATCTACCATGTTTGTTTAATTGAAACCGGCATGGCCCATCAATATTCACAGTTCAGACTTCAGACCATTAACTGTGTTTACAGCTCAGTATCTGATCAGGGTCTACACTGTGGACTATCTTCAAACCAATATTTTCTTATGATGTTCGCGAAAACAATATACTTGTATGTAAACTGGATATACCATATTACTCCCCCCCCCCTTCTCTCTCTCTCTGTTTCCTCTCTGTTTCCTCTCTGTCTCTCTCTCTGTCTCTCCCTGTCTCTCTCTCTCTCTGTGTCTCTCTCTGTCTCTCTCTGTCTCTGTCTCTCTCTGTCTCTCTCTCTCTCTCTCTCCCCCCCCCCCCCCTGTTACTATAATACAAAATGCACATTGAAATATCTGATCCAATTCGAATATCATTAAGAAAATGCAGTTTTGAAGATGCAAATGTACTGTAGGCCCATGTAGACCCTGGTCATATGCATGTCCGGATCTACCATGCTTGTGTAATTGAAACCCGCATGCCCATGAATATTTCACAGTGCAGACCTCAGACCATATACTGCGCCCGCAGCTCAGTATTTGATCTGGGTCTACACTGTGGACTATCTTCAAACCAACATTTTCTTATGATGTTCGCGTAAACAACATACATGTAAACTGGATATACCATATTACCCTCCCCCCCTCTCTCTCTCTCTCTCTCTCTCTCTTTCTCTCTCTCTCTCTCTCTGTCTAATACAAAGTGCACATTGAAATATCTGATCCAATTCGAATATCATTAAGAAAATGCAGTTTTGAAGATGCACATGTACTGTAGGCCCATGTAGACCCTGGCCATATGCATGTCCGGATCTACCATGTTTGTGTAATTGAAACCCGCATGGCCCATCAATATTTCACAGTGCAGACATCGGGCCATATACTGCGTCCACAGCTCAGTATTTGATCTGGGTCTACACTGTGGACTATCTTCAAACCAACATTTTCTTATGATGTTTCCCGAAATAATACAAACTATGCATGAACGATGTCACCAGAAAGTCAGTATAAAAGTGTTAATCGAGATAAATTAAACAATGAATAATTTACCATGTTATATTTCGGATTCTGAAACTATTCAAACCATGTTCAAGCGCGTTGGTTTAGCTCGGCGTATGAGATTGGTATTCGCTGTTTACCAAGTTAAAAACGGAACTTTTTTCTTGTGACATGGCTCGCATTACATGAAATTAATATTTACATGGTACAGTCAAACTCCCCTTAACCGACCCTCAATCGAAAAAAGCTTAAAGCTGAGCGTAAATGAAGCAGACTTGAGCTTACTACATTAGTTTCGCCATGCAGTTACCCATTCACTGCCAATGTGGCATCTGTGATTACCTATGCAAACATCCTGGATCCAGATGAGACACCGAGTAACTCGGCGTCGCACTAGGATCCAAACTGTTTGTTACTGTGAGTATGTTTTTGAAACACAAAGAACAAGAGGGCCAATGGCCCTATATCGCTCACCTGAGTTACAGTAATACATGTATATTGACATGTTAATTTTTCAGTGGAAAACAATCTAGCAGATGAAATAAGCTTAGTGCACTGCTTTCACCCTTTCACTGCTGAATAAACTTGAACTGGATTCAGAACTAATACCAAGTGAATGGTTGACCAAGATCTAAACTGTTTACAACTTGTGCCATTTTTGCCTTAGCTCAAAATGCCTAAAACTGGTCTTTGAGAAATTCAAATGACTTCAATAAAGCTATGCAATTAATGCAATTATACCTTGACCCAGGTATATAGGCAAATAAAGTGCTAGGCAGTACATAATGCCAGTTTTTGTGTGAAATGACCAATAAGAATATCTTTAAAAATCGTTTAACCCTTTCCCTCATATAAAGCTGTTTTCATGCATTAGCAAACAGAGTAGACTCAGATCAGACGACTCCTACGGAAGCTGTCTGATCTGGGTCTTCTCTGTTTCTTTTGACACAATATAGATCGGATTCTACAGTTTTTGTCAAAGCAAAAACTTCTCTTCAGAGAAATAATGTGTTTTACACATTAAAAATAAGAGTAGACTAGATCAGAAGGCTGCTATAGAAGCTGTCTGATCAGGGTCTGCTCTGTTTACATTTGACAAGATATAGATTTGATTTTACAGTTTTTTTCAAAGCTAAAACTTCTATTTATGGCAATAACAATTTTTTAAGCATTAGCAAACAAGAGTAGTCCCAGATCAATTTTTGTCAAAGCAAATAGGTTAAGGGTTAATAGGTGTTTAGAAATAATTCTAGATCTAGGTGTGAATATCTCATGATAATTCAATTAAACGGGTCATTAGTATTTTTAACAATTGAAATTGAGAAGAGTTACGTCTATTGTTATAATTAAGTTATATTTACTCAGTTATTTCATTAATATCATACAAAATTCAGACATTTTAGGACTTTTTAATGTGTTGTCATCAAATTTTATATAAAAATGTTATATTTAAGATGCTTTTTTGGGCAGCAGTAGTAATTTTAACACCTATCATTGTTAGGGGGGCAAATGCATTATCATGTTTTCTTAAGAATTACCATGACTTATATCAGTTGGGCCATTGCATAATCATGTTTTCACAGTTTTCTTAAACATTACCATGACTTACATCAGTTGGGTTTGGACCCAGATCAAAAGTCTAGATGGTGATCATTTTCCTTGATTGGCTGAATTGTTACTTTCCAATATCTCTCACATCTAATTTGAGAGACATTGGAAGACACCATGTAACATCTAGCTATCACTAACACTACACACTGGGGTTAATAGGTCAAAATGCCTTTAATGTTTCGTCTGCAACAAAAAGTTATTGTCATCTGCTTCAATTCTTAAATTAAACTTACTTTCTTTTTATTGCAAAAATATGGTTAAGATGACAAACAGTTTGGATCCTGATGAGACGCTGCAGTATGCGGCCTCTCATCTGGATCCAAACCGTTTGCATAGGTAATCACAGTTTCACCACTAGCATGCAAAGAGTTAAGAGTCATGCATTGACCTGGAGAGATTTTACTGCCGAGCGCTGTAACCTTTGAACTGAAGGATCTGGAGTTGTTCATTTAACCCTTAATTTCCCTCATATAAACTTGTTTTCATGCATCTGCAAACAGAGTAGACCCAAATAAGGTGGCTCCTGTAGGATCAGTGTCTGTTATTTGCTAATGGAATTTGACAGATCTGTTTCTATGCCTTCTAAAACAGCTACACTGATTCACCTTCAACATTTTATCATAAATAGATATAAATAGAATGACACTGGAACTCCAATGCAGTTATCTCCCTTTGTCCCTTATGGCTATGCTGATGGGACAAGGGAAATAACTGTAAGGAAATTACCTTTTAAGTGTTACAGATTCAGATGTTAAGTAGCATAAAACCCCAGGGTGAGACCATTTTTGGCCCAGGGGTCATTATTTGAACACACCTGATAGTGGTATATTAGGTGATGCTTCATACCAAATATCTTAGCTCTAGATTATGTGGTTTCAGACAAAAAGATTTTTAAATGTTTCCCTATATAAGTCTATGTAAAAACTACAAGCCCAAGGGCAGGGCCATTTTTGGCCCGGGGGTCATCATTTTAACAAACTTGGTAAAGGACCATTAGATGATGCTATATACCAAATATCAAAGCTCTAGAAATTGTGGTTTCAGAGAAGAAGATTTTTAAAGATTTAAAAAAAAAACCTGTAAAAGTAGTGGGGCAAGGCCATTTTTTGCCCGGGGGTCATGATTTTAACAAAACTGATAGAGGACACCCTAAGGTACATTTCTGTGAAATTTGGTTGAAATCCTCCCAGTGGTTTAGGAGAAGAAGTCATTTGAAATAAAAGTGAACGTACAGACGGACGGACAGACGGACAGACGGACGACGGACGACAGGCGGTCACAATAGCTCACCTTGAGCCTTTGGCTCAGGTGAGCTAAAAATAATAATAATAATAATGGTATTGGATGACGTTAACAGAATTTGGAAGCGTAATAGCTAATCCACAGCTTTTAAAAAAAAATATGTTAAAATATGGGTCGCTGTAGAGGTTTCACTGTATTATTAAATGAACATTTACACAAATTACAACTGACAAGTCAATGACTGTACACCGATGCCATTTCTTTGGATATTTCAGTAAAACGATCAATTGTTATCATTTTATTTTGAGAAATGTCAAATGAACTACAACCTACGTGTTATATGTTATCAAATAGTCTGACTGTATGTGATGTACTGTAACTGCTTCTATATTATATACAGACGGATTGTGTTCTTAATGGACACAATTAGCTCTCAAAAACAACCGGATATACAGCTTTAAGTTGATATTCATACGGTAACAATGTAATACAAAATGAAAACTGAACATCTGTAAACTCTAATGTTTATATAGATTTGTAAATAGCCGTTTCCCGTCACTGTGTTGTAATATGCACATGTATATATATTGTTTATGTTTCCCGCATAACGCGGGTCTATGCCAAAAATGAAATAAACTGAAACAATCGAAGTGCTAAGCATGTTTTTTGTTCAGTGATATCTTGTTTTAAATAACTGTTAGGATATTGCTGCTAAACAGACTGACGACTTGCTAAAGTCTTGAAATGTATAACAACCACTGCGAAGCTTTTGCTATTATGGTATAGCTAGCTGTACACTGGGTAGTTTGGATCCTGCTTTGGTGCGAGTAAATCATCACGTCACTTGGTTTCAGTTATTTTCAGATTCGCCATCGTCAAAGGTTATTTACTCTATATATGAACTTTAGTTTTATAAAGATCAGTCATTACTTCAGAGAAATCGGTGGCCATGAATCGTAGATAAATATAAGGAAAGAACTACATTTCTTTCATATACAGTAAAACCCCGATCTCTCGAACACCTTGGGGACCATAAATTTTAGTTCGAATTAAGGGTGGTTCGAAAGATCCGAGTCTCATATTCGTTTGGTAGCAAATGGTACAGAAATCGGTCGAACGTGAGTTTGAGAATATTTTCATGTCGACAATGAATAAACAAACCTCTGTAACAAAACTCACTGTTTTTGCTGCCTTTGCAATACAATGAAAATACTAATGCAACCCATAATTCTATAAAAACATCATCCCATTATTCCAAATTTCGTGTTTCTGCCATGAACGTATCTATGCTATGTATATATCTCGCCATTTTGGTCTGGTTAAAAACCGGGACTGAACGACCTGTAATCATCGTCTCGGTTTATGTACAACGGTCTACAATCCATTTAAATATCTACGAGAACACACGAGAACACACAAAATTGGTAAAATTCCGTTATTTAGACGGTTGCAACAGATCAGTATAGGGGGAAAACTATTCCTTGTGTTTTCGTAAGTGAATTCGCATATAGGGCCATAAATGAACTCAATTAACATTCACGGATAAAAACAGAGGAGAACAAATATATTCGTTCAACTGTTATTTCTGCCATTGTGAATGAAGAAGTTTGAACATTTCGATCGTGTTATAGCCCTACGATATGACAGTAAATGTTAGCTCAAAACAACCTTCACAAACACACATATTTAAATTTTAACACCTTGATAAAACATCACACATTCACCCATTGTCTACCAATCACGTAATTATCGGTGAGCTGAGATAGCCACCTGAGAGGTGTGAATCTTCGGTTCGACGCGCAGCCATACAGGTAAGACAACGGTTCGACTTATCAAAGGTACTTTGCACTGTTTTATTAATCAGCGGACCGGGAGATGAGTTCGAGAGTTCGAGTTTCGCATGGTCTAATTATCCGAGGTCGAACATATAGAATTTAAGAAGGAAGGAGTTGGGATCGCAGAATTAGTTCGAATTAAGGGTAGTGAACGAGTTTTCCGGGGTTCGAGAGTTCGGGGTTTTACTGTATATATTTTTTAAAAAATCACCACAACCGACAAGCAAACAGATTTTACGGACGTAATTTGTCTTAAATATGTAATCAACATAGCTATAATTGAATGAACCCCGCGCGCACGCTAAGCAGTCGTTCATCCAATCAGACGTTAGGTCACGCCCCTATGTTTTTTAATTGGTCAATTAGAGCGTCAATGTACATGTCTAGAATACCATATATCACGGTTGTAAAGCCGCGTGAAAAGCAGCGGGTAAATTTTTTTATTGATATAGATTCGCAAGCGAGAGTTTTGGTATGAAAATACACGAAACTGCTGTGGTTTGTAAATTATAAATAATATACAGATTTAGAGTGCAGAAATTAATTCTTATAAAGATTGAGCAGACGTTTCGCTTAACCCTTTCCCTTATAGAAACACATTTTGCAAACAGAATAGACCCATATTTAAAAGCTCATAGATCAGGGTGCGATCTAGGGATGGAGAATCGGACCAAAATCATAATCGATTATCGAATTGAATTGAACATTTATTATCGATTAAAAATCGATAATTAATCAAAAATACTTTCAGAGATTCTGTGCATGTAAAGCATGATGTAACAAGCTAATACCTAACTAAGCTTTT
>OY755250.1:48907518-48935018 GCA_963576725.1 Azorinus chamasolen | reverse complement strand
ATAGAATGATTAGGTAGCCATTCCCTGGCTTAAACCTGAAGTTAATACGAGATATTAGGAGATTTAAGGTCATATCCGGTGTTTCTCCCACACAACGAATATGACTTTCATATCCGGTGGAGATAAATTCGATTATAGCTACTTATTAGGCACTGTAAATTAATTTATAAGCATTGCAAACAATCAGTCAACACACTAAGCTCAGTAAACTGTATAACTATTCCGAATACAGATTACGTTTTCAGAGCCTCTTGATTATCCATATATCTCCGGGGGAGTTTCTCTCCGATCCGTGCTTCAGCGTGCCGAATATTATGATTTTTTTTAGCTTTCTTTAGTTTAGGCCTGAGTAAAAAACTTTCAGTGAAGAACCATACTGTGATTAGGCCGAATATTATGATTTTTCAGCCTTATTCAGTTGAAACGTGAGCAAAAATTCAGCGAAGAGTCATACTGGGTCATATAGTGATTAGGTAGCCATTCTCTGGCTTAAACCTGAAGTTATCGAGAGATATTAGGAGTTTTAAGGTCATATCCGGTGTTTCTCCCTCACAACGAATATGACTTTCATATCCGGTGGAGATAAATTCGATTATAACTACTGTACTTATTACGCACTGTTAATTAATTTATAAGCATTGCAAACAATCAGTCAACACACTAAACGGTATAACTATTCCGAATACAGATCTTGATTATCCATATATCTCCCGGCTCCGGGGCGTTTCTCTGCGGTCCGTGCTTCTTCATGACCACGGAATATTATGATTTGTTTGGCTTTCTTTAGTTGAAGCATGAGCAGAAAATTCAGTGAAGAGTCAAAATGTGATAAGGTCATATCCGGTGTTTCTCCCTCATAGCGTTTCTCTGCGGTCCGTGCTTCTTCGTGACCCCCGAATATTATGATTTGTTTGGCTTTCTTTGGTTGAAATGTGAGCAAAATTTCAGTGAAGATTAATAATGTGATTAGATAGCCATTCCCCACATTAAAAATTAATTTATTACGAGTTTTTATGAGTTTTAAAGTCATATCCGGTGTTTCTCTCTTACAACGAATATGACTTTCATATCCGGCACATGCCGAATGTTATGCATTTTGTACCCTCTATTAAGTTGAAACGTGATCAAAATTCAAGTATAGTGTCATACTGTGATAAGGTAGCCATTCCCTGACTAAAACCTTAAGTTATTGAGAGATATTATGAGTTTTAAAGTCATATCCGATGTTTCTCTCTCACAACGAATATGACTTTCACATCAGGCGCATGCCGACTATTATGAATATTTCCAACTTTCTTTAACTAGTAGAAGCATGAGCAAATATTTCGGTGAAGAGTCATACTGTGATTCGGCAGCTATTCTGTAACTGTAACTTTAGGTTATTATGAGATATTAGGAGTTTTAAAGGTCAAGTAAACAGATTGGGTTTTCGTCAAATTCTGATAGTATACAGTTAGTTAAACACCAAGCTTTAGAAAATTCTTACCGTTTTTATCTAGTTTTGATTTAAATCGAGTTTTTATTGTACCGCGAACCGTGTATTTTGAAAATCGATACATGATTATCTCCCTTGCGTGACGTCACTTGTGATGCTCGCCAGTCAGGGATACCATTGAGAGGGAGGAATGTACACAGAAACTTACCATTTTCCTTTAAATTAACGCCTCTGCAAACAAAGTAGAACCAGATCAGAGCCTACAGGAACCGTCTAATAAGGGTCTGTTCTGTTTGCTTACAAAATTAGATCAAATCCCACTCCTAAGTTTCTATAAACACCCAAATTATTTTCACACTTTTCCAGACATTACTTACATGGATTAGCCTTAGAAAGTGACACTTTGTCGAGTAGGGGAAACTATTTATGGGGCGTGATGTTTATTTTAGGTGTGAAATACAATGATACTTAAAATTAAACACATATTTTTTAATTTTGTTAATCTTAAAACCTTCTCTTGCCTTTTACCCATGCCCTGTTGTATAATTACATATAGCTTCACTGTGTACACGTATTTCGCTGTGCAATCACTGCTGTAAATCAACTTGTAAATAGTGCAGACCCTGATGAGACAGCTCCTGCAGGTTTTCACTATTTACAGGTTGGTATATTGACGTGAATAGCAAGCGAATGGTTAAAACTTGCTTTACCTGCCAGTGAATTTACACTATTCATAGACTGTAATTTAAAAAGAGGATGAGGTTAGGACCAAGACCATTAGCAAATAGTGTAGATTCAGATCAAAGGGACCAGTTGGGTCCAAACAACTTTTATACAGAACCAGACAACTTAGATGAATTTCATATTTAGGCAAAGTGGGTTCAGATGAAATGGGACGTTCTCGTTCAGTAACACAGTACTATGTATAAATGTACGTACTTTAGAAAAAAAAGAAATTCCACCAAAATACAGAAAAGAGAAAATTATTTATTTATTTATTTTACTTTAATATTTCCAATACCAAAATGATTCATTACTTTCGGGAAATCGAGTAAAGGTTGAACTACCAAAATATGTATTTTGTTGGGGAAATGAGAAAAAGGTGGATCTTGATAATAAATGGTTGTCAGTCTTGAAGAATGACCAATTTTTTTTAATATATTCATGTTTCTAAAGCTTGTGAATTATTTTTAAATGACTGGACCTACCACAAATAAAAATTTCTATAAAAAATTATAGTCAACACATTAAAACTGTTACTACATTTTTCTATATCATAATTTTACAGTATACTCGTATGTGCAATTTAATTATGGTTTGTATTACATGTATATGGAAACAACAGTAAACATAGCCATTAGAATTTCTCTATGCATGTATGAATGAATGTTAAATGGCCTTAGGCCATATTGTACTAAGCCATATTACACATGAAATGCCCCATGCAGGGTCAGTCTCCAGATGTCAGTTATCATAGTGGCACTTTGTCAAATGCTCATCAGGGGACAATGATTATTGCAAGGCCATAAAACCCGCTTCCTGTATATTACGTATTGTTGCATTCCTTTATGTAGCTGTGGTTACTTGTCAAAAGAATCAATCATTGCGGTCATGGTGCCTCAAAGTTAGTTTTGGGCAAATTGTAGGTAATAATCTGTAAAACTATAATTATAAAACGTATCCAATGAACAATTCCGTAAATTACAGTAATCCAGAATGACTTTTTTCCTATAGATTTATGGTCAAAATTGTCCAAGTTCAAAAATTGCAAAAGGATCATATTTATGATAAACTATTTCCCTGATGAAAAAATATGTGTCAGTAAATCACTTCACGAATATAAACCCTTCATTCCACGTGCCTGGTTATGCCAATGCAAACATAGTAGACCCAGATCAAACGTTTTAAAACAAATTTACAAACAGAGTAGATCAAGATCAGACAGCTTCTGATCAGGTTCTTGTCGATTTGCTTATGAAATAATATACCGGTAGGTCTCATATATCATTAACTCTCCATGAAATCATTATTTCCTACACGAATATTCATGAAGAAGATCTAAAGGCTTTTTTCACAATGTTAACTTTTCAAATAGATCATTGGCTCTGACAGATCAATTAGGATTAGGTCAACCAAATTTCGCAAGCAAACAGAGCAGAACCTGATCAGACAGCTCTTACAGGAACTGTCCGGTCTGGATCTACTCTATTTGCAAACGCGCGTGAAGCCGTTTATATAAGAAGAGAAGGATTGGGAAATTTGATTTAAAGGGAATTAGGTGTCTGCTGCAAACAGTGCTAAATTGTGTTTATTTATCATTTTTATTTATTAAAGATTTCATGACCTCATTAATATTCATTACAGGGAAGCTAGACAAAAATAGTCGAATCTAAAGACATAAGTCTTCGGACTAAGCAATCAGAGCATATCTTGATCAGACACTTCCTGCGTGATTTGGGTTTACGCTGTTAACAAAACGTTTGTATAGAATAAATTTCCACGAAGAAAAAGCCCATTAACCTACAGTGCTAGACCTAAGTCACATTTATAACAGAATGTAGCATATATCCTTTTTTATAATTGTAGACCCAAGTCATCCGCTGCATCTCTAGTATAAATTTCACGGAAAACAGACGTCGAGACAAAATGTAAATCACATCACATTTTCTTGAATTTCTCGTCTTTTGGTAATTTAAATAATCCTATTTAGTCTCTGTTGGATAAGGAGCTACACCCATAGGCAGGGATACACCCATAGGCAGCACAAATTGCCAATTTAGCACTCAAAACGAAGCAGGAGTACATTACGTGCGATTCTTTTCTATACGATATCTAGTCCGACATTTATAGCGAATGTCACAAGTGACGTCATCACAAGGGAGATAAGCGAACGACCAAAATCAGTCAGTGCTTACTTATCGGTGATATATGACAGCTGCTATGTGCGATATGACTGTATTTTTTTGTGTTTTCGAAACTTCGTCGTACAAGGTACCCATTTGTCAAATATTTACGAAAAAGTGTCCTACCTGTTTACTTGACCTTTAAGGTCATATCCGGTGTTTCTCCCTCATAGCGTTTCTCTGCGGTCCGTGCTTCTTCGTGACCCCGAATATTATGATTTGTTTGGCTTTCTTTGGTTGAAACGTGAGCAAAATTTCAGTGAAGATTAATAATGTGATTAGATAGCTATTCCCCGCATTAAAAATTAATTTATTACGAGTTATTATGAGTTTTGAAGTCATATCCGGTGTTTCTCTCTTACAGTGAATATGGCTTTCCTACCCGGTACATGCCGAATATTATGAATTTTGTACCCTCTATTAAATTGAAACGTGATCAAAATTCCAGTATAGAGTCATAAGTGTTATAAGGTAGCCATTCCCTGACTAAAATCTTAAGTTATTGAGTGATATTAGGAGTTTAAAAGTCATATCCGGTGTTTATCCCTCACAACGAATATGGCTGTCATATCCGGTGGAGATAAATTCGATTATAACTACCTATTACGCACCGTACATTAAATTTTAAGTATTTCAAATAATAAATATATATAATATTAGTCATTCGGCTCGACAAAATGTTTTTCTAATAAAAGATAATGCTGTTGTGGCCGATTTTAGTCTGCGAATCTCATATCCGCGGATATGAGAATCATATCCGTCATATCCGGTGTTTAGTTATACCGATATTTACCCTTTCACCGGTTAGAAAAAATACTCCCGTTCATTTTTGTATTTTATTCATTTAAAAATGCTGACTAACAAACACTTATCTATTCGAAGTTTTTTTTATATATATCTAGCAGTAGATGTTCAATGGTGAGTGTTGACGTAAAGTACAGTATAAAGAAGAATAATCCATGAATTGATAATCTGGTATTTTACTGAGCAAACTTCCGGGTTCACAATAGCCCAGGGTTTCTTCGACTTTCAAGGAGTACGCTATATACTTGAAGATAGAGAGGGGAATGTTAGGCAATATCAAATTAAGCTCTCACCTCAACCGCAAAAGTAGTTAATTCTCTAACGCTCAATATTGGAATGCAGCTAAATCATCCAACATCTTTGCGCTTCGTTCAACTGGACTTCGGTGCGCCGGACTTCGGAGCAAGATGTCGTCTGATGAAAAGAAGAATTCGGGATACCTCGGCAAAATACAGAAAAGTTCGTACCATGGTCAACTCGGTCCGGTACAACTCGGCCAACTTCTCATCTATATAGGCAAAGCAATATAACACAAAACAAGAAGCATTCATTATATGTACATGATGTATAATATGTTACAAATAAGCAAGTCCATTTTATGTATTAAATCATACTATTAATGATTTGAATATATACGCTAAACCGGCGAAACGTATATTCATCAACAAATAAGACATCTAAAGATCATGTTTGATCAAACTCGCATGTACATATTTTGCAGAGCCTATCTATCTATCTATCTATCTATCTATCTATCTATCTATCTATCTATCTATCTATCTATCTATCTATCTATCTATCTATCTATCTATCTATTTATCTATATATCTATCTATCTATATAGCGATCTAGCGATCTAACTAAATTTCTATCTAGCGTTCTATCTAGCGATCTATCTAGCGATCTATCTATCTATCTATCTATCTATCTATCTATCTATCTATCTATCTATCTATCTATCTATCTAATCTATCTATCTATCTATCTATCTATCTATCTATCTATCTATCTATCTATCTATCTATCTATCTACAGAGAGAGAGAGAGATAGAGTGAGAGAGAGGAGAGAGAGAGAGAGAGAGAGAGAGAGAGCAAGGAGAATATAAGAGTTGAGGAAAGTTGGCCAGCTGGAGAAGAGAGAGGTAAACTATACCTTTGTGTCTCGTACCAAACTAAGCACAGAACACAGAAATTTTTTCAGGCAGTTTATATATGGGAGAGAACAATGAAGAACCAGACTTGCACAAAGCAAGCATGCAAATACAGCGAGTTACACTTTGTACAGCAGGCAAACCATGTGGAAAGGGAATTTACCAGAGTTAAAACTATTAAAATGAGAGAGACAAGACTGACCGAAGCATACAAATACCTGACAAATACATGTATAAAAAGCAAGCAGATCATGCAGGTACTTAATTGTAACAGTACAGTCATTTCTGCCACACTTTGTAGACTAATAACCTGTCCTCAGACAAAGGCCTGTCTTAAGTAATTGTCCATGGTTTTATGCCAATAACAAGTTGAAGTACATGTATATTAATTACATGTTTTTTACATAATATGGCATCTAGAACACAGGAATTATTATAACTGTAGAACCATATCTATGTTATTCCACGATCAACCAGCAGACCATGATAAGACATTGTCTACAATGTTCTCAAATTTGTAAAAAGGCACAGTATTCACTTCATAAATATTCAAGTGAATCAAGTCTTATAAGACCGCATTTAGAATATGCCACCGTTGTATGGAAACCTCATCTGAAGATAGATATCCTGTCAATTGAAAATGTTCAGAGGAGGGCAACCGACTTGTCCCAGGCCTTAAATACTTCAACTATGAGGAAAGACTGAGACAACTTGGTCTGCCAACCATTGTATACAGGAGGGACAGAGCTGATATGTTACAACTCTTTAAGATTTTACACAAATACGAAGAGGTATGAGAGGTATATATAAATAACCTTAATCTTGATGAGAGACCACAGTATGAAATTAATTAAACACACCACAATCACTAAGTATGGTTCCCAGTGTTTTTCTAATAGGTCAGTGAACATATGGAACAACCTTCCAGAGTCTGTAGTATCAGCGGAATTTGTAAATAGTTTTAAAAATAGGATTAACGATGCGTGGAAGCTCAAGGACAATAAATTCATTGTGAATTAACTCTAATAAGTGTAATAAGTGTAACCAGTATAGCCACCACCGGAGATAAGTCTCACAAATTAAATTGGGTCAGCACGAGCTGAAGCTCACGACGACCACCAAGGATACAGGCAAGTTATACAGGCAAGTTATGTAAGAAATAATGATATCATTAATGTTTACAATGACTCGCGAACACACTGTAGTAATTGTAGAATCATACAATCTATACTATTCTACAGAGCTATAGAAAAAGGGGCCTAAACAAATACTAAAATCGCCAGTTCTCCACCAAAACCATTGTTGTGACCATTTCTATGGGCGCAACATAATTCCTACAGTCATATATTGCAGTGGACACAGTCTATACCATGGCCGCTCTACAGTATATACATGTATTGAATTTACGGAGACAACACCTACGGCTGCTGTATTTGAAGAAATGGTCCACAGTCACCATTTTTGCTACCTGTTCAGCGTCAATGCGACTGACTTGGTATTTTTATGCCCCCGTTGACGATAGTCAGGGGGCATTATGTGTTGCACATGTCCGTCCGTCTGTCTGTCCGTCTGTCTGCCAGTCTGTCCGTCTGTCACGCTTTAAGGTGCAGTTGGTTGTCAAATTTACGTGCAGTTTTTT
This sequence comes from Azorinus chamasolen, assembly GCA_963576725.1. NCBI lineage: Eukaryota > Metazoa > Mollusca > Bivalvia > Cardiida > Solecurtidae > Azorinus > Azorinus chamasolen. The sequence continues at coordinate 48,927,086 of OY755250.1, read as the reverse complement.
GTCACAGTTTTTTCATTGTTTTATATCTCCCTAACCACTGTAGCTATTGCCATGGAATTGCATGTACACCTTAAACACCATTCATACTTTCATTGCACACCCATGCAGTCCATGCTGCCCGTAAGCCCAAGGTCAAGGTCAAATGACTTGGAAATTTTACGTGCAGCTAGGCAAGAACCTACACGGGGGCATCACTGTGTCTTACAGACACAATTTTCTAGTTTTTTTAATTCATAGGCAGCTATATGGTGCCCGCACAATGACTTCATAGACTCTTTATGGCCCTACCGCTACACAACTTGATTGTAAATGCTACATTTGCAATATGGCTTGTAAATATAGAGATGAGCTGTACGGCAGCCATGCAAACGCTGCAGATTTCTATAGCCGCCACAGAAACATCTTGATTTCAGCGATCTACGGCCTCTGTATACAGCAGCCATATGGCAAATGTGACTGGGGATATAGATGGAGAATACAGTAAACCCCCTCTAATGCGACCATCAAAAAGGGGCATAATTCTGGATGGCAGGGACAGGTGTAGCTTAATGCAGGATGAAAGTTATGCAGAAAGCTCCTATAGGAACATTCTGCATAACTTTCGTCCTGCATTAAGCAATCACTTGCTTATAAAGACAGCTATGGTTATTTTAAGTGGTCGCACTGGAGGGGGTCTACTGTATCTTATTTCTCCATGAATCCACGTGTGTACATGTATATCGTAATGCATATTACAATACATGTATTATATCTGTGAAAGAAATTAAATTATGAAATCATTGCTCAGAGCTACAGATAAAGGTGCGTACACGAATTTAATACTAAAATCCTTATTTCTCCACCAAACCTAATACTATGGATACTCTTTAGAATGGGCTCCAATCCCTATAAGGCCAGGTGCACAGTAAATGTGCTAAATCTTTAAAAATAGTGTACATGTTCTTTTCTCCAAAGATTCAATTAACAAGAGAAAAGCAAGTTTACTATTTCTATCTATAAGCAATTCTGTAGGTGTGCTGAACATTTCAAGCACATATCTTTAACGGTTATGAAGTTATCGTAGACTCACCTTCTATCGAACCTCACCTGTTTATCGAACCTTTCATTTTTTTGTGTTTTTATGCATGTACAAGTGCATACTACCTCATAAAATCATGAGTACCATTGGTTTGTCTGTAAACAACGCCTCGTAGCTTTAAAATGAAATATACGTCATAAACAGGTCAATACAGTTTATTTTTCCTTCAACTATGCTAAACATGAGAAAACTCTTAATAGTTAATACGTTATAGAATATCAACATAAATTGAAAAGTGTACCACATTAAAATTGTTTGACAGCTCTGACTCCTTCAGCTTATGCAAAGCTCGCATGCCCATGATGAAATCACTTGATTATGAGTATTATGGTACAGTAAACATTTTCTAAAATAAAGGTTCGATAAGCAGGTGATATTTTTCTGGCAGCCATTTTTGTTAGTGTTATGCGGGTGGTGGGGGACACTGGATTGTTTGGGGATTAATAGATGAGAATAAAATTACTTAATTGTTTCAAGGTATGTATAAAATATTATTTTGAACTGCTGATTTATTTTTTTCTTCAATATTCACAGTAAACGTTGTCTGTTTCTGGTCAAAGATTAAGAGGTTCGATAGATGGTAAGACCATGCTACGCAACCGAGCCAACCGGTTATGGTCCCCGGGTTCGAATCACCTAGCGCCTCACCTCTGCCTTGCCAGAGGCAAATATCTTTTATGCGGGGAAGCCTCCCGGTTGGCTTTTGGAAGGTCGACGCGTACACTCATGTTTTCATTTGTGCGTGTGAGGTCGGATATACTCGACCATAATTAACCGGGCGTCACGAAACAAGTGAAATACTGTTGAAGTGACTGTAAACCCAACTCAAAAACACAATTTTTGCCAACTGGGATTGACAGACTGCCTGCCGTCGGCAGGTAGATACCACTCAGTTATAGAGTCCTTGCAGGATAACGGGGAAAGGGGATGGGGCTGTTACGCCGTTTGTCAGTTCCGACTAGAACTAAGAGCTGCTGTCATAACAGTGTTTGCACATATTTCTAAAGTTTCTCTTGTTTCACCCATCATTCTGCAACCACGCTGGATAACTTTTGTGCAGTAAATAATGCTTAATCTCATGGTAAGTATGGGATGCAATTCTCTAGTAATGAAACTCTGGCGAGACAATCACTCTATTTATATAGACTGGTACATCTAATGTAAACTTGGTCTGCAATGCACCTGCCAAATCGACGAAAGAGGTTTGGGCAAATATAAATTACAACTGAAAGACTGACAAGCTGACACTCTTTGATTTTACGAGCAACCAAGTATAGGTTGGACGACATGGTGAAGAGAATCAGAGTCATGTTATGCAGTGAAGGGGTTGTATTTTGATAACATTACGATAGCTTGTTTGTTGGGTTTAACGAGCCACCAACACAAAATAGTTATATGGAGACGAGGACCTCAGTTTTAAGTCACATCCGAAAGACAGTTGGAACAGGGAATCGAACCACAACCTCTGGCTTAGAAGTCGGGCGCGTTACCACTAGATCACGGGACCGCTCCATATTTTCAGTACCATAGTATTTTTGTCTATAATTATACTGGTCTGCTGCACATTTCAGGGTGCGCATATCTGGAATTTCTAATGGTTAACACTTAACAGATATGTGACATTTCATGAAATTATCTCTTAATGTAAAGAAGTTACGATCAGGATTTTTTCTGCTATGTATTTGTCTGTCAATGGATATTAGATTGAATATTTTATAAATTATCGCCAAGGTTAGTTTATATTTCACAACGACAGACGCCGACCTCGTCGACGATACAGAAGAAATAACATGTAGTACCTCAACTTCTTTTTGAAAATGAATGAGCTATATAACACCGAGAAAAAAAGAAACACACATTTGCTAGGAGAAATATGAGAGTACCACCTTGTAACGATCAATGTCAAATGCCAAGGCTTGTTAAAACATCATTGTGATTTCATTAGCAACTATATTATACACTGTCGATTTTTAATAGAATGCCTTTATTTACATTCTACAGATAATAATTGGCTTGTAGAAAAAGTACTCCCCTGGGGAGTACATATTCTATGACAGGACCCCATATTCCACGGAAGGGGAGTACATACTCTACGTATAATATGTACCGGGGAGTACCTTTTCTACGTCGAATATGGACTGGGGAGTACAAATTCTACGGGAGCACATATTCGTCCGTACACCGGCAGTTTGGATTCAAATGAGATGCCGCTTAATGCGGCATGAGAAAGATGTTATTTTATGAATTGAAGCAGACGACAATTGTTGCAGATAAAAAAATAAACTTTCTGCAAAATCACTTACCTATGTCTCACACTTAACTCATTCCCTCATATCGAGGTTCAGATAAAATGCGTAAATGAACAAAACATGGACACGGGATGTTTTGGCCATGGCAGAAACTGTATAATCATATCTATATTATAAGCAAACAGAGCAACCCCCAATCAGATGGTTCCTACAGGAGCTGTCTGAACTGTACCTTCTCTGTTTGAAAAGGTGTAGATCGAAATGCGTATTTATAGAGAAAACCTTTGAATGTGAGAAACAGATGTACGTACTGGTATTTGCATGTAGTGAATATCGATTTAGTTTTAGGAACCTAGATGAGTCTCTAATCAGGATCTGCATTGTTTGTAAAGCATATACATCTTTCATACTGAATAGACTCTGTTGTTAAAAATAATGAGCCAGTCTCCATAGCATATTTATCATTCAACGGGCTAATAATAGTTGTAGATTTAATATGGTACTAAACTGTAAACTGTAAACTGTTTTATTTGATTAAACGCCTATTTCTATGATAGATACATATTCAATGGCGTTGTACATATAATATATAACATATAAACACAAATTGAATTTTTTATGATAACTAAAATGTCCTAAATGACCCAGATGTTTGTTAAACATGTATATGGTACACCTCATAATACACAAACAGAAACTTTAATATCTACATAATTTCTAAGATTACATGTAATAGTTTGAAATATACATCGATCAATTAAGATATATATTATACAACTTAAATATTAAAACCTGACCTAAAATGTAAAAGCAATATAAATTATGTGTAGTATATAAATTATGTATAGTACCACACTAAATTAAAACAGTGTGTAAAACTCTCTAAAATAGTGGGTTTCCAGTTGTTTTTTAAACAATTCCAAGGAAGCCGATTGTCTGGTGGTCAGCGGAAGCTTATTCCATAGATTTGGTCCTACAGTACTGAAACTTCTGTCACAAAATGTTTTCCGTTTGTTAAATGGAACGACAAATAACAATGTTGCAGTGTCTGAGGAGCGCAAACCCGCTCTCTTTGGAGTTTGTTTATTTAAAAGTTCTCTAAGATATACAGGGGCATTTATACATAAAACTCAGACTCTTAAAGTTTATGTGGGCTTTGATTGGTAACCAGTGAAAATCAAAGAGAGTCTCCTTGGAACTTCCATACTTAAACACACCAGTCGGTCAGTAAATTTAAGATATAACCCTGTAAGGTATTACGTTGTAATGTTCGTGTCCTTGTATATCTAGTGACAGACACATGTGAATATATAAAACTATGGGCAAAAAGTTATCTTTTTAACAACTGGACATCACTTTACATACATTAAGTCATATAAAAATTGATATAATGAACAAATACAAGAAACTTTATTTTTTTGACCCAGATGCTAACTTAATTGGCACATTTACTGTGCACCTAGCCATTATAATGTAAGAGATGATTCTAAAGAGAGGTCACATTATATAGGGTTTGGTTGAGAAATAAAGGAGTTTTTCTTACAATAGTTCAATTTGTATACACATCTTTTCTGGACCTTTGTTTGCTAAATAATAACCCTGACAGATTCTTTTAAACATTGGCAAACAGAGCAGACATGTTGGTGATATCTGACTATGGTCTACTCTGTCTGCTTATGAAATAATAAAGACAGGATTCTACAGTGTCTGCCATGATCAAACATTCACTTTTTCATAAATAATATAAACCTACTCATTCATTATGTTATGATTTCTCGGAGCTCCAGTTAAGATGCGTATATATAAAAACAATTTCAAGAATAACTTCTTTATTTCTCTTGATTATCTTGAGTCCTACGTATCCTATCTATCCCAAGTACACCCGCTCTTATATTCATACACCAAATCTGGTATTCATACACCAATTCTTGTATTCGTACAACAAGATTCATACATACAATTTTGTATTCATACACCCAATATTGTATTCATACAACGAGATTCATACACCTAATATTGTACAGATAAACCCAATCTTGTATTCATACACGCAATCTTGTACTCATACACCAACTCGTGTATTCATACACCAATTTTTTGTATTCGTACAACAGGATACATACACCAAATCGTGTTTTCATATACCCAATTTTATATTCATACACCCAATGTTGTATTCATAAACCCAATTTTGTATTCATACACCCATTCTTGTATTCATAACCCCAATCGTGTATTCATACACCCAATATTGTATTCATACAACGATATTCATACCCCCAGTATTGTATTGATAAACCCAATATTGTAATCATACACCCAATCTCGTATTCGTACACCCACTCTTGTTTTCATACACCCAATCATGTATTGATAAACCTAATATTGTATTCATACATCCATTCTTTTATTCATATACCCAATCTTGATTTCGTACATCAAATCTTGTATTCATAACCTAATCTTAACTATTCAGCAGTTTGATAGCTGAATAAGTATACATTGTATTTGGAACCATTTTTAACTTTAACCCTTTCTATTATATAAACTCATGTTCACATATTTGTATAACAGAGTAGACCCAAATCAGATGGCTCCTGTAACTTATACTTTCAGAAACAAGAGACTGGTTTTTACAGGAATATCAAAATTCATGTTATTAACCCTTTTCCTGTTTGAGTTTGTTAAAAAATATCAATACGTAATGAATATTCATGGACTAATAGTCTTATAACAAAATGTTGAAGGTGGGACTGTGTAACCATTAACAAAACAAACAAAAATATATATCAAATCTCATTAACAAACAGAGCAAACCCTGATCAGACGGCCCCTATAGAAGCCGTCTGATCTGGGTCTACTCTGTTTGAAAATGGCGTGAAAATATAAAATCTTCAGTACAACCCTATTTATTTAACCCTATACACTCCATGAATATTCTTGTAAGAAATAATGACATCATAAATACAATTAGATTAATTGTTATAATAACAAATGGATACAAGACGTTTTGACCATGACAGAAGCTCTATAATCACATCTATATACTAATATATCAAACAAACAGAGCAGACCTGATCGGATGACTCCCACATAGGAGCTGTCTGATCTTGGTCTACTCTATTTGCAATGTCACATGATAAAACAATGGTATGATTGGTATGATTTGAAAGTATTAAGACAAAAAAGGATTTCGTTCAAATGTTATAGGCATTTAAAGATTTTTGCAAAAGTAAGTCAATTGTCAAAGCGACATGGCTAATACAATGAAATTGTTGGAAAGATCTGAACACAAAAAGTTGCATACCATGTTCGGAAGACCTTGGTCCATTGGTACAAATGTTATAGTCATTTTTTTGCAAAAGTAGGTCAAAGGTCAGCGTCAAGATAAAAAGGGCAAACAATGATTTTGTTGGAAAAGCATTGACACAAGAAAGGTGCATATCAAGTATAGAATTCCCAGGTCCGTTCGTTAAAATGTTATAGGTATTTAAAGACTTTTACAAATGTAGGTTAAAGGTCACGGTCAGAAGGGCAAAAATGTCGGCATGGACATACAATGTATGGAAGCCTTGGCATATTGGGCTTATCAAGTACACTGCCCAAGTTTAGTGAAATTTGGACCATTCCTTGAGAAGATACTGCACAGAAACCAATCAGCTAATCAGAATGCAGCAGCCTAAATAAATATACCCGTGATTTTTCGAAAATTGCGCGGAAATTGCCGATCACAGAATCCATGCAACGTATGTGGATATCAAGTACACTGAGCAAGTTTGGTAAAATGACCTTTCCTTGAGGAGATATTGCGCAGAAATCATTTGGTTAATCAGATTGCAGCAGCCTAAGTTAAAATGCCCGTAATTTACCAAAAATACACAGAACCCATGCGAGGTGCTTGGATATAAAGTACACTGAGCAAGTTTGGTAAACATTGAACCATTCCTTAAACAGGTATTGTGCGGAAACGGACAGAGGAACTACAGGGTATCCGCAAATTCAAATGGGGCCCAGATAAATACCAGATTTTTTAATATTAAACTAGTAGTTACCAGAAAGACAGTCTAGTAGCCCAAACACTTTGTATGCTCTGTTCACATGGTAAAACATTGCGTCAATGTTTGACATATGTACTTATTCCGACCGAATATGCCTTATCAATATTGACAACATAATCATGAAACTATAATGCCTTTTATATTATATTTTATTTATCTTATTTTGTTTGAATATTATTCTTGTTAAAACTGTCATTCTTCCCATTTTTGAACTGCGACTGCTAGGGGTGCTAGCTACGATAGACAAACTTGGTGTTATTTGACAAATATAAAAGCTGGGAACCTTCCAGTTTAACCCTTTACCTGATAGAAGCGGCTTTAAGCGAGTTTAATATATTCCTCCGCTGAAGAAAATAGTTCCATTTTTTAAAATAATGAACATATAGCATCATAAATAGTTTCTATATTCTAGGAGGTGGTAGCTTAAAGCAGGCTGAAAGTAAAGCAGAATGCGCATTAAGGCGCATTCTGCTTTACTTTCAACCTGCTTTAAGTGGTCACCTGTCTTCAAAACTAGAAATAGGCTATTGGGTAAAGGGTTAAGAAGAGACGATTTTCATTATCTGTTTCTATTGAAAACGGGCCATCCCTAGGGCGGGACAATTTTTACCCAAGGGGCATAATTTATATACTCTTTGTATAGGACCTGAACATAATGCTATATGCCAAATATCATAGCTGAGAACCTTCCAGTTTCAGAGGAGAGGATTTTCAAAGTTTACTATATTTTTCTATGGAAAACAAATGCAAGCCTGGGTGGGGGCAATGTTGACCCAACGGGCATACTTTTTCATATACCTTTTGGAATGAACCTGCAGATGATGCTATGAGCCAAAGATGAAATATGAGGAAAATATGTTTATAGGTTCAAATTGTCGACGACTGACTACGCACAACGAAAGCCGACGTACATTGGGCGATCACAAAAGATCACTCACCCTGAGCACTTTGTGCTCTGGTGAGCTACAAACAGAATTGTAATAGAAAACAATTGCTTAGAACCATGTGAGACTAGATTTTATTGCTCTACGCCCACAGACACGGAGCTATTTGTATGCACGATTTTCTTGGTTCATAGACCCGGATTTGATATTTTAAACCCTTTCAATCAAGTGTATCATGTAGCCCTCTTCGACATGCATAGTTTGGCTTTCTTAAATAATATAAGTGGGGTTGAAATATAAGGATGCAAATCAATGTTAACAAAATTTACTTATGATTTTACAAATTTATATGGCTATAATAACACCAAATTGAGACTAACAATTCTTATATCAGTTGAAAAGTGATATTTACTAAAATGAATTTATTTTATATTACGCCAACGGTATACGTTGTTGCCTGGAAAATATAAAGCCTCGGACAAGAGGGCGATTTGGGCGAAAAATGCGCTCAAACATGCCAGTTTTCACTCTATTCATAAGGGTTTGGCGAAATTCAAGTCGCCCTAAACGTTTGATTGTTTAAATCGCTCCTATAAGCAAAAAAGCAATCATTTGTCAACCAATAAGCCCTACCCACGGATAACTTATTAAGTGTGAGATAACGGTCAGACCATCCCTCCAATCAAAACGAAGGTATTAGCGACCACCGTATGATTTATGAAGTTGCCGACTTGCGTCGTGTCCACTGACATGTGAATGAGCGAAAATGGAATGGGTCGTTAATGAAGTGTCATTGATCTGTACACAACAGCAGTCTGAAACTCGAGATGGTTGACTCGGTCTTTCTCTACAAAATATAGCTTTCGATGTAACAGTTCCTGGCATTTATTTCTGCAGTTCAGTGTAAAGTCTGAACTTGAGAGGCCTTTGTTACATTTTAAAATTTGAAAACATTGAAAAAGGATCATTTATACACATGTATAGCTATAAAGACAGTCGTGGGTAAAAGGGAACCACTGAAGACATTGCAATAGTGTTCGTTTCTCATCTAATACGTTCGTTTGAAGAGGACAATAACTGTTATGTTGGAGTGTATCAGTGTACGGATGGAAATTGGATTGTGAAAAGTGCTGATGTACTACCGATGTCTTATGGTTAAATAAAAAAGTAAAGTCCAGCAGGAAAAGCCACACACAAAAAACATCGATAGAAAGCAATTTATACACACACACACACACACACGCACGCACGCACGCACGCACGCACGCACGCACGCACGCACGCACGCACGCACGCACGCACGCACGCACGCACACACACACACACACACACACACACACACACACATACACACACACACACACACACACACACACACACACACACACACACACACACACACACACAGGTTGGTCTATGCTACAGAACGAGGTATACGTTTTTGTACATTCATACCGAGTACCCAGCTTTCTAGACGTTGTATGCGGAGCGGTTTTTCATCAAACATCACGGAAACGGCTAATAGTTCTGGTTATCACTTGATTATGTTGTTATTTCTACTTTTTAGACATTTGGTTCCGTACAGTAATAACGAGGTTTTGAATATTGATGAAGATATTTCCTTATATAGTAATGCACACTACCGTCATAGTGTGGTACTGAATATTAATTAAGAGACAATAAATTACTAACTGAACGAGGTTTTATAACAAAACTTTTTGAAGTAGCGTCATCATTGAAAATTGGATTCAGTTTTATTTGCGACAGTATTCACAGAGATAGAGGATCTGTTGCGATTTTGTATTTTAAGATCACATGTTCCTAAACGAGTTTTAAAAAATGTTATTAAGCGAGCCTTTGGCGAGCTAATTAGCATTGTCTTGGCGAGTTTAGGAACATGTGATCTTAAAAGACAACGAACATCAGATTATTTTTCTTACAGAACCAAACAGTGTATATATATATAAGTTAAGGAGAATGTTGCAAGCCTGGGACCGCCCCAGGTGTGACTGCTCGCACTGTTCAACCGAAAGTATTTTAGTTTGCTTTACAATGTGTTTTATTTTGACTGCTTTTTCATTTTTAATTGCTTTTTTACTACCATGTTATTTAGCAAGATTTGTATAGTTTAACATTATGACCTGCTTTGTATATATTTTTGTAGATCTGCTTTGTATGTGTGTCTTCTTCTTTTTTCTGTGATGCTTGTCTAAATACCACAAGCCATGGTTCGTGCGCTTTTCAGTAAATGCCTGCAATTGGGCTTGTTTTTACGTGTAGTCTTAATTTTGCAAGTGTGTTGTTAACTGTTGATTTACTTTTGTTTTGTCGGAATAAAAGCCCTACAGTGTTTAAGTTGTACATATTGTTTGCTGTATCCGAGGGAAAATAAAATTTGTCTATGTCTATAGATCTATGTCTATAGATCTATGTCTAGATCTATTTTTGCCCTTTTAATGACATGAAAACATCGGTTTTTCCCCAGTTTGACGTCATATTTGAAGTATGACGTCATACATATTCTAAAGTGTTCTTACACGTGTTACTGATAAAAGAATCATAATATTGTTCTAACCCGGAGATAAGGAAAGTTATGTGAGAACTTAATATTCAAACTAACGAAATGGCATATTAAAACGGTGCATTTTGTTACAATTAGACCCAATGCTTTCAAATCGAAAAAACACCCCAACCCGCAACAGAATTAATCCATTAAAAAATTGGATGAATCGTTTGATAACGGTTGTTTTCCAATAGTGACTTTACATACTCCTGCTTTCAGCCTATGGTCAGCCTGCTACTCCTGCTTTCAGCCTATGGTCAACTTTGTTGTTTAATATGCTTAATATTTAATGTTTTCGTCTTGATATGCGTCCTATTATGTTTGTCTTGTGGCTATACCGTTTCTTGTTTGATGATGTTTGGTGTGGTGTCATTTCGTATGTGGCTCTCCCTGTTTGACTATTTTTCCATATTCACACGTCCTTAATATTGCCGTTTCTATCGCTTTATTGTCCCCAGGGACGTTTCCGTTTGTTTTGTAATTATAGTACGCTTTGCATCTTGGTTAAACTGTGCCAATAATCATTAACTTTCACGTGGACGTCTTGAATTGATTTAGTTGCTGTCTGATTAGGCCTATTTTCAATGAGAGAGCCAGTTATTCAATGTTCAATACCAACAATTTGGGAAAATATTTCTTGTCATTCTAATTAAGAATATATATGTCCGAAATATGCTGAATTACAAGGACAAACGTTAGTACTTTGTACGTAACCATGCTAATGAATTCATCCAATATGACGGTTGAAACTTACCTCGCTCCGTCTGTATCTAGTGGTCCAAATATCACAGAACTTACCTACGTATGTCGGTACAAGGTTTGCACACATGCACTTTTTACCTCGGTACGAACGTGCCAAGGTCAGGCATAAACACATTCAACTCATAACATGTGTAAATCCAAACGTCAAAACAGATGTTTGAAAGTTGTACATAATATTGGCATTTTCATTTCGTCTTTAAATATGTCATCCATACCGTCTTTGCGTTTCGAAAACATAAAGGGAATGGATAAAATCAGCATGCACGTCATATATAATTTGAGTTTGCCGTCATTAAAACGTTCATTGAAGCAGACCGTATTCTAATATAATTAACGTTGAAGTTAGTGCGATATCCAGTTTAAAACGATTCAAATATGACATGAGTATTATGCTTAAAGCCAACAAGAGCAGACCCAAGAAACATTTACAAATCACTTTCATACTTTTGGTAAAGAAGTTGACCTGCGTGTGATGTCAAATATACAGACCCTAATCAGATGGAACATTGTTCTAAACATAAAGCGTACATTAACTCTTGTTTGAATGTATTAGGCTATCTATGTGTCAATATAACGTGCTACTACAGTAAAACCTCTCTGTTACGGCCACTCAATTACATTAATTACTGGCAGGTCTAAAATTCCTTTAAAAGCGTTTTGTTACATTCATATTGCTTTAAGCAGCCGCCTGAACTAAATATCAAATAGTTAAAACATTTAGTGACCGTAATAGAGAGGTTTTACTGTACTGGTTTCGGTGGAAGAAAACACCGTTGATTAAAATTTTAGTGCTACTTTTTACATTCTTCTTTTTCGATGAAAGATTGTTCTAACCATGAACAGTGCATTATCTTTTGTGTACTGTCTGATCTGCTTCTGTCAAATATTACAGCCGTAAACATTTGCCTCTGTCTGCATTATGTACCTGTATTTATAAAATGCATTTTGTTCTCAATTTTATCCCCGCGTTTTATGCATGCGAATACACTTTCCATCAAATTCTAGATACCGGTATTTGGTCCAATCTTTTAACGACAAGAGTGTTCGGAGGAACACGTGTGTCACCTGCTCGCAGCTGACACATAAACTTCTTTTTGATATGAAAAAGGGGAATAACTAAAAATATTGATGCTAGAGTTGTGGCCCTTGTGTCTGACATTTCCTCTCATCATGCTTTTTCCATGTGTGCAATTTGAAAGCTCTATAATGATAAGCTTAGAAATGACAGCTACAAAAAGAAAGTGTTACGGACGGACTGACAGACAGACGGACGGACAGACAGACAGACGACGGAAAAATGATCCTAAATGACACGCTGCCTCTCGGCAGGTGATACAAAAATTGCTTATTGGTGAATATTGGTTTGGCGTTTTATATACTGCATTGCATTTTAATACATATTAAGATAAAACAATATTCAGGTTTGGTTCCAAATTTTTAACTATTTCCGCCGCATATAAGCACAGTATGACTCTTTTGTCCCTTCTGAACAAACACCTCAGATGAATATTTAATGATGCTGCTGAATATACGTAACAGCTTAAAGCACTATAAAATTTTAGCATTACGTGACAATGCCCCAAAACGAGGGCACCTTATATCGGGAAAACTTATTCCCAATGTATAATAGAACCTGTGTTAAGTGATCATTAAATAGAAGTTTCAAGAAGCTTCCAAGACAGGTGGCTGCTTAATACTCACAGTAGACATGTAGTAAAATTCTGAATTAATTCCGACATGCATTAAGCTGTAACCAGTCATTGATGCTGGCAGCATTTATAGCATGCTTCCTCACAGCATATTCACTTAAGACAGGTTTTACATGACGAATATAAAGTGTGTTCCCTCTGTACCTCGTAAACATACAGAGGTCAACTAGAAATGTTTGTAAATCACAAACACCCCGCAGCATACTTGACCCCTCCGTTTTGATCTCGAGAGGGGGGGGGGGGGTGTTAAAAACACTCCGTTCTGCAATATTGATGTAATACTCAAAACCTGCATTAACGTTTTCTATGCTGGAAATGTACTTTCTGCAAACAGGGCAAACCCTTATCAGGGTCTGCACTGTTTGTTTAACTTTACTCCTAAAATTAGCATAAACGTGTCGTTTTCAAAGGAGGAATCCTTATAAACTTAGCATAAAATGGGTTAAACAGGTAAACTATCTTTAGATATTCCATTGAATTCTTCACTAAATGGTGGCTGACCACTGGTTTGATTGTATTTCTACAACAGTGTAGTTTGAGACAACATTGACACGAGACCTGTGATGTTGCAATTTGAAGCTGTTTGAAGTCACCACTTGTGTCATATTTAATATTATTCTCAATGAGGGTGCCTTTGGTCACTTTGTTGGGTCTGGCAACTGTTCCAAAATAGAAGACACAAAACGAATCATTGAAATTTCAACCATTTATTTCCTTACACACCGCCAGACATAACTTTTCCCATAAAATCAAGTCAAACATACAAAGAAACAAGAGGACCATGATGGCCCTGATATCGCTCACCAGACACTCAGGAGAAGATTTTCAAAGTTTTCACTATGTTTCTAAAGAAAACTTACCACCCCTGGGTCAGGGCTTCATTTGAACCCATGGGCATAATTCATATATTTAAGTAGAGGACCTCAAGATGATGATATGTGCCAATATGAAAGGTGAGAAATTCCAGTTTAAGAGGAGATTTCTAATTTGCACACAGTTTGGATTCTGAGCTGGTGCATAATTATGTGAACTTCATGTGTGGTTTGTACAAGAGAGATACTTGTAAGATTGATATGCACTAACCCTTTATTCCATAAATGTCCCTTTGTATGCCTCTGTAATAGTCAATTTATGAAACCATTGTGATAAATAGAGCATTTGCCAAATAGGAGCAAATGCTCTATTTATCACAATGGTTTAAAATTTAAACAATTCTGAAATTTTCCTTTTCTCTAATTAATGCTCATTTTAGGTGGGTTTATTGAAATAGGTTAGATCTAAAAATAGCCTATGAGGGAATGGGTTAAAACAGTGTGAACAGACAGTAATTCTGAAGCAGACAACATAACAGTGAACAGGAACTTGACCTCTTGCATAAGACTAACCCAGGCTATCTGCAGTCCAAGATAGAGGAGGAACCCCTTAGACTGTAGAAGTCTATTATAAAGTATAACCATAGGGCACGGCAGGGCCAACTTTAACCTCAGAACTATGATATTTACAAAATTTATAAAGATATACTAAGTAAATATATACACCAAATATCTAAGCTCTGGGACTTGTAGTTTTTGACAAGTAGATTTTTAAAGCTTTCCCTATGCCTATAACTACTAAGTGAACTCAACACTCTGCTAGTGCTAAAGAAAACTTAAACAACAGTCTACTTAAAAAAACTGGCCACCCGTGGGACGGGGCCAATTTTGACCCCAGGGTCTACTTTTGTAGAGAATGTGAATATGATGCTATGTGCCAAATCTTAAAGTTGAGAACCTTCCAGTTTCAGAGGAAAATATTTTCAAAGTTTTCACTACTGTATATATTTCTTTTGAAAACTTGACACCCGCAGGGTGGGGCCAATTTTGACTCCAGGGGCATAATTTATATAACTTTTGTAGAGGACCTACAGATGATGGTTCAAATTGTTGACGCGGGACGACGCACGACGACGGACGACGGACATCAGGCAATCACAAAAGCTCACCCTGAACACTTTGTGCTCTGGTGAGCTAAAAAGCCTTTGTTCTACGCCTCTGTAATAGTCATTTTATGAAACCATTGTAATAAATAGGGCATTTGCTCCATAGGAGTAGATGCTCTATTTATCACAATAGTTTCAAATCTACACAATTCTGAAATTTTCCTTGTCTCTAATTAATGCTCCTTATCAGTAGATTGATTCAAAGAGGTAGGATCTGAAAAAAACCTTTGTGATAAATAGAGCATTTGCTCCATAGGAGTAAATGCACTATTTGTCACAGTGGTTTCAAATCTACACAATTCTGAAAATTTCCTTTTCTCTAATTAACCCTTTTCTTCATATAAACATGTTTTCACGCATTTGCAAACAGAGTAGACCCAGATTTACCTCTTTGAATAAGCAGACAACATTTCTAACAGATGACAACCCTATCACTGTTTCGCATGACTTGACCGAAAGTAGCACACAGTTTGGGTTCTGATCTGACGCATACCGGTATGTAACTTTATATGTGGTTTGTATATGAGTTAATTTACTCCTATGGAGCAAATGCTCTATTTATCACAATGGTTTGAAATCTACACAATTCTGAAATTTTCCCTTTCTCTAATTAATGTTCCTTATCAGTAGATTTATTCAAAGAGGTAGGATCTGAAAAAAAGCCTTTGTGATAAATAAGAGTTTTTGCTAACCATTGTGATAAATAGAGCATTTGCTCCATAGGAGTAAATGTTCTATTTATCACAATGGTTTCAAATCGACACAATTCTGAAATTTTCCTTTTCTATAATTAATGCTCCTTATCAGTAGATTTATTCAAAGAGGTAGGATCTGAAAAAGCCTTTGTGATAAATAGAGCATTTGCTCCATAGGAAAAAATGCTCTATTTATCACAATGGTTTCAAATCTACACGATTCTGAATTTTTCCTTTTCTCTAATTAATGCTCCTTATCAGCAGATTTTTTCAAAAAGTTATAATAGTCACTTTATGAAACAATTGTGATAAATAGAGCAATTGCTCCATAGGAGTAAATGCTCTATTTATCACAATGGTTTCAAATCTACAGAGATTCTGAACTTTTCCAAGAGGTAGGATCTGAAAATAGCCTATGAGGGAATAGGTTAAAAACAGTGTGAACAAACAGACACTAATTCTGAAGCAGACACCTTTATAGAATTTTGACTAGGAACTTGGCCTATCCAGTGATTGCGTAAGACAGACTGAGTATCTGGGGTCCTTCTAGCTCTTGGGAACCTTTATAGTGTAAAAGTCTATTTTAAAGTATAACCAACAGGGCAGGTCCAATTTTAACCTCAGAACTATGATATTAACCAATTTCAATAAGGTATACTAAGTACATCTATACACCAAATATCTAAGCTCTGTGATATGTAGTTTTTGACGAGAAGATTTTTAAAGTTTTCCCCATGCCTAACCTAAGTGAACCCAGCATTCTGCTACTTGTACAGAAAACAACAGTCAGCTAGAGAAAACTGGCCACCCCTGGGACCGTGGCGGGGCCAATTTTAACTCCAAGGACATAATTTATATAACTTTTGTAGAGGACCTATAGGTGATGCTATGTGCCAAAGATGAAAGCTGAGAACCCTGTAGATTCAGAGGAGAAGACTTTTAAAGGTTCAAATTGTTGACGACGCACAACAAACGCCGACAGACGACAGACATCAGGCGATCACAAAAGCTCACCCTGAGCACTTTGTGCTCTGGTGAGCTAAAAACAAAAGCTACATCTAAATTATATTTCAAAATATTTCTTTAACTCATTGTCCCTGAAGTTTCAAGTAAAACATCCAGTCTATTTTAACTATTTAGATATTTTTAACAATTTACTGCAAATGACAAACAGAGCAGACCCTGCACAAACGGTTCCTTTAGGACACCTCCGTTCTGGGTCAACACTGTATGCAAATGAAAAGTATACTCTTCACAGGAATATTGTTTTTCAATAACACATATATGCAGC
Organism: Azorinus chamasolen; assembly: GCA_963576725.1. NCBI lineage: Eukaryota > Metazoa > Mollusca > Bivalvia > Cardiida > Solecurtidae > Azorinus > Azorinus chamasolen. The sequence goes on along the minus strand of OY755250.1, from coordinate 48,909,819 downwards.
ACTAGGGCTCAATGAGTTAACTCCTATGCTGAATAACAATTGCGAGCTTCATACTGATGTCTGAGTAACAACTCGATACCTCTTAGAGTTATGCCCTATTTTTAACTCTTTGCACGTTAAGTAATACTGTCATCTGCAACAGCAATTGTTGTCTAAGTTTTAGAATAGGATCATAGTGTCAAACAGTTTGGATACAGATGAGACGCCACGTAATGTGGCGTCTCATCTGGATCCAAATTGTTTGCAAAGATAATCTGTTTCGCTGCTAGCATGCAAAGAATTAATGAAAACAACTCATTGCAAGTGACTGCTCGGACTCAACGAATTATTTGTTGTCTGATCTGGATCCAAACTGTTTGCAAATGTTATCAATGTCATGCTAAGCATGTAAAGGGTTAAATACTTGTTTTGACTGAAATTCCAAATGTCAGTCGGTAAGGAACCTGACATATGATCAAATCCTGAACCTCTTGTTATAGCAGTCAGGAAAAAAACATGTTATGAGGGTTGTCACCTTTGCTTACAACAGATGACACACAAATGCATATTATCCTACCAATTTGACCTGAGACTCATGCATATTCCGTGTATTATCGTCGGTAATCTTCGAATAAATTTCCGAAGGTATAAGAATGTGCTATAAGAATACAGTGAAACCCCTCTAATGCGACCAGCAAAAAAGGGGCATAATTCAAAGTGGCAAAGGCATGTGGTAACTTAATACAGGACGAAAGTTATGCAGAAAGCTCCTGTAGGAGCTTTCTGCATAACTTTTGTCCTGCATTAAGCAAGCACCTGCTTATACAGACAGTCATGTTTATTCATTAAGTGGTCGCATTAAAGGGGGGTTACTGTACAATCCTCGAGGAACATGATTATTACCGGCTTTTGGTTTGCTATTTTTTGTCAAAGAGTATGACGAACAATCCCGATAAACACGCCGAAAGTTAATCGAGTCTCAGGTCAAATTGGGAGGATACTAGTTATATACTGTCTTTAACCCTTACTTAGTGAAAACAAGGTTCTTTTCAAATAGTGTAGACCCAGATCAGTGGGCCCATGAGGGCGTCCATTGATCAGGGTAACTATTGTTTTTTAAACTTTTAAATCTTTGGGTCAAAATTCTCCAGTCTCAAAACGTTCACGAAATACTAACATTACATTATCTCAAAATATTCAAATATTCATTATACTAAGAAGGATGAAGAATTTAATAAACAACAAACTTGCCTATTTCAAAGCTAACACAAAATGCCATGAATTGCCTATTCCTAAACTATCATAAATTTCCCTTAAGTTAACCCTTATACATTGCAAAGAACAAACACTTCTGTATTCATAACCACAGGCAGTACGTAACTAAAAACAAACAAACTTCAGTTAATTATTGATAGCTGTGACTGTACAACAATCACTAAAGGTGATTCATAGGTGAATAAGTACAAAATATACCATTGAAACAAACAATAATAGCATTACTATGCAGTATTTATAGAAAACAAAATTTGGTCATCGGACAACTAGTGTGGCATCGGAATTTGCACGTCATTTGTAAAATCCCTTCATTTATGACACAGACTTTAAGATGGCCTCAAGGACGGAAACTGCATTCCTATAGTTCCTTAGTGATGACCTAGTAGGGATTAAAACTTCCATCAGAATCACATTTGAAGAACATTAGTAACCAGGTGTCACACACACTAATTGAACGAAGGAAGGTCTAATTGGAGTATGAGACAAGTCTGATGGTAGCTGCTCTCCACCTGGATTGAGTCCAATGGTTTCTTCTTTGTCATCTTGGATGTCCAGTTCTGAAAAATAATGACACATAGTTTATGGGCTTGTTTTAACATATCAGAATAAGGAGTTTCCTTTGAATATAGCTCAATCAAATTTTGGACCCTGACCTACTTTATTTGCATAAATAAAAATCCTTAACATTGCACGGGTTTAGGTTTGGTACGTGTCCTGGTAATCAACTATGCATGGCCACACTAGTGATTGTATAATTTTCATATACACGGGTTAATTTTAGCGAGAATAGACTTCACGATTTACCAGCGGAGTTTTATTCACACAGCCTCATCTCTCTCATTATGTTATGTATTCTGTATAAAGGTGAGGGTCCAGGTCAAATTGTTCAAGCTATACCAAGTGACTAGTGTGGATCAAGATCAACCTGAACATTCATAAATCTGATCGGCATAAATAATGTTCACTTTAATAATCATACGTTAGATTCTGCTCAGCCTACACATATGTTCAGCCAGATCTGAATCTATAATGTACCCATCTGATCTG